>PVKB01002173.1:0-152500 GCA_004027205.1 Ctenodactylus gundi
TGAACTCAAGTATTTTGTGCACATACATATCACAGCAAAGTTACAAACCCTTCCTCTCTCCCTTTTTGATGCTCCCACCCTACCGTTACCCACTTGTTCCCACTATCCTCCATTTTATATGATTATTTTAAAAGGACATACTTATATGATGTGCATTATACAGATACATATTAATGTATGTATATATACACAGATATATGTATGTACACAGATACATGTGCACCTGTATACACATGCATGTTTTATATACGCATTTATTCTACATACTATACTACATGTGAACCATACATATGTATATGCTAGGTTACATTAAACATAATCTACAAAAGGAAGTTTCAAAAAAAGGTGACATAACATCTGGTTTTGTTCCAGAGCTTGTTCTATTGATTTTTTTCTTAATTGCTTCAGGCACAAATACTAAATTCTGAAACAGGGCAACACCTTGAGAAAAGAAGGAAATCTTTCAAAATGAGTGCACTTACACTCAGCAGAACCCACTACCAAACCATATAAAAATTTATGCAGTCTTCATCAAGGAATTTTAAGGCTATGTCATGCGTCCTTAAGTAAGAGCTCGTGGGACTTGTCTGGCTTCATGGAAAGAGAGGCAGAGGGGCCAGCTGGCTCACACAACTAAAACGTGTGCTAATACGCTACAGGGTGAGTGTTAGCTATGGGTGTGCTGTAACAGGAGACCGGAAATCCTTCTTCTCAAGTCTACTGCTCTCTCTTGCTAGCTTATTCTGATGGGATAAATGACTGGGAAGACAGGCAAATGCCGTGACTGCATGTCTCATGATGCTAGCTCCCCCGTGGCCCACGAGATGCGCTAACACCACCTCCGGTGATTGTCAGGGGGACCCCTCAGTCCTGACATTCGCTCTCATGAGCTGCCTCACTCAGGACAATTGCACATTCTTCAAGCTTGCCGATTTCAGCAATGTCTCTAGAAATAACGATCACGGCACCACACAGCCCTCAACCACCAAATGAAAACTAGAAACATTTTACTGTGTTCTACAGACACTGTACTATCACACATGTTAACTCTCTTTGCCCATGAGTTCTCTGCCATGTGGCCCTATCAGTCATTCCTACTTTTCTGTCTGTGGAAGAGATCAAGCATATTAAAATTCAAGGGCAAAATATGTTTCTAAATCAAACTTGCTGCAGGGTCCAAAACCGCTGTGATGTGTTACCTAATGGTTATTCAACTACGTTTGTGTGTAGACACATATGGCTCTGCGCACAGGGTTTCTGCATTGACTTGCATCCCCACGCCATTTTCTAATTATTTATTCTGAGACAAGGTCTTGTTAAGTCACTAAATTGCCCAGGTTGGATGCATACTCCTTCAGCCTCAGTCTCCCCCAGTGCTGAGAAGGCAGGGCTGCACCGATAGGCCTGGCATCCAACTCTCCTCACCCAACCTCTGCCAAAGCCGTAAGCACGCATCCATCCCAGCCTGGGTCCAAGGAGGTATAAATAAAGATTGTTCAGTAGAAGAGGATAGGCACGCCCCACTGTGGAGCGGGTATGGGCTAGGAGGGAGGGTTCCCCAAGGTCACAGGAAGGAAACTCACAATTCCTATAGCCCTTCTAGGACAATACCTGGTGCATGCACATAGACTTCATAGCGTTACATGACTTAAGTGGTGACACCAAACTTGCTGAGGCACAGAGATTACGGTCTACAAATTAGTTATATTCACTGTATTATCAGGAGGGTTGCAAGCTGGAGTTTGGTTGTGAGAAATTAGCAACTTATTGAGACCCTGTCTTAAAATAAAAATAACAAAAAGGTCGGGGACATTGCTCAGAGTAAAGGCTTGGGTTTAATATTCCATGGTTGCATGAGGTGGGAGAGGAGCCTGAGGAAAGTAGGAAAGTCATCCCAGGGTACCGCCCTCTTTATCTATGGTTCCCTCTGCCAAGTTATCAGCTACCCAAGGTCAAACACAGTCTAAAAATACTAAATGAAAAACTCAACAAACGCACAACTCTTACAACATTTTAAGGTATATGCCATTTTCAGTAGTGAAATGAAATCTTGGCCCATTTTTTTTTTTTTAAATGGGCAAAGACAAAGAAGTCAGAAGGAAAGAGACAGGGGATGAGGGGGACCTGGGGATCTCTGGCCCCAGGGCCATACTTGAGAATTTTCCACTTGAGTCAAAAGAAAACTGGAAGGGGACAGAGGGGAAGGCAATGACTTTAAAATCCAACAGAAGCCAAGGGAAGCAAGCTGAAGGAAGATCTTGCCCGGGATAAAAGTATCCCGTTGCCCACTGTACCCACGAGGTATGTGCTGCTCTCCTCATTAGTCATCTTGACAGGGAAGGTACCAACAGATCGGAAGAAAGAAGCTAAGCAGTCTGCTCATTTACATCAGCCGCTGTAATATTATCTTGCTAAACAAATGTTTGGAAACCCCTGTGTCTTGTAACTTCTTAATTGATCTTTCGTAAAGCAAACTCAACTTGTGCCTTGTGCTTTGGTGATCTGGCCTAATCCCAGCTACTTTTCCCCCTCCTGTACCCTGAGAGATAGAAATATTCCAAGGTCGCTGACATAGGGCCTGCTGGATGGAGAATTCCTGCTACACTCACACCCGATTCTCCTAATAGCTACCTGATTCTCATATCTACTTTATCTTAAGAAAACTTTGAGGGTGCTCAAGTAGTTACCCTAATCTTACGGCATCCTGCTTCTGAGAACCTGCCTCTCACCCACAGCCTCATCAGTGAAGGCAGACAGCGCG
Source organism: Ctenodactylus gundi (assembly GCA_004027205.1). Classification (NCBI taxonomy): domain Eukaryota; kingdom Metazoa; phylum Chordata; class Mammalia; order Rodentia; family Ctenodactylidae; genus Ctenodactylus; species Ctenodactylus gundi. The sequence continues at coordinate 2,762 of PVKB01002173.1, forward strand.
ACCTTCCCAGTTACAAATCAAAGCACCCGTGTATGCTCTGACACCACCTTGTAACTTTAGGCTGTAACTTTAAGTGTCATAGCCCAGCAACCTTAAGGTAGCCAATTGTAACTACTCAGGACCATATAGGGGGAACAAAGAAGTCAAAACTGTATGGAACGGGGAGCCCTCCATTATCTTGGGCTCAGACTTTGCAGAGTTAACGCCTCTGAGTCCACCAGCACCATAACCGGATCTCTCTCACCCTTGGAGTCTGTGCTTGGAGTCTTGAATGTACAAATTCTGCAACCATCTCAGTTATCAAATCAACTGCTCCAGTATCTCAAAGCTGGTGGCCAAGCAACCCTTCTTTTGCTTAACAATGAAGCCAGGTGGGGTAGGACACGTGTGCAATCCTAGCACTTCAAGCCAGAGGCAGGAAGATCATGAGTTGCTCAAGGTCAGCCTGGGCTACGTGTGGTGAAGTCAGGTGAAGTCAGGGACAGGAGGCTTTGGATTACATAGTGACACCCTGCCTCACCCTCTTCTGAAAAAAGAAAAAAAAGAAAAAGAAAGGCAACCAAAACAAAAGAATAGAGAAGGAACATTATCAGTATGGCATAAAATGTGAAAAAATACATTAAGTCTGGTTCTGTGGGCAATTGGAAAGCACATAGGAAAAAATAGTGTCAGTAAATACAGGATTTGGTGCTACTGTCAGTTTCAGGCATCCCGTGGGTGATTTTTTTTGGAGCACGCTCCCAGTGAAGAATGGAGAACTACCATATATTTTGTCCTTCCATTTTACAAGGGGGAAATGATTTTGTGGGTTTACGTGCTCTAGCTCAGGGGTTGGTAAGCTATGGCCCACCATCTGTTTCGGCAAATAAAGTTTTATTGGCACACAGCCATGTCCTTTTGTTTACAGATTGCCTATGGCTGCCTTCCCATTATGACAGCACAGTCGAGTAGGTTTGTAGTCAGAGATTATGTACCACGTGCTGAAGACATTTACTATGGGATGCTTTATAAAAGGAAAAATGAACTCTGGTGCTGGAGAATCCACGTAGGTGCAAAAGGGGGTACAGCTGGCCTGCGCACTTCAATCCACAGTCTTTCTCACATATTACAAAATACAATGGCGCTTGATGGGGGTGGAAAAACCAGCACTGTTTTCTGAGAGGTGAGGGAGAAGTGGACATGGTTTGATGAAATACCTTGACATTTGAAAATATATCTCCTTCAATGTCATGAAGTAGGCTACAAAGAGTAATAACCAGCAGCATTGGCGTTGGTTTGTAATTTTTTAAATGGAGAAAGAAGAAGTCATAAGGGAACAGACAGAGGGTGGAGGGGGATCTGGGATCTCTGCCCCTAGGGACATAGTTGGGAATTTCCCACTTGGGTTAAAAGAAAAATGAAAGAGGAGAGAAGACGGAGAAATAATTTAAAAATCAAATGGAAGCAAACAGAGACAAGCTGAAGCAATATTTTTTTTAAAAAAGGTGTTGAGAAAAACTGCTCTATCAACTCCTATTAAATAATGTTCTTGGTACACCACTGAGTGTTTTGAATTTCAGAAAGTTGTCCAAAAACGGAGACTCCAAAATTCAAGAGTTCTTTAGCAACTGATCTATGCTTTTTCTGAGAAATGTCTAAATTACGAAGGAATGGGAGCCCAAGGACTCCAGTAATAACTTCATACGAAGGCCCGGTAACTGAGAGTATTCCACAATTCTCTTTCCAACAAATGTGTCAAAAAGAAGAAAAGATTAATAATCCATACTGCAAAGCCTCATCGGGGAGATAATACAGTGATAATTTCTAATACATATTCTTATAATACTGTACAGTCAAAATATTGCTTGAATTCATCGTCAGACAAAATAGCACAAAATCCTACAACCAATCTCCTGATCTGCAACTGGCTGTTCCAGAGATAATCCTCTTTCAATATTTATTCATCTGCTAACACAAATGCTATCTCTTAAACACACACTCACACACATACACACACACACACACACACACACACACACACACACACACATTTGAACTCCTGTGAAAATTCTCATTCTTATCCCAAACTGATGGTAAGATTCTCTGAAAACCCGGCCTCATGGCATGAACATCTCTGTGGCCCAGGCTATCACCTGAGAGAGCACATATGTACTGGAGGAGGCACATTCATTAGGTAAAAAGAATACTTTGACTTATTTCCATTTGTTGATTTATTGAACTCTTAGAGAGTCACTAGTATAAAATGTTAAGCCACGGAAAGCTACAAGGGCTCTCAGACTAACACAGGACAATGGAGTAATTGTCAAAGACAGCCCACCACTTTCAATTACTGGTAGAATTTTGAAGGGATTCCAACTGTTATTTGTGGTGGTTTAAGTTAATCTTAAATCTTATTAAAGGATGATGCTTTTAAATGATTGACAAAAGGTGATTCTAGTAGAAATATTGGATTTACACATATGTCTTAATAAAATTCGGTACATAAGTATGTTTGTATTTATTTTTTGTGGTACTATGGATGGAACTCAGAGACTCTCCATTCCCCAGCCTGTTTTTTCAGTTCTGATTTTGAGAGATGATCTCACTAAGTCTCTCAGGCTGCTGAGGCTGAGCTTGAATTTCTAATCCTCCTGCCTTAGCCTCTCAGAGTGCTGGAATGACAGGCCTGTACCACCATGACCTGCAAAATCTAGTATGTTTAATAATACATCTACCGGATGTAGAAACGAGAGTGTCTACGTATTTAACAAAAGTCACGAGATGCTACAGTTTGAATCTGGAATGTTCTCCAATGCCTCATCTGTTTGGAAAGTGATTCAGCCTTGGGGGTGAGTCCACTGGTTTCCTATGCTGTTATAAGATGAGGCCTGGTCAGAAGGGGTGGATTACTGGGACTTGACCCGGAAGGGGCAGGTCAGTGGGACATGACCTGGAAGAATATACATTAGCTCTGCCCTTCCTCACTAATTCTGCTTCCTTTCTGCCACGGGATGAACAGCTTTACTCCAGGTAGGCCTCTGCCTGTACCTTGCACCACTGCCAGTTGACCATGAACACGTTGAGCTCTCCTGAAACTGTGAGCTAAAATAAACCTTTCCCCCCTCAATTGTGGGTGTTGGTATCGTTTTCCAGCAATGAAAAAGTAACTAAGACGCAAGAGAAGATCACAGACCCTGTCCCCTTGGCCACAAACCTCTTCCTGTGCCCTCCAAGGCTCCAGGCCACAGATACAAGTACCACCAATTCTCCTTTCCTCCTCCCTCCACACCAACTTCCCACTACCTCAGAAAAACAGCCCAAGCCAAACAACAAATCAAAACCTGGGCTGCAGGGGATCTAGAAAGTAAGTGGTGCTTTGGGCATGACAGAAATTTTGATGTAATTTAGCTCATGTAAAAAGCCCACACCAACATTCAAACCCGCAGTAAAAGCAGAGTTCACCTTTCCCTGAAGACGGAAAGGAGAGAATATAGAAAGTGCCTTGGGCACACCTGGGCTCACGGAAAGTCAGAAAGAAACTGCGAGTGTGCCTGTGAGCTGATGTCTCCTGGCATGGGGCAACACAAGGTCTCAGTGGTACAGTGGCAGTCATCACGTGAATGTGCCCCTCACGTGGCAGATGCCACTGAGCAACAAAGGAAACTGAATTCAGGAGACATGAGGTTCAGCCCGGTGGGCAATTATCATGTGTCTCCTACGCACACAGATGCAAAGAGGTCTGCAAGACACTCACTCGAGTGGGACAGAATGGTGCCCGAGGTCAAAGGACGTGGGTAGGAGGGCCTCCCTCTTCCACCAGGCTTCAGGACTGCCACTCGCCGCTGTCATTCCATGCCAAAGGTCTCCATCAAGTAACGAGGAATGCCACTGGGAATGTCCAACTGCTCACACTGGACCCTTCCAATCACCCCTATCTTTCTGTTGCACACCAAGAATAGGGGTGAGACTGGAGAAAAAAACAAGTGAGGTCTATGATTTTCCAAAAAAATTAAGAAGGTAACATAGAGGGAGAGGTATGGCAGAGAGACAGACGATAGAGGCCATTCTGGGGAAATTTCCACCACCCTAGCTAAGTGACTTTGTCAGAGCAGGCCGATACCGCTACATCTGGTGTTCTACGGGTACGACAGATATTGCTGGATTGCCACGGAAAAATCACAAGACAGCTTTAACTTCTTTTTCTCTTTAGAAGAACACAGAGAACTGATTGGTAAAGTAGTGCTCCGAGCTTCCCCCTCCCCAAATGACTCAGGACCCAGGTCTTTCCACACTGCCAGTTGGCATCTCCACACGATCTAAAGATCCACAGCAGCTGCAGAAGCTCCAGGTATCATATCCAGAAAACAGGAAAGACAGACAAGAGCAGAACCCTAAGTATATAGTTTCCTTTCCTATAAGTCTTCTCATGGTTCAGCTCAGATAACATGGACCTGTATACAGTCTGTTTTCTTGTATCTGCATTTCAGTTTATAACTCCTTGGCCGACAAGTAAGTAGATGTTCACACTTACTTGCAAGATAAGCTGAGAAACGGAACCTTTTAGGTAAGTGGCAAAAGAATGCAGCTCAAAATTGAAAATCTACATTAGTAAGTCAGGAGAAGAAAGTGTATGCTGATAATTTGTAAGCTCTACCACCTGCTTCTTCTTCAAAATATTGTATTAGTATTTTTAAATGAGAAATGTTTTATGTCGTCAGAGCACACTGGGCGTTTGGACACAGCTCTGTTCCCAACTTCATTCCATTTTTCCTTCTTTAAGCATCCCTTAGATATCGTATGTACTTCCCCACCTCCCCAGTCACTACCTCTTAATTCAGTGGTCTATCATCGATTCTAATGACTTCTGACCTCTGAATCCATTTACAATGCTTACATGTGGTTTGAGTATGAATCAAAAGGTTCATGTGCTCGCAGCTTGGTCCTAGCACGGCGGTATGAGAGGCAGTCACACGTCTCCTACTGGGTCCTTGAGGGAGGAGCTGGTTTGGTCATTCTGGCCCTCGGAAACGATTAAGGTAATTCTCATGGAACCCAGTGAGCTCCCATGTATTATGAACAGAGTGCGCTGGGCCCCTGAATTGTCCTGCCTCCGTGTTTCACCACCTCTTCTTTCTCTCTCTTGCAGAAACCCCCACCATGATGTCATCTGTCATTTTGGGTCACAGCCAGAGGGCCTCCCTAGAGATCACACAGATGGAGCCATGCAACCTTTGACTTCCAGACTCTAAAATTATGAGCTAAATAAGACCTTTCGCTTTATAAAACAAACAGCTTCAGGTATTATCTGGTAACAGCAAAAGAACACAGACAAATGCACTCCTTTTCACAGTAATGTATAAACCCACGAAATGCATTTAGGATTTTGCTTTTAACCATTCTCCCATTTCTGTCATGACTTTAGTATATTATAAAGTAACACCAAAGTGTAAAAGAGATTTCTAATCATTACAAAATTACAGTTGGTAATACAGATTCTAGTAACAACTTGAACTCTTAATATGCATAAGTAAATATTTATACTATTCCCATAACACAGGAAAATAATACTTGATTTAAAATAACCAGGTAGTGAAGCTGTGATACATAACACACTTTTAAATTGCAAATATTTTCATGGAAATTCAACATATATTAGCTCTGAGAGATGGTATTAAAAACCAAAAAAATTAGGAAAAGCTCATTTAGTTTCAATAAGATGCCATTTAAATTATTTGACAGCCTTTAAAAACCATATATATATATATATAGCTTCCAAATGGCCACCAAAGGGGATATCACCACAAATAGGGCGCTGTGTGCAAATGGCTAATAGCGACCCAGAAGCCTTTCATTCTCCAGTTACTTCACCTCTGCTTTTTCATGACCTGTTCCTTAGGAAAGACTGGTTTGGGCCAAGGATGGATCAGGTGGGATTCATAGGAGAGGATTCAGAACATGAGGAAAGTGTCAGAAACAGAACGTCAGGAGGATGGACAACATCAGAACACAGGCACATATGTCTCTCATCGATCTCCAGCGACCTATGGAAGTCAGTTCCCTCCCCATAGTGCTTCAAGAAATGGGACTCAGTCAGGCCCTCAGAGGGAAGATGGGGGGAGGGAGAGAGGGGAGGTGCAAGTCAAGAATGACCTTTACATCCCTTCCATGTACTTATCTTTGAATGAATAAGCATGTTATAATGATATAGAACAAATGCTATAGGGTCATTTGCAAATATATTTCAGATCTTCGGCATGTGTTAAACACATGTACTTGATGATAAGATTCATCTCAGGAATGTGTGTCATAGATAATGTATTTGATAACAAAATACGGTACTCAGGTATGCCTAACATTGGCTGTATTGGATTATCAACGGGTGTTAAACAGATGTTCTATCTGGTTATAAAGTACATGTGCTGAATAGATACTCCATGGGATTACAAAATACACGATGCTGGTATATGTTAATAGACCATGTACTTGATTATAAAATTCATATTTTCAAGTATAAAATGCAAGTATTTTCAAGTATAAAATGTTAATTAGATAATGCCTTTGATTATAAGATGTCTATTTTTGAGCCTAAAACGTGTATGTCTGATATATGTTCAACAGATAGTATATTTGACTAGAAAAGTGTATCTGTGATATGTGGTGAATGGATACCACATTTGGTGATAAATGTGTTAAATGGATGTTACGTTGATTATAAAACACAAAACTTTGGCATGGGGTAGACCCATAACTGGATTTGATTATAAAATGTGTACCTCTGGCATGTGCTACATGAATATTGCATTTGATTGTAAATATATGCTATACAGATATTTGCAAACATAAAATGTATATATGTGGCGTGTGCTAGGCAGATAGTGGATTTGATTATAAAATGCATATCTGTGCTATGTTCTACATGGATAGTACACTTGATTATAAATATGTATTAAAAGATGTATTATTGAGGAGGAAGCAGCAGGATTGCCGTGTCTTCGAGGCCAGCTTGGGCTACACAGGGAGTTCAGGACCAGCCTGGACTACAGAGTGAGACCCTATCTCAAAAATGCCAGACACAAAATGGATTTGATCATAAACATACAATAAATACACAACTGTATCTGATTAGAACGTGCATGTGTCTAATAAGAGTCAAAGAGGTACTACATTTGATTATAAAGACATGTTCAATTGATACTGTATTTAATGACTAAATATGTATCTTTGGTGTGTGCTAAACTGATACCACAATTATCATGAAATCCACATCTCTGCCATGTGTGAAGTGGATACTGTATTAGAGGATAAAATGTCTCTCTTTCAGGTGTGCTAAGTAGAAAGGGTACTGGATTTTAAAATGACTCTATGATACCTGTGTCCCGAGGAGCTAACTGGGGCAGCTCGGGAAAGGCTCAGAAAAGACATGGTGAGGAGGCAGAGGTCTCTGCTCAGACTTTCGGTGAGGGTTCATGTTGAAATTTCCCCCACAGCACTGCCAACCTCCCTCAGAGGATAGAGCTCGATGTGACCACAGCTCCCATGGAGTAAGGTGCACTTTGCCTCCCTGGGAAGAAATACACCTTGGTGAGGGCAGAACCCTGGAGAGCAGGGGACTGGTACCAGCAGAGGGGCAAGATGACAAGAACTGGCATTACCTGGGAGGGTCAGGCATGCAGGACCCTGACACTTCCCTCACCGTGACGGGGCAATTGTGCTTTTGGTATTTCAGAAGACGCCGTGGATAGGACTCAGTATAACAAAAACGTCTTTCATTGCTTTTTAACAAATACATACTTTAAATAAGCATTTAAAATATTAAACACAAGTTGCACATGATGGTGCATGCCCATAATCCCAGTACCCTGGGAGGCAAAGTCAGGAGTACTGCAAGTTCAAGCCCAGCCTGGGCAGCTTAGCTAGCAATCTAGACCTTGTTCCAAAGATTTCAAAAAAAAAAAAAAAAAAGGTGGAGAGTTGAGGTTACTATAAATGCCCTGGGTTTGATTTGCAGTTTTTAAAAAATCAATAAATGTAAATTGAAATGAAGTACTATTCCTTAAATAATATTTTAAAAGATGAAGATAACGAGATGACAGTCATTCTCATTCATAAAGTTTTGACAATAGGGAACCAAAGCCAAGTTCTTGATACGTTTCCCTCTTAAGTACATATGATACACATAAAAGGATCTGACCAGAATGGGTGTAGAATTGGATCTTTCACAGGAAATGGCTTACTATGAAGATGACGGCAACGATTACCTGGCCTTTGTACTCCACTGGTCTCAGGCCGGCATAAATGGGCACGAAGCTGCTGGCAAGGAGCACCTAGGGAGCGAAGAAAACAGCGGGTCACGGACTGAAGGATAAACATCAGGTAACCAGGGCGATATTCCAGTTACCGGAGAAGCCTCATTCAAAGTGGCATTCCATGCAGCTCGAGTTCCCGACAGCACATAGTTCCATAATCAAACATACCATCTTTAACCTGTTGATGGGTATTTTGGTGCCTTTCACACTTTCTCTTCTTACTTGTGCTGCTGTGAATGTGGGTACGCACGCATCTCTGCTATATGATGCTTTGAATCTTTTGGAAAGACAGCCGAAAAGACCTCAAGGACATGGGCACAAGTGCACGCACACTGAACCAATCCCTGTCCACTAAGGCCCAAAACAGGAGGGGAGTCAATGTTCCTTGGTACACCGAGGTTGTCGCTGTGAAGAGATTATTCATAATGTAACGTTGCTCACTGCACTGTTAAGAATCATTCTAAAGTTGGGTTTTTCTTTTGCAGAGAAACAAGCCCCAGCAGTAATGACAGTGGAGATAGACCCCCCTACTGGGGGATGCCCGCACATGTGTCCGAAGTATGCTGTTAAGGGACCAGTGCATTTGAGATTCTAAGCATACGGTCAGGATAAAGAGACTGTGGCAAGTAGGGATCGTGGTCATATATTATCGTGCACGTGATAAGTCAAAAGCGATTGTCATTCAAAACACTGTTGTTCTTTCAACAGAAGGAGTTGAGCGCTGATGGCTTTTTAAATGTTGTATTTTGCAGCATGATTTCCAAATCAGTAGTAAATGTTGTGATCGAAAACATACAGCATTAGACACTGAATATTTAAGCCAACATCTTTCAACTGATACGCGAGAGAATCTAGGGCTGTTTACCATCAAAGATTTCGTGAAGTTTTTTACCAACATACACTATTCAGAAATGGATTATGGCCCAAACGCTGATTTTAAATCACCTGTTTTAGAATTATTTAGAACTCAGAAAGAACTTAGAAAGTATCTCCGCCAAAGAAACAATATAATAGGTCTGACTTTCTAGGTCGCCTCTTGAAAACCTGTTTATCGTGCGCTTCCATTCAATTACAGATGCAGACAGCAATGTAACAGCATTTCAATAGGAACATCTCTGACTTGCTCCCTGGTAAAGGGAAAACCCCTCCTGCCATAGTTATTTTTGTACTGACGACCGGCGACTGCGTATGAGGTTTCTTAGGAGGTGCCCCTGTGCGGAGTAAGTGTCCTACCTCCTCCTGATTAAAATAATATAATGGAAGAAAAAGGACTTGGTGTTGTTTGCTGGAGCATAGATCTGATACTCAACAGAGCCACTTAGCATAGCTCCCTTCCCCACGGTGGGAACAGAGGCCCCCTCTGTTACCCGAAACTACCCGTCATTACCGCTACCAGAACATACACGGGTGACCCAGGGTGACGGGGACATGCTGGGCTCAAAGATGGGTACAGATCTTGGTGGTGGCAGCTCTTAGAGCAAGAGGACAATGTTGACAGGTGGACAAAGAAACATCTGGGACCTCAGATTTGCCATGACAAGCTCACAGTGATGGTGCACTGTGGGGACAAGTCAACAGAAGAGAAAGGAAGCAGCCATGTGCTACAGGAGTCCCTGGCACCAACAGGGAGCAAGGTGATGAGAACCAGCTATCTAACTTGTAGAGCACCTAGAAAATGAAAACTCAGGCCCTCTTGCCCACCAGGTATAAAGATTTCTTGATGGTGACACCCCGAACATTAGGCCTGGGGGGGGGGGGTCCTCCTGACAGGGGGTCCTTTACCAGCAGACCTTGCATACATGTCCAACTTCATGCTCTCAACATTCATTGAGAATTGCTTCTCAAAACGATGAAGCTGCTTGCTCCCGAGGGGATTCTAAGCCCCGAAGTCCTTCACTCTGCCCCGGCACTTGGGTGAATTTTAATATCAAATACATTTTCACATGCGTTTTTACCAGAATCCATATATGCAAGTCAGATACATTGCATTCTGTCTCTCTTTTATTTAGTTTTTTTTTTTTTTTTTTTTTTTTTTTTTTTTTTTTTTTTTTTTTTTTTTGTCTTGTGGCCAATTTTACGCACATCTGTGTCACTCCAAGGTTTCTTGAAATATTGAATTCAAACTAATTTGCAGCACTGTTTCCCAGAGCAAAGCATCCTCATTACTTCATTTTACATAGCTTTAATTTATTTATTCATTACAAGGTATTATAAGAACCTCATGCAAGATTTAAGAAGCTTCTAGCAAGAGTTAGCACTGTCATACCCAAAAAGAGGCACTCACCTCAAAAATACCACCCATGATAAGTTTCATAATAGACTATTGTGCAAAGCTTCATGAGTGTTTACAGCCACTCCCTATTTCTCATATTACCATCCGAGCCCTACCTCCTGACATATAAGCGACTGCATTAGATTCCCTCAGGAGCGTGAACTCTACTGTGAACTGTACACGCAACGGATCTAGGTTGTGCACTCTTCAGAGTATCTAATACCCAAGGACCTGAGGTGGAACAACACGGACACAAGCGTACTGGCAGCAGCCGGAAAGATTAATATATATTTACATGATGGTGTGCTATGTAATTATGCTATTCTGTATTACAATTTAGTAATAATAGAAATAAAATGCATAATAAATGTAAATGTTTGAATCATCCCAAAACCATATCTCCTCCTGTCACAGAAAACCTGTCTTCGCTAAACTGGTCACCACTGCCAAAAAGGTTGATGAACACTGCCCGAGGTGATATGTTGAAGATCATTTAACAAATCAGTTGGGGGGAGATAGGCATCTTCAATGCCAACCTTCTCGGTCCACCAGCCCACTGGTAGCAGTTGGTATTTTTCAGAGGAAGGCTGTTTACAGTTAAGGTAATTCCATTCACTCTAGCTAAATTCGGCCTTATCATCAAATGGCTACTCCTTGAAAGAAAAAAAAAAAAAAATAAAGCCATAGGAGGCCCTAGATATATTTTTCAATCACATGTGCCTGTTTAATAATAAACTTACCTAGCCAAGGCAAGATTGCACCACATCAGTAAGTGGAACAATTTGTGGACGCCATGCGCATCATGAAAGTACAGTTTTGTGAAATTATTACAGTAGTTTGAAGACCGGTAGGTCTTTAGAAGACCAAAGATTTATTTCATTATGATCGCGGAGACATAAGTGCCCTGAGGAGGGGGAAGAATCACTACCCTGAGAAACAGAAACATGCCCTCTCAGCCACATCAAACTCAAGTTCACAATTTATGGCTTGGAGCTCTTCTGAGGTCATTTGGGTGGAAAAGAAAGCTATCCAATTACTTCCCCAAAGATAATAACAGAGAGAATCCTCTTGAATGATATGAAACGATATGAAAAGTGCAGTGAACTGGAAAATACCTGTCACTCCTCCAAATCAATGTATTTGTTCTTGCCTTAGCTTACGCTTCCTTTTTACGGACTGATGACTTGTAAATCAAGCCAAATTTAGTGGGGAAATTAGCTTTAGTTAGGAAGTAGGTGGCTTTTCTTGCTCGTTCTCAAAAGTTTACTGTCATCTGATCGCAGGCAAATAACGTTTTCTAAGGAGAGCGGCAAAGATGGATGTTGTAAGGCCCCTCTGTAAAATATTAAACCCAAATATGTGCTTTTTAGTGTATCTGACCTCATAGCACTTGTGCTGAAACTGACCTCACCAATAAACCTCCGTGTATGTAGAACAGTGGTTCTCAAGCTAGGGTGAACTCCTCCCCCTCCGGTTCCTCTCCGGGACACTGAGCAATGTGTCTGTTACAACTCTGTGAGGGAGGGGTATGTGCTCCTGGCGAGCGTTGGGCAGAGGCCGGGGATGATGCTACACCGAACCTGGTGAATTCTATGACAGGCCACACAACAAAGGATTCGGTTGAAACCAAAGGAAAACGTGCACAGATGCTCCCGCTTGGTTTAGTAACTTGCTTTCATCAGAAAGTTCAGCGTTCACCTTGGTGAGCAGTTTCCCTAAATTAGCTTTAGCGTAGGTAACGCCTCTGACGTACCCACGGCACCCTGTGGTAACAGGTGTTTGTCAGGATCTTAGACCGGCTTTTGTCTATCTCAAGCTGACTGAAACTCCCCACCATTTCCTGGGCCTCTCGGAGGGTCGGATGGGTGATCTCTTAACATCAGAAGGCTGAAAATGCCTCCCACGAAGAACTACGGAAACTGATTACACACGCCCATTACACTGATGACATCACCTTTTCCAATGTCTCACATCCCCCATCTCTTTAATCCCACAAACATCCCAAATCCCATCCTTGGGGCAGCAGATCTGAGACATGAACCTCACACCTCAGGGCTTGGCTGCTTTGACTCATAAGCTCTGTTTTGCAAAACTTGTTTTTCCAATATTGGTAAACTGTGCACAGGGTAAAAGAGGCGGGGCCAGTGACAAGGCCCTGAAGGTCAATAGCTCGGGTGTGGCAGTTAAGAATGCTAGTTGACAAAGCAAAGACTCACCATTCTTGCCCCATTCCATGACACAGCCCTTTAAACATCGTATGTATGCAAAACCATCGTTTCGGTTTTTTGTTTATTTTACTCAATATACAAGCACAAAAATCAAAGTCGGTGACTTCCTACAGCAGCACTCTAAAGCATCATCGCATGCATATTCAATACGTGTCCTGGCTGGGTCTTTTCATTTCTCATTTTATAGAAAAGGGGTGTTTAGAAAATTATGTAGCCCAGCTTCCTTAGAGAATAAATTCTCAACAAGGTTCATTTATGCCTCGAATTTACTGTGGAGTGTAATGAGAATCTGGCTGTTTATACGGAACCTGCTGGTGTCATTGTAATTCAAAGACAGGTTCAAATTTATCTTCCTCCGGTCATGCCAAGATAATGACCAACCTTAAATTCAGTCCCCACTTCAAGTCCACAAAGCTAAATGGGAGAAGATCTTGCTGGAAGAACGTTCTTTCTACGTGCCAGGAAATTTGGTACTTTGTCTTAACAGACTCAAGGTGGCCCTTCCCAGGAGAGCCAGGCATGCCACTACAAATAAATATCTTCCTAGGTATCTCTATGGAGAAGCACCCTTTTGTGTCTAAAGTCCATTTCAGAACACATGTGCATATCAGTTGTGAATAGGAAGAACTCCATGAATTTGTACCAACTCAAGGAAGTGGTAAAGTACCACCCCACCATGGCATGGTTAATTTAAAATTTCTACTCAGTGGTGGAACTGGAATATGCCTTTCTTTGACACTAAGGATGTATGTCCCTAATTATGCCATGCTGCAGGCTACTAGCACAACGTGCTTGGATTTCCTGCTTGTGTGGTGGCTTCTGAAGGAAAACGGCCTAGAATAAAGCTTGGAACCAAAAAGGAATGAATTGATAAGCAACGTGGATATATGTGGACATTCAGGAGTCACCATGAAATCACGCTTAAGAAATGACAGGCAGAAAGAGATGGGAATCAGGGGAGGAGGACTCCTGAAGATTACTGTGTACACCTGGGTAAGTACCTGGCTTCCACCTTTCATAACGCTGTGTGAGGTAGACATAACAGGGTAAATTCCTTCTCAGATGAAGAAACTGAGGTACCAAGTGGTTCAGACTGGCCAAGAGTCCTAGACTCCACCTGCAGCACCCAAGTGGGTGTATACTCCATTTTTTATTATTCTTCTCCATCTCATTTTTAGAAACTGATTTCAACTGAGTGTGGATGGTAGTGACCTATAGTCATAAAGGGCAGTAGCTGCAATATGCTTAGAGAGTATTAGTTTGGATTTAAAATATCCTCCAAAACTCATGTGCCAAAAGTTTGGTTTCCAGCTGATGATACTTTGGAAAGTCAAGGATCATGATGGGCCTAATTTGATCAGTGGACGAATCCACTGCTACAGTTTATATCTAAAATGTCTTTCAAATGTCTTATGTATGTAGAGATGGCACTTCTGGAAGGCAACTGGATCCCGGGACGACTATATGCATGTCTAAATTGACCTACTGATGTTCACAGTTGAGTGTGCTACCAGATAATAGGTCCCACTTGGAGATGGGGAGTTACTAGGGACACGATTTCGAGGGCACATCTCTTGCTCTGCATCGTTCTTGCCTGTGCTTCCAGCTTTACCTTGGCCACACCCTTCTACCATTCTGTTTCTACCTTGAAGCCCTCCAACCATGAACTGAAACGTCTGAAACCAGGAGCCAAAAACAAAGCTTTCCTAATTTAAGTTGGAATTGCCATGTGGTTTGTACTAGCAAGAAAAGCTGATCAATATACACTGATCATAATTTGATAATTTTATTGAGAGAGGAAGAATCTTGCATGAGGCCAAGTTGAAGGGAGTGGATCAAAAGCACAGGACCTTGGGAACTATTTCTGGTCCTAAGACCCTTTCTCTCTGGCTCTTTCTCTGTCTCCTATCCACATGAAGTGAGCTTTATTCCGCTACATGATCCCTGCCATAATGTTCTGCCTTACTACAAGCCCAGAAACAATGAAAGTAAGTAAATCAGTGAATGAAACTAATGCAGATTTACCATTCAAATATATCTATCAGAATTAGAAAGACTGGAGGGGTCCCACACTGAAGTCCAAGATATAAAAAACTCACATGGGAAATCAGTTCAAGCATTTTAAGGATAGATTATCAAATCTTCAACACAAAGTTGACAGACAAACTGGATCATATGGTCAGTGATGATGAGAAAACAAAAAGACATGAAAGAGACTGGATGCAATAGCTGTTGGGTGACTCAAAGAGAAGAAACGTCGGAATTATGGAGGTGCAAGACAAAATGCAGAATGGCGTAAAAGGTATAATGAACACGTTCAATGAAATTACATAAGAAAATTTCCCAAATCTGGGAAAAAAATCAAGTTACTACAGGCAGACAGAATCAAAATAATTGTGACCAGAAAAGAGCTTCTCAACAACATACCATAATCAAAATCTTAGAGACTCAGTACAAAGAGAGAACATTTAAAAGTGTAAGAAAGAAACAGAAAGTAACGTACATAACCCCATCAGAATAAGTGCAGACCTTTCAACACAAATCTTGAAGTCCAGGAGATCACTGAAGAAATGATTTTTTAAAAAAATAAATAAGATTGATAAACCTCTAGCTAGTCAAAAGAAGGAAAGAAAAAACTCCTATCAATTAGAAATGATAAAAGGGAATTTACAATGAACACTGCACTGCTGAAATTCAGAGAATTATTTTGAAAACATATACTCCTACAAATTGGAGAATTTGCAAGAAACAGAAAAATTCCTGGACACATAAAAGATAACAAAATTGAACGAAGAATGTATAAAAACCCTCAAGAGATTAATAAAAAGGATGGAAATTGAATCAGTAATAATATCTCTACCTACAAAGAAAAGTCAAGATTGATGGATTCAGTAGACTTCTACAAGTACTTCACAGAAAACCTATAACCAATACTTCTCAGATTGTTCTGTGAAATTAAAAGAGAAGGCTAATTACCAAACCTGTTTCTAGAAGCTAGAATTACCCAAATACTGAAACCAGATTTAAAGACTTAACTAGGGCAAAAACAAAACAAAACAAACAACAACAACAAAAAACAACTCTGGCCAATCTCATTAATGAACATAGATGCAAAAGTCCTCAGTTAGGATTCTTGAAAGAAAAATTCAAGAAATCATGAAAAAGATTATACACAATGATCAAGTTGGCTTCATTTCAGGGATGCAAAGATGGTTCAATATACATGAATCAACTAACGCAATATACTACATAAATAAAGGAACAAAAATCAATCATCATTTCAATAGCTGCAGAAAAAGCCTCAGACATCCATTCATGATTAAAAAAAAAAAAACCCTGATGAAAATAGGTATGGAAAGACCTTACTTCAAACTGACAGACACCGTCCATGCAAAACCTACTGACAATATTACGTTAAGTGAAGAAAAATTGAAAGCATTTCCCATTAAATTAAGAACACGCTAAGGCAGTCCACTCTCAGCATGTCTATTCAATGCAGAACTTGAAACCTTATCCAAAGCAATCAGGCAAGAGAATAAAATAAAGAGGTATATATTGAGAAGGAAGAAGTTAAATCATCCTTATTTGCAGATTACATATGTCTCTACATAGAAGACTCCAAAAACTCAACCATGAAACTCTTAGAACTATGCTAACAAATTCAGCTGAGTTGCAGGATACAAAATTAATACAAAAAATAGCATTCCTCCATACTAACAATGAACTCACTGAAAAATAGTTCAGAAGAATAATCCCATGTTCAACAGCTCTTCAAAAAATTAAATACCTAGGAATAAACCTAACAAAGGATGTAAAGGATCTGTACAAGGAAAACTACATTATGGTTAAAAAAAAGAAAATAAAGATTAGAAAATGGATAGACGTCCCCTGTTCACGGATAGACAGTATTCTGGTTTGGATCTGAACTGCCCCCAAAAATCTCATGAATATGGATCTTACAGATTGTCTATGGAACCATGTGCTATTGGGAGATTGGGGCCTGGTCTGGAGGGGCAGATTACAGGTGTGTGGACTAGATTACTGGTGTGTGGTGGATCAGAACCACACCTGAAAGCGGCAGAACACTGAGGCTGGATTCAGAAGTGGTGATGTCTGGGACAGGACCTCGAAACATATATATGCTGTTATCTTCCTTTGGGACTTAACTTGGTTTGCTGTTTGCAATGCTGAGAAAAGCAGCCCCCACCACTACCTTTGCCAAATCCTTCCACTGTTGTCAGCTGCCCCTGAGTTGACAATGACCCTCGGAAACTGTGAAATGAAATGAAAAATTTCCTCCCCTAATTTTTGGATGTTGAGTATTGAGTCACAGTGGTGAAGAAGTAACTAAGACAGGCAGAACTGATATCATCAAAATGGCTCTACTGCCCAAACTGATAGATATCCAGTGTGATCCCTATCAAAATCTTAACAAATTTTTCAGAGAACTAGAAAAAACAATCCTAAAATTTACACAGAAACAAAAAAGGACTCAGAATAGATGAAGTAATTCTGAACAATAAAACAAAGACAGGTGGTGTTACGATTCCTGATATCAGATTATATTACAAAGCAATAGTGACAAAAAAATTGTATGGTATTGGCACAAGAGTAGACAGTCTGAGCAATGGAACAGAACAGAGGACGCAGAGACAACCTCCAGTACCCTCAGCTATCTGATCTTTGACATAGAATCCAAAAACATGTACAGAAGAAAGAACAGCCTCTTCAATAAACAGTCCTGGGAAAACTGGTTATCTGCATACAGAAGTATGAATCTAGATGCACACCTGTTGCCATGTGCTAAGACTAAATCCAAGTGGATCAAAGATCTAGATATGAAGACAGAAACACAGAAACCCCTGGAGGACAAGCTAGGTAAAATTCTCAAAGATACAGGCACGGGCAAAGACTTTCTTAATAGAACACCTGATATAAAAGAAATAATTCACAGAATTAATAAATAGGATCATATAAAAATTAAAAAGCTTCTTACAGCAAAGAAAACAACTGACAAAGTGAAGAGAGAACTGAAAATAATGAGAAAAAAATTTACCTCCTACAAGTAGAAAAGGAGGCTAGTAACTAGAATCTGCAAAGATATGGAAAAAAAATAGACCCATAAAAATGAAAGATCCAATTAACAACGGGTAATTGAAATGGACTGACAGTTCTTACAAGAAGTAGAAATGGCCAGCAAGTACATGAAAAAGAAATGTTTAACAACACTGGCCACGAGAGACGCAAATCAAAAAAAGAAAAAACAATTAGATACCATCTCAGCCCAGAGAGAATGCCTTACATCTATAACTCAAAAAAGCAACAGATGCTGGCAAGGGTGGGGCAGAGGGAAGGAATTTTCTTACATGACTGGTGGGACTGTAAACTGTTCCAAGCACTACGGAACGCAGCATGAAGACTTGTCAAAAAACTAAAAATAGCTATTGCATTTGACCCAGTGCTACCTCTTCTGGGTGTCTTTCCAAAAGAGCTACAAGCATGACATAACAAAGATACATCATATCTATGTTTTTAAATGCACAACCAGTAATAGCTAAGTCATGGAAGACGTCAAACTGACCAATGGATTCGAAAAATATGGTATATACACACAGTGGAGTACTACTGGGCATTAAAGACAGAAACATATGAATCGTTTGTAGATAAATGGATACAACTTAGGCCAGTGTGCCTATTGAAGTGAATCAGTCTCCTAAGATTAAATATTTCACAGCTCTGAGAAACACAGAGTATAAACAAACAGGTCCTATGGGTGAGATGTCAGGAGGGTGAGAGTGGAAGGGCTGTGAAGAGAAGGTGTAGTTGTGATATATAAGTGCACAAAATTCTCAAGTGTAATGTAACCATTGTGTGTTACATACACAAATAAAAAAAGTAGAAAAAGAAAACAAAAGAACCCAAGCAGATCTCTGAGACTGAAAAAAAAATAAAGGATAGATATTTGCATGTCAGGAGAAGCCTCCCAGGCTCTGTTTGAACTGTATGAAGGATGGTATCCCTAAATCTAGGTATTTATGGCAGGAGACAGCCCTGTTTTGGTGACTATTATACAGGAAGAAAATCATTAGCTCAAATAAAGGAGGGATGAAAGAATGCCTAGAGCTCACAGGTGTGTCTTATCTCACTTTTAAAGTGGAAAAAAAGAGTAAAATTCCCACAGACATAAGAGCCAGATCAGGATGGCAATCCCAGATGTGGGGGGGGATGGAGGGGGAAGACCATTTAGATGACATCGCTGGCCAGCGGCAGTTTTCAGGAACCAATCACGAATATTGCACTATCAAGTGAAAAAGTAATTTTTCATGCCACTGACCACAAAGTTAATACAATTTAAGTATGAATCAACCGCGACCACAAAAACTAATTAAAAATAAAAGGCAGCCAATAGTGACAAGCTGTAAAATCAAATGGGAAGATGTGGCAGGAACTCAGGTTTCCTGAAATATTCCAGACACGGCTCAGCACGTGAATCAGGAAAAGCAAGGGTCATAAGTAATGGGTTAAAGAAAAGACAGGATGAATTCTACTCAGGAGAGAGGGCGCTGACTTGACGTGGTCTGAGTCATCCATAACAGAGGCATTCAGCGGTGGTCGTAGTAATGGCAGTATGTGTGCATGCTTATTTTATGTGTCCATGGTTTGGTAAATATTTGTTTTCATCATTAGCATGCATATAGGACTCAGTTGTTTAAAACACACTTCCTCATGCTTTGTTTGTGTGCTTTCCTCAGTAACTACAGTAGGAGTTATTGGGCTCATTACTCCATTTATAGATGAGAAAAGGGAGGATCAAAATTAATAAGTTTGGTGTTGATTCATGATGGGGATATGTTCTGGAAATATGCCATTGTGTGTGAAGATCACAGAGTATACTTCTGCAAATTAAGAGAGTCACGATGCCATCGGGCAATGTAATCTTATGGGACAATTATTGTATATTTGAATCATCACTGACCAAAGGCAACATTATTAAAAAGCAAAGACGCAAGAGGATAATACCAGAGAGCATTTGTTTTGGTTTGGACATGAAGCCTCATGTACCTACGCATAGTGTTAACTATCCATAACATGTAGTGTTATGGATACACTACAGTAACATGTAGTGTTAGGAGGTGGGGCCTGGCTTGAAGGTGCAGATCCTTAGGGCCTGACCTAGACGGGCCTGAGCTGGTTCTACCCTTTGTCTGAGACTATGCTCTGTTCTGCTATGCCAGGAAGGGCTCTGTGTCCCTGGTTATAGCTCTGTTCCACCATTTCTGTGAATAGACTGAGACCTTCTGAAACTGTGAGGTAACATAAATCTTTCCTCCCACCCACAATTTAAGGGAAGAAATACTTATTTAGCTCAAAGCTTCAGAAGGTCTCACATCGTCCATTCATGGGCAGCCAGAACAGTGGACGCACAAGGCAGATGCTTACCCGATTGCAGACACAAGCCAAGGAGTGCTAGATGTCAAGAATTTTGTCCCAGCAATAAAGAAGTAAGACAGCAAGTAAGACACACAAACCCACACGCACACGCACACATGCACATATTTTGGTTTCCAGGCTTCTAGTTTAGCTACCAAATCACCATGACTACAATAAAAAGTAGCAGTCAGCTGGAGGACAATGAAGATCCAGGCATTAAAAAAAAAAAAAAAATGCAACTGGTAAGTTACAGAATAAGTACGTTCATGAAAAAAATAGATGTATTATAAATTGCAACACAAAGTGAGACTCAAAGGTCAAAGTTGTGGCTACTTAGAACTCTCCCCTGATCCTTTATCCTAACTTGACTTCCAATCTGTTTCTCTTTCTTCATCCTTTCCGGGGTACAGATTTCCCAGATAGGGCAAAGTAGCTTTGCCGCCAGGCTTTGGGTTAGAGGCACATTGCATGCAAAGCTCCTGGGATACTAGAGAGTGATGCAAGTTCAGGCTGCCTCCATCTTGGGCTTCAGGAACTCAGAACTGTCTGTCTGCCTATAATGGGTATCATCCTGCTTGGCTTGGGAGCCACCTGGGGTTTAGGAATGCACACTTTTGGACAAATCAGGGTCACTCACACAGGCATGACTTTGGGGCTTACATATATGGTCTCTGGCCTCTTCCTCGTTAGGACTATTCCCCTGCTTTAATTTTTCTTTTCCTTTCCCATGTTTTTTCATTAGTATGCGTTTGAATACACAATGGCTACATTGAACTCGAGAATTTTGTGCACATACATCTTGCACCTAATTCATATTTTCTTCCCCTCCTCCTTTCTCACCCTTCTGTTTTCTTGTCCCTCCACCTCCTAATGTCTCATCCACTTGACTGTACTATTTCTCTATACTGTGGAGATTTCGTATTAGAGAAATCATGTGATAGTTAATCTTCTGAGTCTGATTTACTTCACTAAGGCTAACGGCCTCAGGTTGTATCCATTTTCCTACAAGTGACTCAAATCTATCTGCCTTCATGGCAGAATAGTACTTCATTGGGTATACATGCCATATTTTCTTTGTCCATGGGTCTACTGATGGACGTTTCAGCCTCCATAAAGTGAACAGCTCTTCTCCAGCACGTCCCTCTGCCATGATGTTTCTGCCTCAAAGCCAGGCCACCACAGACTGAATCCTCTGAAACCAGGAGCCAAGTTGGATCTGTTCTCCATGAAGTTATGGCTGCCAGGTATTTTGCTGGCAACAGGAAAGCTTACCAATACACTACCTAAGGAAAGGGGATGGCTTCCCTACTGTCACCCTCTAACCAAAAAGGCTTAAAAAGCCATCTTACCACGGTCCTACTGAGATTGAGCCCTTGCTCCTTATTCATTGCTGGGACAAAATACCTGACATCTACAATTTAAGGGAGGCAAGATTTATTTCGCTCACAATTTCAGAAGTTCTCACACAGTCCATTCATGGGCAGCAGGCATAGCAGAAGCACAAGGCCGAGACTGGACAGCTGCTCACTGTGTTGCAGACACAAGCCAAGTCAAGCAGGAACAGCAGATGTCTGGAGATAGGCAAGGCTAGACATTTTCCAGGAAGAAGCTGTAACAATGTCCCTTCCTCACCCCTCCCTCCCTTTTTTGACACAGGGTCTTGCTGTATAGCCCAGGATGGTCCTGAACTCACTATGTTACTCAGACTGGCTTCAAACTCCACGCAATCCTCTTGCTTCAGCCTCCCAAGTGTTGGAATTACAGGTAGGTGCCACCATGCCTGGCTTATATGATGCTGGGGAATCACACGCAGGACCTTGTGGTGGCTAGCCAAGTTCTCTGATCACTGTGCTACCCACCCCCAGCCCGTGTGGGTGTCCCTTCCCCATTTTCTGGCACACAAGACAAGAACACCTGAAATCTCTGCTTGAGGCAACCCACCATCTCAACAAGTCTACACAATCTCTCCAGGTTGAACCTTAAAAACCTGCCCCTTCCAGCCTGACCTTACCTCCCAATAAATCACAGTTCGAAATACACGAGGCTTTTGGAGGACACTCAAGATCCAATCCACAGCAACTCTCTAATGAATATTTATTAAAAAGCAGGGCTCACAATTGTAAACGTGTATCTTTTACAGTTAAGAAGCCTCTCCTAAAGATCTGAGAGCCATCAAAAGAATCAGACTTCAGTCTCATTATCAGTTCCCACATATAGCTGGCCTAGTCCCAATTATAGAAACTATCCACTAGTACTTTCCACTTCTCTGATTCTGAGCCATCACGGTCCCCTTCACTTTAAAAAATCATGAATTCCAGAGGTCACACGGCTGAGCTATTTATTTTTAGTCTCTGTTGCGGTTTGGATCTAGAGTGTCCCCCAAAAGCCTCATGTACCTATGGATATTGTATGATTTTGGGAGCCAGGGCTTGGCTGAAAGGGGCAAATGCTTGGGGCATGACCTGGACGGGCATGTGCTGGTTCTGCTCTTCCTCCCTGATCTGGATCTATTCTGCCATGCTGTGAGGATCTGTTTCCAGCTCTGGCTCTGGCTCTGAAGCTGGACCTGGACCTGGACCTGGCCACAGCCCTGCCACAAGATTCTCCCATTTCCCAACTGCTCACTCACGAATGGACTGCCCTTCTGAAACTGTGAGATAAAATAAATCTTTTCTCCCTTAAGTTGTGGATGTCAGGTATTCTGTTACAAGGAAGTAACAGTCTCCCACAAACTTTCTTGTAGAGGACACTTATGATCCTCGGGCTTGGATGATAATGGTTGCTCAGGTAACTATTTAGGGACTTTAAGACTATTTTGTTCAAACCACTTCAGTAGGTGTAGTTGTCCAATTCCTTCATTAATGTCTAGTGGATGACCCTTGTGATGTTAGGAGGCTGAAAATCCACTCTCAGATCACGCCAGGGCTGGCACTTTCTGACCCTGTGTATCATCCAAAGCCACGATGACCGTGCGTGACAACTTCATCTCCAATCATCCTTCCCACACTTTAACTCTTCTTGCTTTATTATCCCATTAATATCCTCAAATCCTGTGCTCAAGAAGGCAGGTTTTGGACTGGGATCACGCATCTCCATGACTGGCTACCTTGTGAATATACTTTCTCTTTTGCAAAACTCACTGAATGACAGGCTTACTGGGTGGTGCGCAAAGCTGGCCTGGTCAGGGTAGAATCGCCTGAGACAACAGTTGTACACTGTACTGATCAGATCATTCAACTTAGATAAGGTTATAACATGCAACGGGATTACTTTTCTTTCCCTGTTGTGCGGTTCTGGTTTCTCTCTTATCCTTTGTTTTAACGCTTTCAGCTAAATGCTTCCTGTGTATTCTAGGTGGTGATTTCATGCACTTCTACAGCCATGGTCTGTTTTCTAAGCCATTTCTCCTTTCATTTTAGTTCTGGAAAAGGTTAAGGCATCTACCAAACACTAAGAACGTTTCTTGTGTAGCCTAGGGAAAAAAAAATGGTAATTATTCAATATTCTCCTTGCAAGGCCTCACACCTTAGTGTCAGCTATTTCTCTCCCGTTCAATGAACTCAAATAATTACACCAATTCTCTGAGTAGCTATTATCCAAAACATAAGAAACAAAAAAGGAAAGTCATGTTGACTCACAGCAATAGTTTGCCATCAGTGCTGTAACAAATTACCACCAATTTAAGAGCTTCAAACAAGACAAATTTACAACCATGCACTGTGCAGGTCAAAGTCCCGGTGCAGGTATGGTAGCAGAGACACCCATGAGGTTGGCAGGGCTGCATTCGTACCTGGATGCTCTAGTGGAGAATTATCTCCTTGCTAGCCCAGGGATCAGACAAAGTCAATTTCAAGCGGATGCATCTTTTTGTTTCCTGTCAGTGAGGAATGGGCCTTGGCCCTTCTACTTGAACTTAGCTTCGACGTTTTAGAGTCAGGGATTATGCGTCCAACCCAGGAGAGGACCCCATTTCCCAGAATGCCTGCCCTGGGTTTGGGTTCACTAGGACCGCCCAGAATCATGTTGCCATCTGAAGACCTTTAGTTTATCACATCTATAAAAATGCTTTGCAACGTAAGGCTCCACCTTCCCAGGAAAGCAAGCTATGGACGTCTTTGTGTGGGGCTACTGGTCACATTACCCTTCACCAAAGAGACGAAAAAGATCGCTGTTTCCATCCAGCCCGAGCTGTGACCACCGCAAGGTTCTGGGCACCATCAGGGCTGCTACCAGCTTTGCTATTGTTTCCAGGTCACTGCACACATAGGTACCAAGTTCTTTGTTCTTGCCTTTTGTTTTCAGTTAGGATATTGCGATAGATGCTTAGGGTGGCTTATGTATGTATTCATTTATATTCATTTGTTTCACAATTTCTAATGGAGTGCCCACACTATGGCTGGTGGAAGGAATCCAGGTGTGGGGACAACAGGGACAGCTCTGCCTTTTGCTGCTCATACTCTACTGAACAGAGACAAAGAGTGGAAAGGAAATTTAACAGGGTAGTGACATGCATAGTATGCAAAATGGTAATAAATGGATCAGGATGAGACAAAGATAAAAATCAAGGGCTGAGAGCTCTGGCATTTGGGTGATCAGAGACAGGTTCCGTGAGCAGGTGACAGTGCCCTGACACAGCTATCCCACTCGGGTTCCATAGCCACAGGAAGTGAAGTCGAGGCATCATCGTGGTATATGCACATTTGCACACGTTGCAGTGCTCCCTACAACAGCCAAGAGGTATGCAATCCCCCAAGGTGGCCAACCACTGATGAGTGGGCCAAAGTGATGTACTCACTGGAATACCATTTGTCTTAAGTTATTTCAATGTGACTCAAGACCTGACATCCGCAAATCTGGGGAGGAAAAGTTCATTTTAGCTAACAGTTTCAGAAGGTCACTCCACTCAGAGACAGCCGGCAACAGTGCAAGTATGTGGCAGAGGCAGAGGTAGAGACAGCCCCACATGACATTTTTAACAGGAAGCGAAGTCAAGTTAAGTCAAGTCTCACCTCATAAGGAAGGCAGGAGGCAGCTTATATATCATCCTTCTTGGCCTATCCAGTGATCTGCCCACAGTCCAGCCTCAGTGTTTCACCTCTTCCAGGTGTGGAATGACCAATCTCCTAAGACCACAGGGTTCTATAGATAATTCATAATATCTAAATACATAGGACTTCCAGGGGACATTCTAGATCCAAACCACAATAGTGTTCAGCCACGCAAATGCTGAAATCCTGCCATTCCCAGAAACACGAGCGGAACCGGTAGACATTGTGAGAAGTTAAATAAGCCAGGCACAGAAAGATAGACTCCACATGTTCTCATTCCTCCACAAAAGCTAAAAAGTGGATCTCATGGAGGTACATAGTAGAATGGTGATTACCAGAGGATAGGAAAAGGCGTGGGGTGGATGGAAAGAGGAGGCTTATTGGATGCAAAAATATAACTAGATGAAAGAAAGAAGATTTAATCTTCTAAAGGTGGCTACAGTTACCAATAATTTATTCTATATTTCAAAAAAGTGAGAAGATAGGATTTTGAATATTCCCAACACACAGAAAGGATAAGTGTTGGAGGTATGGATATGTTAATTGCTCTGATATGATCGTCACTCTTTGTATACATATCTCGAAATATCACACTGGGGGCTGGAGGAATAGCACAGTGGTTAGCGCACTTGCCTAACAAGGTCAAGGCCCTGAATTCAATTCCCCAGCAGCACATGAGGTGGGCGTGACGGCGCATGCCTATAATCTCAGCACACAGGAGGCTGAGGCAGGATTTCTGTAATTCTGAGGCCAGCTTGGTCTACACAATGAATTCAGGACCAGCCTAGACTACAGAGTGAGACCTTGTCTCGATATATACACACACACACACACACACACACACACACACACACACACACACACACATATATATATATGAATCACACTGTAATCTATAAATACAAATAATTATTAAGTGCCAATTAAAAATACCAATGTAATAATGAAAAGGTGACAACTTGGAAAATTATTGCTCTTTTGTCTTACGTTGCAAAAGGCTGAGTGTCCTCTTAGGCAAACCAGGAGAGGCATAGCCGCCGACCCTAGCATTATGAATCTGTACTGGACATTAACAACCTATGACAGCTCAGCCACGGCCTCACCTGGTCTTCCCTTTCTATCATCTTAGTGTACGTAGTATTATAACAATTATATAATAAGATCATAGAAAAATATCTTTTTCTAATATAGAGAAACTATTAAGTTCTAAGTGAGAGACAGGTATAATAGGCGTACTGAGGATAAATATTCTAATCCATTAAGCCAAGCCGCCAAGTAATTTCACTTGTCAATTCAACATTTCATTAAGTATTTCCAAATTACAGCACCCAGATGATACTAAAAATCGATGCATTTGTCATCTAATGCAGGTGGAACTTCCATCCTTCACGCTCAACTCATTACCTTCCACTAGATCTACCGTAAGTATATTAAAACATACCATCTCCACATTACCTGAAGATCTCTACGACTCACGCAAAAGGCGGATGAAGAAACACGTGCCCAGATTTTGTACGAAAAGTGCACCCTTTCCAAGCCACAAATATTCCATGTGTTACCTCAGCACGGGCTTGTTATCTGGAAATCAGTCAGTTGAAGTATTTTCCTGAGATAATGAGTTCTCAAACCAACCCATTTTCAGATATATTTGGATAGAGAGACATCAAAACAAAGTAGAGGAAATTGAACAGAATATTACACTCAAGCTAGAATATCTGCGTACTAGAAGTAGATCTCACCAGCGGGAAGGATAACCCTGGGTATATAAGTGCAGCCCCTATAATCTTTCTTCCCATTTCTCTGTTAAAGACAAAAGGGGCAAGACAAGAACACCTGTCCTATTTGATTTACAGCAGCGCTACTGAAGGAGGCAATGAGAAAATACATGTAAAAAGTCTCACAGAGACTGCGAAGTATTAGCCACGTAAATTTAAGGAAATACCATTGCTCCTAAACTGCACACACAAGTTGCTTCATAGAATATGTGTGAGGCCTGAATATCAGGAAAAAAAAAAAAAAAAAAAACACAATACAAGAGGAGGATGGTAGTCTCGGGGGAACAGACCCGTGTATCAATTCATCAAACACGTAATTCACAGAGTCTTTTATCCTCTCTCAGGCCTGATAGGATGCACTGGCTCTAAAGAACACGCAGACACTCATTATTTGTATGAAGTATAGAAATTAACGCTGGCTGGTTTTCTCTAACAGGAATGTGGCTTTGTTACCTTAATGAGGTCTTCCCTGGAGGAAAAACTTGAGATCAAGTAATTTTCTCTGGTTTTGGTGTTGGTGATGGATACGTGCAGTCGATTCTGGGCCAACTCGTGGGCGTTGGAAGGAAGAATCAAATCCATTCCGCTTCTAGAGAAGAACATCGAGTCGCATTATCCCCCTTTAATTATTGAAGGCCTCGTAAATATTTCACAAGAGCGAGTGCTGAGCTTGCCACAGTTTGTAGGCAGAGCAGCCAACACCCTGTCTTCATATACTTTGGGGCCAAGTGCACTACAGAAACATAGACTTCAAGCCAGGCCTGCTGGCGTAGGCCTAAAATACCACTCTGGGAGGCTAAGGAAGGAGGATCCCACGGTCGTGCCCATCCAGGGCAACTTAGCAAGACCCTATCTTAAACCACAAATAAAAAAACATGAGCTGGAGATATGGAGATATGACTCAGCGTGAAAGTCCGGGGTTCAATTCCCAGTACTTCAAACAAACAAACAAATAAACAAACAAACAAAAAAAAAACACAAAACAATCATGCACCTCAATCGGGCCATGAAGTCATAACCGGGTGTCACTGCCCCAAGAGACTGTCCTCTTGTTTCTTCAGCAAACTTGTAGATAAATTGGTTACATTCCTAAAAAAGAAATTTAATAAAACACCCTGTGTGTTGTCAAAGCCAATTCATTCCAGCTACAAACTCTGCCTGGATCCCACCGTGCACCAGGTTCTGGTGCCCAACCCCTGGAATAGGGTATGATGGACACCCCACAGGTGTCTGGAGCCCTACCTGGCCTTGTCTTCTCCCACATTCTTAGTCTCTAGGTGAAATATATCTTCTCACAATTCCAATCGTTTTTATCCCTTTGCTTTAAAACCAACTCAGTGGCCTCATCCACAGATGAATTGTTCTTGAAAGCTTGATTTCAGTTCTAATTTAGCACATTTTACTGCAGATCGCCACACACAATTAAGCTCCTCTCCCACCCCAATTCCGAGGCCTCACAAGAATGTGGATTGCAGCTCTGTGAAAATGCTGACGGCTAGTTACAATAACAGCGAAAGAGGAGCACCAGTGAGTATGGTTTGCCTGTCCTAACATCTCAGTCTCTGGAGAGCTTTCTCAAGTCCTGGTATTGAGTTCAAATGCCTTTCACTCTCCCTCTTGGGGGACCATGTGTGGCTAAGGGTGGGATGCGCTTTATTGTCACATAACCCTACAAAGTGGGAATAACTTTCTAACCTACATGGCAAAACAAAGAGAAAAACAGTAACAGTAAAAACAGAATCTGTGGCTTGGACAGAGGACGCATCTGCCCTATTAGCTTATCCAAAGTGATTGTCAGAGCCTGGGCTGGAGCCCAGGCCTGTCTTTTGTGAACCTGCAGTTCCTCAAGAAAACTACTTTTACACGAGAACTTGTGAAGAAGACGACCCTGACTGGCCAGAACATCACATTTGTGGAGGGATGGAATGTCAGAGGGTGAGAACCAAAATAATCTTGGGCTGTTTTGGGTCCCTTAGTACTCTTAGCTTAACTTTTGTGTGTAATCTAGCATACTTTTGAGTACAGGTAAGACTCTGTGAATATTTCCCTATGCTTAGCAGACCTCTGGCTCTCACCAACCCTACAGCTATGCCAGGCAACATATTAAACCTGTAAGATTTTCCTGTTTTGCTGCAGCCTGCCTGCCTACTGCTCCTACCAACACATTTGGCACATGTATTGATCTACAGCCTTTCTTTGTTTGACGTCTATAAAACATTCGTATAACCTCTTCCACGGAGGACCACGTCATTCAGGGTAATGAGAGTCTGTGTTCCTGGGCCATGACCACTTACAGTTGGCTAAGATACATTTTCATTTTTATTGTTTCGTTACTAAGAACGAGGCATTGGGCAGTCAAACACAGAGTCTCATACGTGATTGGAAGCACTCTACAATGGAGTCCCCCAGATTCAGTAGAAAACAAGACATAAACAGGCTCTGCGTCATGAGACCAATAAGTGCCTCTGAGAGTATATCATAGAGGACCGAGAGCCCCCCACCGCCACTGCTCCCCACGAGGCAGAATCATGATCTCTCTTCTCCCTAGAACGCTTCCAAGGTCTGGTCTCTGAACATATGGATATGGCACCTTCCAAGGGACTTTACAGATTCAACTAAGTTAGTGGGCCCACTCATCACAAGGGTCTGTAGATTAGATGTTATAAATTAGATGTTGCATGTCTCCCAAAAGTGCATGTGCTAGAGGCTTGGTCTCCAGGGTGGTGCTCTTGGGAGGTACAATCTTCCTGTGGAGGTGGTGTGTTGTGCGAGGCCCATAGGCCCCCAGGGTGGACTTGCAAAACGGACTGTGGAACCCCCAGTTCCTTCCTCTTCTTTCTTTTGCTTCATGGCCACGAGGTGCTTAGCAGTTTGCTCCACTTATGTGCAACTACTGCCATCCAATATCCCCATCAGAGGCCCAAAACAATAGCTCTGCCTGATCTTGGACTGGAACCTCCTAAATCAGCCAAAATCAACATCCTTCTCTTTATAAGTTAACTATCTCAGGTATGGTGTTACTGTAATGCAAAGGTGATGAACACACGAGAAAAGAGGGAGGCAAGTCAAAAAGAGATCAGAGGAGACCATGCATATGGCTTTAGACATGAAAGAAGAAGCCAGAAGCCCGGGGCAGCCTTTCGAAAAACGGAGATTGCGTCAGGGAGAAGCAGGAGTGGCCCTGCTGCCACTTGGATGTGAGCCCAGCAAGTCTGTGTCAGATTTATGATCTCAGAACTGTAAGAGAATAAATTCCTGTTGTTTTAAGGCACCATATTGATGGCCATTTTGTTTTTTTTTTTTTTTTAGCAGCAACAGAAAATGAAAATAGTGGCTATCAGCTTCCCCATGGAGGAGCTGCTATCGGCTTCCTCTGATCTGACATCCACGCTGAACCCTTCCATGTGAACCGGCATTGGACAGAACACGGACATACCGGTGGGCAGTTTTAAGAACAGTAGCAAAAGCAGCTCTGAGAGAGGTAGAGGACTGAATGGGCCTTACCAGCAAATCTAAGAGATGATTATGCTACATGGGACCTAAGGAGAAATGCTGAAGAATCTGGACCACATTCTAAGATAAAGGGCGTGAGATAATCACATAGCATGCAGATAACATCCCTCAGTGGTGTGAGGTAGGTGGACTGTGGGCCCACCTGCAAGGAAGCTCCTGGTGGGGGGGAGCTAGGTAAAAAGTGGAAGTGTCTCCCCCTACCCTCCAGGGCACGCTACTTCTACTAAGTCAGGACTCCAACACATCCTACTACCTTGAATTCGTCTCTGTGACCCATACACCCTGGCCAGAGGAAAAACGTACTGATGGGTGGAATTTTTCTCCTTTGAATCTCCCCACTGTGTCTTACACCATCATTCCATACTACACCATGCTTCCCTTGCTGGTGGGGAACACTGGGGAACTTTTCCACATTGAGCTTTCATGTATTAATGCCTACATTTACCTACCACCTAAAAAACCTCCAGCATCACGGCCTCCTCTTGATTATACATGCACAAGCTCTGAGCACCATTAATTACTCACGTATGTGTCACAACAAAAAGCTGCAGGAACTTACACCACCGGCCAGAAATGAGCTAACACGCATTTGTGCAGGTTCAAAAGAGTTTGGCAATAATAATAATCCTCAAAGCAGTCCTACTGCTTTGGAATGGATTATTCCAAGCGCTACAAAAGACAGGCAGTAAAATAACCTTCCTTCAAAGGTCATTTGTGCAGAAAATGGAGACATGAGGGTGCCCAAGGTCAACAAAGAGAATCATTTTCCACCTTCCAGGGTGAGCAGAGCCAATAGATCTGCCCTTCTTCCTGTCCTAGCTACACAATTAGATAATATAGCTGGTCTCCCACTTGAAGAAAGGCAAACAGGGGCTCTGACCTAAAAACACCATCAAGTCTTAAATTCACGCAAATCGTGCAGTGTTGTAAGGTCACAGAATTTCAGTTACGTGGCTGGAGTAATGTGGTATTTCCAAGTCATGTTCAAATTAAATCATACTTAGCACACTTTAAAATTTGCTGAGGATTGGGAATCAAGGAAGATTCGCCTCCTCTAAAGGACAGCAGGCACTGAAAAGGAAGAAGTAACCTCCCACTCCTGACTCCTGGCAGCCAGCTGCTTCAAAAAATTAAAAAAACAGGGAAAAAGCCAGTCTGCAACTCAAAGAAGAGGTTTCTGCCAGTTTGGGAGTTTTCACGCCTTACTTGTATTTCTCCTGATTTAAGGTTCTTACCCTGGATAATCTCTACAGTTTTTAATCACATTTTTAGTTCCCTGTGGATCAATCATCTACAGATGCGAAGAAAGGATTAGTGGATTTCTAAAAAAAAAAATTAAAAATTGGCCTCAAATCCTGGTCTCCCTTTCCTAAGCTGCTCAGGAACATATCTGAGAATGAGCTTTTGATGTTTGAAATTTTACAGTTTCGGTTTTGGTATCCTTTCTTGAGTATGAATGTGTTAACTCTCTGCTATATTATTGCTCAAATTTAGTAGTCTGTGTAAGTAATTAACAAGTATTTTCTCCACCCACAGAAACCAGATCTGGCCAGTGAATACTTGATCACTGTCCAGACAGCAGAAAATGGATTTTAAAGACATAGATTGCATTAAAGAAAATACCTACCAAAGGCTAACTTTTTTTTTTTTCAAATCCTGTCTGGTGAAACTGCCTGGAATTTAGAGCTGCTTCTTACTGTGAGGATTAAAAAAAAAAAAAAATTAAATTCCGCATCATTCCATGTCCTTGAAATTATCAGCCCACGGTTTCATTTGTATGCCTGTTTTAAAACTGCAGTGAGCACAAAGTTCCAGGACACAAACTCAATCAAGGCCTTGAAAACAGGCTCTTAGCTCTTTCTGCAATCATAGAAAAAGAAGAAAAAAAAAAAACTTTGCTAAAATGAGATACAGCTGGAATCTGAAGTCTAAATAAAAACTCAAGAATAAAAGCAGGCATTTTACTTCCTCATGTTACTGCACCTAAATAATCTGCCTTTCTAAACCCACAGCACAGATCTCCCGAAAGAGTCAATTTTTGCAAAGAAAAGCCTTAACCTTTAGCTTCCCAGGCAAAGCCAGATTCGGTTGCTCAGCCAACGTCGCAAAATCGACACTCGTTTCTGCCACTCATTTCTGGATGAGGAGCACAGCCCAACTACTATTTAATTACCTCTATTTTTTCTGGGGCTGTCAGAAGGACCGTAGCGACCAAGGATCCTGCAGATGCCCCAGCGAAATCCTTGACATGTCTCAGCAACTTCCTGCCGTGTCTGCAAAATGCAGCTGCTGCCCCCAAGTGGTAAATGCCCAGAAATCCACAGGCTGCAAAGGACAAGTTGATGTGGCTCATTCTCCCTGCGGAACTGGCACTGTTACAAAAAAAAAAAAAAAGTGCTGTACATTGGTACTGTTTATTGTACATGCTGTGTAATCTTATACGGATCACCGTACCGCTTGTTTCCTTTTCATACATCGTGCCCTGTTTTAGGCGTGGCCTAAATTTATTTAAATTTAATTAAAATTTAATTCTAATAAAATTCAAGATTCTTTCAAACGAACATTTTCTTTTGCGTCCTCACCTTGATCTAATATTAACACCACAACGTTCCATATTGGTTAAGTACTTAGATTATGCAGACTGCTTTGCAAGACATTTTGTCTTTTTTTTCTCTCCTTCACCTTTAGAAACTTTTTTGGCACTGGAGTGCCTAGTCGAAATTGTGGAGAGGGGAAACAATTAGAATCTGCATCAAATGCCAAATGAACAAAACACACGCTTTACCTCAATGCTTCAGTACATTTCGAATATGGGTTCCTCTACAACGACTATTTTTTTAAAGGCACACCTACTGTTAGTCATAAAAGCTCTAAGCTATTATGCCACCAAGCAGCGTTATTTCATTGCCAATTATCTCGAGACCTGACTTCAGGTCATGACTGGCAGAAGAAACTGTACCTCTTCGTGACACGCCACTCATCACTTTTTAATTACAACATATAAAATACATAAATGTAAAACCACAGTATCCGCTTTCCAGAGCCTGAGGAAGTGCAGTTATGTTCCTAGGAATTAAATCATCCTGTCAAAAGGCCACTCATTGTGAGGTTACACGCGGTTCCTCGAGGCCCACGGGCCCTTATTCAGAGATATTGAGCCCGGGCAACAGAACTAGAATTTCAGGACAGTTTAGGAACCTTTTTTTTTTTTTTTTTTTCAGTGCCCCAGACTGGATCCCCTTCGAGGGGACTCAGCTGCCACAGGCTAAGTTGTCCACAGGGCCAACGCTCCAGGTCCTAGGCCGGCCATTTCTGACGATATGGGCGGGGCAGGGGGCTGTGGAGACATCTTTAGAAGGCCGGTGGACAAAGGAGCAAGGCACATCCTTGGCTTGGGACACGCAGCAGCAGGGTCACAGGCACCCCAGTCACCGCCACCCTCCCCAGCCCACCCCTTCACTCCGGTACCCCCAGTTCCATCCTTCCTACCACTGCCAGCCTGAGGAACTTCTGCGTTGGCAGCCCGCCCCCTTCCCCCGACCTTAACCAGAAGGCGAGCCCGGGATGTCACTCATCGCGGCTCCACCTATCCAGAACGACATCCGCTTACCGTGCCCGCCCAAGAAGGTCCGGCTTTCGCTTCCGCTCTTCCGCCCTTCCCGGTACGGTGACGTCATCCGCCGACGCGGAGAGATCGCGCGGCCCCGCTTCGAGCTAGTTAAAAGCGGGATTCAACATGGCGCTTGCCGGCGGCACTCCTCAGCGCAAGCAATAAGAAATACTCTTTTTGGTTAAGAGTTTGCAGTTTTCGATACCGAGCGCCGCGTATAAATCCCTATGAGCCTTTGAGCGTGATGAGGTGTGTGTTGGCCCTCCCCGCGAAACCGGTTGACTTCCAATGACCCTCAGCTGCTGTGCTACGGAAGTACTTGCCCCTCAGGTCTGTTGCCCGGAAGTGGCTACTCTTCCTGCCCTCCAGCTCCCCAAGAAGTCGCGGGTGATCTTTAGGGTAGAGTTCAAGGGCTAGGTTGGGGTGGGGCGCAACGAAGATACTGCTTTATTTTCTTCCCTAGACGTTTTTGCAAATGTCATTTTGTGTGACCTTGGGCAATTTTCACATCCTCAGGCTTTGTGCTGTGTGACCTTGGGCAAGTTGGGTAATTTCTCTTGTTCCTGGGTGGCACATAGATGATACAATGCGAATTATCAGAATTATTACTAAACCTTAAATCTTGTGCCTTCTAGAGGACCCTCTGTACCCCAGGCTGTGTCCAATGGCACTTCTGAGTTCAGCCTTCAGAGGCATCAGGGATGTCCAAAATAGCCGACGTCTCCATCTATATCAAAAGAAAATTGCTAAGTCTTTCTTCAAACAACATCTTCCTTATATAATCCTGATAACTGAGGTTGAAGGAACCTCAGACTTTGGGACTGAACATTGCCCAGGTCACGTGGATTAAGGACAAAGATTTCCTCTCACTAAAACCACCGAAGAGAATCTGAGAGATGCAAGAGTAACTCTGTCTTAAGCAAAACAAAGAATTGGAGTTCTCCACGTTGGCATTTCCTTTCCTCCTCCTGGGCACTGCCACTGGCCCACAACATCTTCTGTAAGCTAGAGTCCTTGGTGTTAAAATTAAGGAAGTTATTTTGTTTCTAATTCATATAAATAATTTGCTAAAATAGCTGACCCTGAAAATACTCTAATTCCTGGGTGTAGTATCATTATATTATTACCCACAGTTCTGTATGTCTATCAGAATTTAGCAAACCAAATAAACATGGTAGGACAAACTTTAGTTCTTCACTCTTCTGCTGTCCTATAATTTTGTGATTGAGTGTAATCCCACTTAGAGTGGTGTCCTCCAAAAAGCTATAAGAAAAGAAAAATTTCACACCCTCAAGTCAAAATCTCCATTTTAACACTATCCTTGGGTATTGTTTTGCACACTACAGCCCATAAAGCACTGATCTAAAACTCGTAGTGATGCTGTAGTCTAAATTGTGTGTGTGTTGATGAAATCTTAGTTTATGTTGTGATAATGGTAAAGGTGAGACCTTCGGGATGTAGTTAATTCTTGAAGGTAAATCTCTATTCATGTAGAGAGTCAGTGTTCTCAGGAACGAGGCTCCCAAAGAACCTTCCACCAGGTACATACAGTAAGAAAGTGGCAGTCCATTAACTGGAAGAGACCCCCTGTAGGTTGTCCAGAATCCCGGACTAGGAGAAATGTTTCTGTTACACGCTGCTCATTTTCTGCTACTCTGTTACAGTGACCGGAATGAACTAACACAAGTGGCAATGTGATGCCATACAAAATTTGGTGAGAGACGAAAGCTACACAGTTGGAATCTGAGATGGTTTGTGCAGAGCAAATAATTTCTGCTTTTGGACATTGTCAACTGGTTGGTGATCACTGCTGCGTGGAAGAACATCACAGCTTTTGGGTCCTTTGCTTTGAGGAAAGATAAGGTACTGCTTACTGCACCTACCCTCCAGAGTGAGAGCCTTCTTCCAAAGTAAGTCTCATCGGGGCACCCAAATACTTCACAATTTAAGTGTTAAACTTGCTTCCCTCCTTCTTCAGGTTTTCTCTCAAATTATATTTCCGTGTAACTAAGCTACATAGTTAAAATAGTTAAAAAAATTGAGCTTCCTTGACTAAGAAACAACATTGTACTTATTCATATTTCTTTGTCACCTCACCGTGCGGTGCCTAGTATTTTATCAATAAGTATTTCTTTTCAAAGTTGGCTTTAAGGAAATTACCATTGTGATCTGAGTATGGTAATGTAATTGCCCTTGGAAAACATTTATTGTGTAATTAGTTTGCCGATGTGTGCTTCTATATTTTCCTTAGTTAATTTAGTCTTGAACTGGTTTATATGTTTGGCCAATTATCGTGTAATTATGAAGCATTTCTTGTATGGCAAGTGTTGTACAGGGCATACAGAGCTGGCAAGAATTGAGCATTATTAGGGACACAGAGTCCAGGGAGGTAACAGATACATGACATGTAATTACACAGGGATTGTCATCTGCTGCTTCAGAGGCACACATAGGTAATTTGGACGCCCACATTATGATAGGCAGTAGGAAACCTTTTGCTCTGGGACACATTTGTAATAATACTTAACAAAAATGCAAAATAACTCAGCCTCTTTGGCTGTTTACTACACTGGCTTTCCTCCCACACTATTTTATCTTGTGTAGCCGTTCCTCTCTTACCTACAGTTTCACTTTCCAGAGTTCAGTTACCCAAAGTCAGTGACGGTTAAAAATAGGAAGTTTCCAAAATAAACAATACACACATTTCAGATTGCTTGCTGTTCTGGGTAGCATGAGGAAATCTCATGGTGTCTTCCTTTGTCCCACCCAGTACACAAATGATCCACACCTTCCACACTGCGTCTTCCAATTATTTAGCAGCCATCTTGGTTGCCAGACAGTTGTTGTGGTTTTACTGTGCTTGTGTTGAGGTGACCTCCGGTTCTGGCCATGTTTCAGAGCAGCTTGGGTGAAAACCAAAGTATAAGGACGGTTCAGTACTGTGCCTGGCTTCAGGCATCCACTGAGGTTCTTGGAATCCATGTGTATTCCTAAAAAGGAAAGCAAAGAAAGCACGTATGTCTGGGATGTTTGCGTTCACCTCTGCCCCGAGCATAAGACCTTGGGTCTGATCTGCCCTTCCAGTCGTCTCTCCTTACAGCATAATTTCGTTTTCCAGGCTTTGCATCTTAGCACACATTCCTACCTGTTTGGGGCTTGCCATCATGGCCCCCGAGCCCTATCCTCCCTTGTGTTTGCCTATTCCTCATTTGGATCACCTGTTCCCGAAATCTTACATACTGATCATGCGTGAACTGAAGCAGTTAGATACGGCTGCTGGCGTTTCACACTGTTGGAGCGCACAGCATTGCTCTTTCTTTGGGAGCGCGGAGGTGTTCCTCATGTCTGCATGTGCTGTGTGCCTCCTTGAAGCAAGGTCATGTCTCGGGACTAGGCTGGCATCCAGAGAATGGGTCTTCTGCAATCACGGGATAGAGAGAGGCTCCCATTTGAAACCATAGAGAGGGGCAGAGTCTCTTTTGACGATCTGTTTCTGTAAGGACGGTGTGAGAGAACTGGTACAGATCATTAGTGAATGCTGCCTGGTAGAGCAGGCCAGGATGAAAGTAGAGGAAAGCCGTACACAGGGAATGAGGGTGGAGCCTGGGAGGAGAGGCAGGCGTAGGCACGGTGAGGACTCTTGAGCCTGTGGGGAGATACATATATATGTATGTATATTACACTGAACTGAAAAATAGACATGACAGATTTTTTTCATGAGTGTTTCTATTGTTATATTTGAATTCCTTGATTACAGAGTTTGCAGAGGATGCTTTAGATAATTTCAAGGAGAGGAGGTAAGCTTTCAAGTTCAGATGTGCTTGGTATCCAGGTGGGGAGGGTAAACAATGTATAACAGAGCCCTAAATATTTCTGAATACCCCAGAGAAAATCTCTGTTTCTTGTCCTGTGCTCCTTAGTTACACGATGGCTAACTCTCTGCCCACAGGGCTATTGGTGGTTTGTCATTTGTACAAACAAACGAGTCCTTCCTATCCTTCAGATAGTTCCTCTCAGTGGAGGTGATTATTTGGGAAATAATGTCAATGTCAAATAAGCAATATTGTCAACTGATAAACAGATGGGCTGCCTTAGTGCCTTATGGTCCTGCAAATGCGCCAGAATGTTCTGTGTTAGCTTGGTGTACAAGATCTTGTCACTCCTTGTACTCTTATTTTTAAAAATCCTAAATGCTACATAAAGCAATCAATCACATATTTATTTTAAAGATTATTCTTTTTATTGCAGTGTATTTGGGATACATAGTAATACCGATCAACTTGAGAAATGGATGCATATACAGATCTTGATCATTTTTACTTTGCTACCCACTCCCTTCCCTCCCCCCTACATCCCCTTCCCCTCTTCACAAAGTCTAAATTCTTATTTTTCTTCTACCTCTCTCTTATTCGGGTATTTAAGCACGTCATTTCGTGTACACAAAAATAAGAATTTTGGTCTGAAGTTGCTTCTTGGCATCGATGGGAGACACCTGTGGGTCCCAAAGTTTAGTAATACATAATTCGAACAGGACAGTTGGCCTTGGTCATCAGTGGGTTCTGTATTTCAGGATTCAACCAATTATGGATTTAATTTTTTTAAAAAAAAATCGGTCTTTTCAGCCATGTATGCACTTTTTGGTCTTTTTAAAAAACAATACAATATAACAACTATTTTCCTAACATTTGTTTTGTACCAGGTAGTATAAATCTGCTAGAGATGATTCAAAGTAGGAATATATGCATAGGTTATTTACAGGTGGTATGCCTTTACAATAAGGGGCTGGAGTATCTACCTGTTTGGGTATATTTGGGAGTCTTAAAGGTCTAGGTGTTTGGTGGTAGATACTGTGTCAACTTTATTTTCTTTGGAAAATGTCTTTTGTTTCCTGAGTATCCATTCGTATTTACCGCACCATGCTATTAATAACTACTATATTTACTGACGGTCCTCTGCATATTTTTTGTCATGTACTTTTGATAACAATGATAAAAGATAGAGATGTATAGTAGATGAGAACTGGGAGTTTAAATAATTTCCTTCGCATATAGGCAACAAAGCTCATCCACCTTCCTTATAGGCTTTCAAATATGAATCACTGCCATAGGTACCACATGTTATGTGTCCAGCATTATGTCTTTTGGTTAATACGAGTCTCAAAAATCTTACTTCTTTGTTTTGTCAGAATTAGTAATTGATGATCATGCTTGAATATTTATAATTTCAATAAAAATGGTAAGAGTCCTTAATAAAGGTGATGTATGAATTTGTTTATTTACTTACAGCGTTTGGAGAAGTTGTTCATGTCTTAGAAAGAAAATAAATGAAATTAAGTCTAGCAATTCATTCAAGCCAGCCCTCCCCCTTAATCAATTACAACAGTAACTCTTTTTGATTACTCCTTTTCCTGGAAGCTAAGTCATAAAGCAGGATATTGTAAAAGAAACTTAATTTACATAAGACACAATGTTAAAAAAAATAAGGAAGGAGGAATCTCGTTATTCGCCAAGGTCTTGAGCCCAAATAAATAATGAATCTATCTGTCCGTTTTTCATGTGTCTTTGCTTACTCACTAAGTGAATTTTATTGAGTGCCTAGTATATGCCAAGGACTGTAGTAGGAATTAGAAGATGCATGGAAAAAAAAAAAACTCATGAAAGACGAAATCTGCCTTTAGTTCACTCTCTTTTCTTGTTAGAATGAACATTTTTCTGACCCATTATGCCTAACTTACTTGGTTTTGTTTATTTTATTTTGAGAGGGTTTTAATGAGGGTTGCTGAGTTACCCACGCTAGGTTCAAACTTGTGCTCTTCCTGCTTCGGCCTCCCAGAGTGCTGGGCGTAGAGGAGTGTGCCACCATACCTGGCTCTACTCATTCTTGAGGACATACATAATTCACGCTCCATTTTTAGAATGCATTCACCCATCTTCCATCTGTCTTAGCCACACCCTTGTAGTAGTTACGGTGCAGAAGTCACGGGCAGGTCATCTGTCACCTTTCACTTTAGTTGGAGAGGCAGTTGTCATCCTTTCCTAGGTTGAGAGTTCTTTTGGAGCAGGGACTATGTCTTGTATCTATTTCTTGGTTTTTTTTTCCCCCCAAGCAGCTGAAAATTAGCTAAAGCATAGTAAACATATTCTATAGTTGAGAATCCTTAAATTGCTTTTGTCAGGTATTGATCATAGATAGAGTAAAATATGCTCATTCTAATAATTGCTGATATGTCTGGGTCAGTGAATGCTATGAAATCACCATTTTCCATGCCTCCTGTTTTTCTCCTCTCAGTTGGTTTCATTAAGTAACTGCTGGCAAGTCCCAAACTTATTTTTGGTAGAAAATCCGTTTGTCGTTCAATATCTGCAAAACTAGAAGAGATCCCTTATGTCAGCTTTGTGTTACTGTGGCAAAATGCCCAAGATAATGAGCTTTTACAGAAGAATGTATACTGGCTTTCCGTCTTCAAGGTTCTAGTCTATGGGTGGTGGCCCCATTGCTTTTGAGCCCTTGACCAAACATTACATCATGGTGGGGAAGGCAGGATGGAAAAAAAGGCAACCACTCCTAGTGGCCATGAGCAAGACAAAGACAGGAAGAGAGTGGATCCCACAATCTCCTTCAAGGGCATGGCCCTGTTGACCTTACTTCCTTGTATACTGGACCAACGTCCAGCAGCACCACAGGCTGCAAACAAAGTGTGGTTCCTTGGGGCACACTTACCCAACCATTGCACTCATGCTGGTTTTGCTTTTATGACCTGCATGGAACAGTCAGTGTTAACGTCCCATTTGACTGATGGGAGGCCGTGCTGGGATGTTCGTGGGCCACGCAGGCAACGGGTAGATGTGACTGTAGCCCTGCCAGGTCCTGGGGATTTCGGACAGGAAGGCTCTCCGGGAAGAGGTCTGACATTTTAATCAACGTCTGTACAGTGCCTGATAAGCGTGAGCTGAATTAAGGTGAGCAAATATGCAGCTCTCGTGTGTGTATAAACCAGGGCGGTTTGCTTTAGCCCCTTGGATATATAAAACTATATTTATATTCAGTAAGTACATATTCTTCCAAGCAAATAGATCACAGCTGTGGTATTTGGTGCATTGAAAAGCTAGTTCCAGAGTTAGATATGTTGAGATGAACAGTCAATATGTCCTGGCATAAATGTTGTCCGGCACTGAGTTATCGATAGTGGTGGGTTGGATCTGTTTGAATTTGTGTGGGCTATTTTGGATACGCAAGGTCTTGCCAAGTCAGTGTGAATGGATGTGGATGTTTCTGTGCGATAAATTTCCTCATAGGAAGCTGTGCTTAGAAGCTTAGCAAGGATCTTATCTTACATGTAGGGCAGCAGAAGATGCTAGGTAAGACGCTTGCTTGTGACAGCAAGTGACGAGAACGATGATGCTCTTCTACCAAAAAGCATGTCATAGAGGAGGCAATAAGCCAGAACTCGTCTCTGTCAATTAAAAAAAAATTATCCCATCAGAAGGCATTCTGGAAAACAGTATCACCATTTCAGGAGCGTCGGTTGATACAGCTCATATTTTGTTTTAAAACATTAATTAAAGATACTGTTGATGCAGACTTTCAAAAGTATTCTTTATATTCTTTATGTCTTCACTGAATTTCCACCATAAAATACTACAATGGCCCAAACTATCTAAATGTGTAGCCTATTTGGAAAAGTACAGAAAAAACAGGTAAGACAAGATTGGACATTTGAAGTAGACACAGTGAACTTTTGAAATGACCTCAGCCGACATGTGAAATGGGACTCCAATTTCCAGATCTGTAATAATGACTTGAATTCTCGGGATACTTGTAGCAAAGGAAGATGATGTTAGAGTGTAATAGGACCATGGGAAAGGATTGGTTGAATTGTACAAACTGATTCTTTTTTTTTTTCTCTTCTAGAATAAAAAAAAAATCTCAAATTCTAATGAACTGTCATAGATCCCTGCAGGCAGATAAATTTAAAATAGTGAAAACACTCATTTTACTGTCTGTGAATGAAAGACATGGCAAATTTAAAGCCATCGCAACATTCATTATGCTGCGTAGATAGTCTCCAAGTGTTATCTGTGCAATATTAGTTTAGCACTTTTAAATTTCAACCTGGAACAACAGTTATTTTGTATTATTATTTTGAGCACCATGCTTTTTTCCAGTCTTTGTCTCTGTCTGTCTGTCTGTCTCTGTTTCTGTCTCTCTTTCTCCTTGAGGGAATTTATCACATCCTTAGCCATGCTTTTAAAGTGCCATCCTCAGAAAGTAAACTTGGAGAAGCCACATAGAATATTTGAGCTCATGGTACAGTGAAAGTATGTTTGGCTTTTACATCCACTTAAGAAAAAAAAACTGTAAAAGCCAAACATACTTTCACTGTACCACGAGCTCAAAGTTCCTGATAAAGCTCTTTGTCAGTGTGAAGTTCAGTGTTCCTATGTGTTCAGAGTCCACACTGAAAAAAATAGAAAGTAATGGAAGTTGGTAATACAGATTAATAGAAAACTAGCTCACCACCACACGTGACATTTTGCAGTGTTACAGAAAGCATTCAGATTCTGTAGGGTATGAAGCATTGAGAGGATAGCTCTTTAGAGAGAACAGAGTAGAAAACTAGCTCACCACCTCACGTGACATTTTGCAGTGTTACAGAAAGCATTCAGATTCTGTAGGGTATGAAGCATTGAGAGGATAGCTCTTTAGAGAGAACAGAGCTTCATCTCATCATCCTGTGACCAAAGGCAAAAGGTAAAGTTCATGTTACTAATATTAGAAAAGAAACTAACTTTTTTTTTCATTGCAGGAAGATCAGTCCCTTCCAACACTCATTGAACTGTGGCTCAACGAGCCCAATTTTTCTTACACTTAAGTGTAATTTCCTTACCTGTTGATGTGGTTATTACCATCATGAGTCACATGTATGATTTATCTATGTTCTCTGGCATTTGGCTAGTGGCTCACTTTGTCTTTTTTATGTTCTGTGCTGAAATGACATTATTATGACACTGTATGCAATACAGAAGCTTTCTGTATACACTTTTATTTGCTTTCACCTTTATGTTGTTGGAGAAGCAATGTCACCTTGATGCTTCTTTGTTCATTTAATGCACACTTGCAAGGTGTTTACCACGTGACAAATGTCAGTTCACTTAAAATTTGCAGGAGAATGAACCCAGGGCTTTGCGAATGCTAAACTAGCGCTCCACCCCTGAATTACACTCCCTTCCCTGTGCAGAGTCCTTCTGAACCGGGAACCCTTTTCTGCCGCACAACTTACGTGCCCAAGAGCTGCCATGCCCAGGACACTCTGCTGTATTCGTAGGTTGTGTCTCACAGAAACTGGGGAGAGAAGAAATGTTATTCTTTGCTTGAAATGAGACTAACTTGATTATTGGATATTACTCATAAACTCAAAGAAAATTAAGTATATTCTTGCAGTTCATTGTACTAGTTAAGACCATTCGGATTGCTAAGAGAAAACACCAAAATTATTGCATGTGGATTGAAAAAAGACTTAATGGAATAAACATACTAAGACAGTAGACTTTTA
Organism: Ctenodactylus gundi; assembly: GCA_004027205.1. Classification (NCBI taxonomy): domain Eukaryota; kingdom Metazoa; phylum Chordata; class Mammalia; order Rodentia; family Ctenodactylidae; genus Ctenodactylus; species Ctenodactylus gundi. The sequence goes on from PVKB01002173.1 coordinate 46,477, forward strand.
ATTGTTCTCACTACAAAAACTGATAGATACGAGAGTTAGCGCATTTTCATGAGCTCCGTTTAGGTCAGGCGTGTCCAACTTGCCACCTGCCCTTTGCTTTGCCCTTGTTTTTGGAGAGAAGAGAAACCGTATTGAGCCACACCGGTAATCATTGTGGATGTGCTTACTCTAAATATCTTTTCATTGTGACCTTAAAAAAAATCAAGGGCAAAAAAAAAAGAGAGAAAGGTTGTAGGTTGGACACAGCTGAAGATGTTCTACCATGCGCAGGTATCCCAAAGTATCTTGCTGTACCTGATAAACATGTTTACTTTTTATTTGTCAGTTTAAAAAGAAATTTAAAACTGCACGTAGAACCAAGGGAAGGTGGGGGCGGAGGGGGGAGAGCTAGATAGAGCCACCGGAAGTGGGAAAGCCCTGGAAACCGTCTTTCCCGGAAACCGCCTTTCCTCTTGGTGCTTCCGTCCCGTGGATTCTCACTTAGTCCCCGTATACCCTTTGTATTTGATTCATGTAAATGATTCCTAGTGATCAAATTTATAGATTATGTCTTGTGAGTAAACGATAGCTACGTCTGTATTATGTATTAGTCGCTATGTGTAGTGTTATGTGTACTTGAAATCGGGATGTCTGTTTGTCTATGTGTACTTATAAATACACATATACAGTTTGTCTTTGGCCATTCCAAGCATTTCGTTTTGAAGCTGGATTGACACGTAATGCGAACACCACACTTTATTGTTTATTTATTTGCTTATCTTGGTAGTCCTGAACTCCCTCTGTAGTCCCGAACTCACCGTGTAGCCCAGGCTGGCCTAGAACTCCTGGTGATCCTCTTGCCTCAGCTTCCAAGGGCTGGAATGACAGCAGTGTACCACCACACTCATCAGTCATGTGATGTTGGGGACCAAATCTGGGGCCTCCCATTTCCTTAGGCAAATACACTAACGACTGAACACCCCAGCTAAAGAACCCCACATTTCATAAACAGAAGGTCACAATGATTACCAAGAAGCAGTTGCCGAGTGCCCACAGTTTGCTTACAGCTTACAGCTGTCATAGGATCATGTCATTTTAGTTGTACAGTAAATATGCAGAGGTGGGTGAAGAAAGCACCTCAGCAACACCGAGGCACTCTCCCCAGATGTCCTGGGCGGTGGGGGAGCAGAGCCAGCAAAGAAATCCAGCTTCCAGCCAGGGCGCAGAGCTGCACTCTGACCCACGCTACTAGAGACATAATAAACCCAAGCTGCTTTCATTGCATAGCGTACTCTGTTGAGAAACGATTATCATTATATGTATGGTCCGGCCTTCCCCCTGATTATCTGGTGACTGCTCCTGAGGAGTTGAGAAAACTTCTGATCCTTATTACTTTTTCAAGAAACTCAATTATGATGATAGCAGCAATTAAAGGCGGCAGAGTCTCAGAAATGTTTGCCCTTAGTGAGTGACTTGCAGAACCGTGGTAATGTGCCCTCCAAGATTACACTCATAATCCCACATAAATTGATGCCAGATGCACCTGACCTGGGTGCACAAAGGGATTTACTGTGGTCCTCCAGATGTGTGTTGTTTTCCATAACTGTTTCTAGCCTGCCCCCTGCCGGCTGGTTAAGAATTGGACAGTGCCAGTCACACACAGGGAGGCGCAATCTCTAGGCTTGAGAGCTGGGCAGGTTCCAATTGTAGTGTGGCCGTAGTCCAACTGGTCGGCATTTGTTGGCTCCCTCTCCCACTTGGATTTAACCATCAGTAACTCCTGAGGACACCGTCACATCCAGTTTTTGTTTATGCTGCTTCAGAAGGACTGTCTCTGCTACTTACACGAGTCGTGATTGAAATGTCAATGCAAACTTAAGTCCGTGAACATCTCAAGAAGTGTAACTTGCTTCGTGTTGGTCCCTTCCCTTCCTCTCGTGGCACACAGCCTTTGCTTTCACTCTGTGGAGTACTTACTGATTGCAAAGATAGATGCACTCAACACTGTCCGCAATAAAAATTAAATGCTAATGGCTCATAGCTGTGTGTTTACACTGTTTTCAATTTTAATTGAAAATGTTCTCTGAATTATGAAATAGCCCCTACTTAATGAAGTCCACTTTGTGTTCTCATTTTTTATAGGGAAGAAAATTATATTTTAAAAGTGAATATCACTCATTACTGCTCATTAACCAGCATAAAGTACCCTATATTTAACTAGCATAAATATGTTTATTTGCTCTCAAAATTGGAGTTACTGTTCATGTAACCTGTAGGACAGAAAAATAGATTTTAGAATTGCGTTTGTGTGTGAATACACACCCATTCTCAAGGGAGAATAATAATTTCACAAAACAAGAGAAAATTCTTTCTACTGTTGGAGCGTAACAATTTTTTCTATGTTTTTTTGTTTGTTTGTTTGTTTTTGAGATAGAGTTTTGCGATGTAGTACGTGCTGGCCTGTACTGGCTATGTAGCCTAGGATGGCCTTATACTTGTCAGACTCTTACCTGAGCCTCCTGAGAGGTGGGTTTACAGGTGTCACCATGCCTGGCAAATCTTATTTTTTTCTTTTTAGAAATAAAATACTTAACTCTAAAGAAATGTGTTTTATTATGGAAAATTTTAAAATACAAACATGTAAGATACTGACTGCTCGTGTAAATCTATACAAATGATAGTCATGTGGCTATGGGGAAGTACATTGCATAATTTGTAGAAAATTTTATCTCAAATTTTAGTCTAAAGGATGCTATAAAAAGTAATCAAAATACAATATAACATGAATAAATTTTAGTGGTTATATAGGCAGTATATTGTAGCATATTTAGCTTCTGGACACCTTACCTATACCCCAGTATATGAATATTAAAACCAATAATGGTTGTGAAGGACATGGGGCCAAAGCGTGTATTAGATTTTGGTGCCTAAATGTTGACTAGGCTTTCCTCCCACCAAAATGACTTCCTCAATATTAATATTTGTGCCAGTCACTCTTGGAATTGATATCTTCCTACATTTCCAAATTAGTAACGGGCCAGGGGCCTCAACGCTAGAAGTGTTAAGTGTCTGAATGACAGAGATGTCTGTTAGAGAGGTGTGTATTTTGTAACGGACCTGATAGAACTTACACTCTCAAGCAGGTGGTTTTCTTCAAGGCAGTCAGGTAAGAGCCTATCAGTGGTGTTCATAAGGTATGGATGTGCGGCTCTGGTTGTACTTATTGAGCGGTGTGCACAGAGAGTGCTGTGTGTGTTGGCGCTTACACAGGCACCGTGGACGCATGTGGGCTTTGCTGTTTAGGGAGCTGAGCCTCAGTTTCCGGGAAAGCGTCTTGGATGGTACAGCGGAAGGATTTCTTGGGGCAGGGAAGAGTTAAGGGATATGAGTCTGGAACGCATTATGGTCCCAGGAAAGGTGCCAACACTTCCGGAGTTGCTTTGAATGCTTTAAAGTGCTTTGCTGACTAGCCTACAGAGGCAAAGGGAAAGCACGTAACGCCGTTTGGTTTTCTTCGAGCCATGCGTGCGCATTAGGTCAGCGTTGCAGGAGAGTCATGGCTGCGGCCTTTGAGAGCTGCAGGCCTCGCAGAGGCGCAGGCATGCAGGAGAGGCTCCGGAAAGGCTTGCAAGGGCGCTGACAAGGTGATTGATGCGTCACTGGAAAATTCCAGTCCCGGTCGACCACCGGAGAGCTCTGAGTGCTGAGACTAATTTTCTGGTGCAGCTTGCTAATTGATTACATTGCTTCCAGGAACCCTTCAGCAATAAGAGGCTGGTTGAGTAAGACGGGGCAGGCTGCCAATACGAATATTGGCAGGCTGAGTGTGCCTGGAATACTCAAGGCAGGTTCTTTGACGAGGACTGCATGCGGTAGGACTTCCAAAATTTAAACACGGTTGTTCCGATCAGTTTATTGGTTTTGTGTGTAAGTTTGCCCTTCACCAGTTAGCGTGTGCATTTGTGTCTTCGCACAGACTAGAATTTTAATCGACGCGGCTTAAGAGAGGTCACTGTCTGTTTTCCCTGGTTCGGGCAGACTGCTGGTTCACACCCAGGCTTTACCTCGTACGGCTGCGTGCCCTCAGTTGCATTGCTTAGCCTTTCTCTGCGTCACTTTATTTTGCATGTTGTGGATAATGGTTGCACCTAAGCTGTGGAATATTTTGTGAGGCTGTGAGCATGCCCAATTTGTCATGCGGTATTACATTTCAAGAATACCATTAAAAATACTGAGATTACGGCACCAAGCTAATATTTTCAGTTTTCTATTTAGCATGAAGTTTTTTAAAAATGATTTTAAGTATATTAAATATATGGAAAAATAGAAATTACTAAAACAAGAATGAAAGTAAACGGTTAACATGGAAAGGCAATAGCTGATAACACTTTTTTCTGTCTAGATGAAATATATGTCCTTAAAAAATCTAATTTCTTGGAACTAAATACATCTTAAAATTCTAATTCATTTTTCATGCAATTTATAGATCTGGCATTATTAAAATATTCATATCTTTGAGCTAATGTGGCATAACAAATTTAATTTGCCAAACAAAGATGGCATGAATGGAGCATGGTCTATAATCACTTTTTTTTTTTCATGAGCCTTATGAAGTAGGCATTCTGGTAAAAACAGAAAGAGAAGCCAGTCATAGAAGCCCGCAGACGATTCCAAATAAACTTGGAAAAATTTGGAAAAATAGGATTTTTGAACCAAGTGGGCTTTTTAAAGATAGTTTTTAGTATTTCTTCATTTGTGTATTTATTAGTATTTGTTGAAAGACGATAGCTGTTGGCCTTTGTTGGGCTGTTACTTTGAACAGTGCAGGGTAAACTGTTGGTCCCTATCTATTGAGCTAGTAAATGTTAGAAATGAAGTTAAGATTCGTGCAGTCAGGTGACAGGGTAACACCCCTGACAGGTTGCAGAGTAGATACAGAGTGGGTAGGACAGCCTCAGATTGAATCACACCCTGGAGAAAGAGTCAGCTGGCTCGCAGAAGATCAGTGCCAGCATGGTGCACAGCACTGTGACGCGTGGGGCAGAAATTCAAAGACCCTGGTACTGGTCATTATCCACCAAACTGGCATCCTCAACAAAATCATGGCCTCCGTCTAAACCCAGAAGCAGATCCCAAGGTCCTGATGCTAGAGGCTGCCAGCTAAAGGCAGCGGTGCTGCCGTTTGGAGGTTAAATGTGCCTCCAGGACCCAGATTTCTTTTGATTAAAGGCTTGCTCCCTGGGATGGCAGTATTGTGAGGTGGTGGTCTCTTTAAGAAGTGTGGCCTAACGGGAGATCTTCAGGTCATTGGCAGTGTGTCCCTGGAGGGGATATTGGGACCTGAGGCCCTTGTTCCCCCTTTCTTTCTCTTCCTGGTCATAAAGGGAGCAGTTTTACTCCAAAATATGTTGCCACCATCGTATGCTACATCACAGAGGCTCAAAAACAACAGGGCCAGATGGGACTGGGACCTCTAGAAACCAAGCCAACCTTCATAAGTTGATCTCTCTCAGGAATTTGTCATGGTGACGGACCACAGGCTGGTCAGTGGATCAACTCAGGTTCCTGAAGTTACTATACCATATACCTGGAATCTGATCCAGTGCCAGCCGTGCCAAGGATTATCAGAGGTCAGTCCTGCTACATTTCTGGGGGTTGAGGATCTTCCTTCAAAGAGGTTCTTGTTTCAAGACTGTCCTCGTTTGGTTTGTTCTATTTAGGAGTGTGTGAGAGTAAAGATTGGTTCACAAGGCTTCTTTGAAACTAAACTCAATTAGCAAGGGTAGTTTAATCTGTCTCTAAAGTTGTCTTAGTGCATTTGAGCTGCTGTCACAAATATCATAAACTGGGGGCTTGCATGCAACAGAAGTTTATTTCTCACAGTTCTGAAGGTCTAAGACCAAAGCATGACAGATGTGGGGTCTGTTGAGACCCTGTTTCCTCATTCCTAGATGACACCTTCCTGCTGAGTTCTCAGATGGTGGAGGGAGACATGCAGCTGATCTGAGGTCTCTTTTGTAAGGGCACCGATTCCATCTGTGAGGCTCTGTTCTTGTGATGTCAGCACCTGCCAAAGACCCTGCCTCTTAGTGTCGTCCCCTGAATTAAGGCTTTGAATATGTGGCTTTTGAGGGAAGTCATTCCTTCAGATGATGCCAAACCGAGATTGTGATGATTAGTTCTAATAGTACTGGTTTCAGTAATCATAGGAGTAAAAGGAGGGGAAAGTAAGGTAAAGGATGTGACAGATTAGCATTAAGAAGATAATAATCCTTGTGAATATGTATTGGACACGGTACTAATTGAAACCTTTCGTGTAATAATATCATGAAATATACACAGTGAGGCAAATGATACTGTTATTCTAATTTTAATGATACTATGAGAAAGGCAAAATTATTTGCCCCACTCTACTGAGCTAATATGTGATAGAGATGAAGTTCAAACCCATGATGCTGCCCTTAGCGAGTACCGTTTTATATCAAGACATGGGCTTGATTACCTACTTTGCTCTGTGTGTGTGTGTGTGTGTGTTAGCCAGCATTTTTGTTATGGTGACAAATGCCCAGGAAAAAAAAAACATGAAGGGGCAGGGGGGGGGGTGGTGGAGTTTATTTTCCTTTATGATTTCAAGGGTTTCAGTTCAGGGGTACTTGGCTTCTTTGCCTGTGGGCTCATGGTGAGCCAGAACATCATAGAGGAGAGTATGTTGTAGAGCAAAATGTCTCACCTAATGGCAGGTGGGAGAGAGGGGCATAGGAAAGGGGTGCTTTGCAAGAGGAAAGGGCTGGGGCAAGATGAAGTCTCCAAGCATTCTCCCCTATATTCTACTGCATAGGCCACATCTCCTCATTTACTGTTACCTCCCAGTAATGCCATCAAATTATGAGCCCGTGAATGGATTATTCTACTGATAAAATTAGAAATCTCTTGATCCAGTTATCTTCCCAGAGGCCTCCCCTTTGAGCTGTGCTACACTGCGGACCATGCCTTTAGCACCTGAGCCTTTGGGGGACGGTCCATATCTAAACAATAACATTGTATAACTTCAAACTATTTAATCTTTCTAAGCAATGCTTTTGTCAGCTGTAAAAATAAAAAAAAATTGGTAACAATAGCCAGCTTGACCTCCTCATTGGGTTGATGTGAGAATCATTTTCAAAAAGAATAACATTGAAAATGTATTTTATAAACTGTAAACTTTTCATGAATGAGTGATATAGTTATGGTCTTGGTTGCAGTCATTAGTATATGTTCTTGATATGATAGTTGTGGTAGTCAGGTTTCCAGATAATGCACTTGTAAAGATGAAAGCTTTGTTTTGGCTTGAGCGTTTCAGTGCATGGTCATGGGTCGGCCTTACTACTTTTGGTCTTGTGTCAGGGCATGGTGACAGAGCTGCTTGCTTGGCTGAAGTACGAGAGAGGAAAAAGAGGGGGCAGGAGCCCCAGCATCTCCTTCAAGATATACCCTTAGTGACCTCATTTCTTTCCAGCAGGCCCCACCTCCTTGGCCTCCCACTAGTGCCAAGCTTAGGATCAAATCTTTAACACACGGACCTTTGGGGAGCCCTTAAGATCCAATCTGCAGCAATAGTAATATGCACACATACAAATTTGAGAATAACAAGCACCATGAATTCCTTCTCAAGAGTTATGAACCCCAAGTTAAAAGTTGGGAAGCCTTTGTTGACTATCTAATTCAGTGGTTCTCCAACAAGCTGTGTATTTACATCACTTAGGGGAGCATATCAAGGTGGTTAGTGCCCAAACTCTGCTGCTCTTTTGGAAACCTTCTTTAATTGGTCATATGTGTATGTATACGTGTACATATGTACATATAGGTATATGAACATAAATAAATGTGTATGGTCTTGTGTATGTGTGTGTGTGTGTGTGTTTGCACATTTGTCTCTTCTGTCAAAATAAATCCAGTGTGTTTCCAGGGAACGACGGTGACTGAATTGGACAAACTTCTGTCTGATACTTATGGTGACCATATACTTCCCTAGACCAATTCTAGGTCACACTCATTGCTCTTTGTCTCATCTGATAGATCTGTCCTCTCTCAAACTGTGACACTCAGGTGTCACAACTTGATGGCAAATTGTGTAGGCTCCCTGCTAATAAATACCCGAGGCTTAGAGAAGCTCTTTCACGAAGGAATTGGGTCTGCTGTCTGACCCAGGCGTGCACAGCTCACGTTGGACTCTTGTTAATCACCACATGGTTCTGCTGGATACCTGTAGAGACTCTTGAAGCTGGGAATTTTTTTTTTGGTTTTTCTATGAGAGGAAACAGTTTTCTGAACAGAAATGGGCTTTGTTTTTATGTCACCCATCTAAGTATTGGCAACAGTATGATCTTCATTTGCCCTGGTTCGTTCATGGGGATGTGTAGATGTTCACAGTTGCTTTGAGGAACTTTTTGTGAATGTTGTCAGTTACACTTTAGTAAACTCAATTGTTAATAAATATCTCAGTACTGGTTTTCTAAGTGTCATGAGTGGCGTTCAGGATGCTATTGTACTTTACATACCTAATCAGGACATCTGATGGAGCCTCCAACCAAAAGAATTGACCAGGAGACCAAGAACTGGCCTATGGTTTCTCTAACATGGGATGACACGGTCTTCCTGGTAGAGATTTTTGCTTGTGTGCTTCCTCTTTCCTTTCTTTTCTTTTCCTTTTATCTTCTTTTCGACAATTTTCTTTTTAGTTTTTTCTCTTCTTCCTCTCTTCTTTTACTGAGAATTGAATCCAGAGTATTGCACATTCTAAGCAAGTGCTGGAACTCACCCTACGCCAATTTCAGTTATAGCGTTAGGATAGCATAAACCAGAACATGCGTATTCCAGGAAAACTAAGATGTGGTTGAGACAGCGTTGTGACGTTCAAAGGCTATACAAGAACTCTGAATTCAATACACATATAATTATGAGGATGTGAACATATTTCTACATTGATAGAATTTTCATCTTAGGTCATTGTCGTGGTTTGAATCATAAATGTCCCCCATTGGCCCATGTGTTAAAGATTTGGTCCCCGATGTGTTATTCTTGGGAGATAGTGACACCTCCAAGAGGTTTCGGGTCACTGGGACTGTGTCCCTGAAGGCCAGAGTAGGACCTCGCTACTTCCTCGTTCTCTCTTTCAGTCCCTGACCATGAGACAGTCACCTGTGCTGTGCCCTGTGCTGACACTGTAATGTGTAGCATAGCCACAGGTCTAGAAACATTAGAGGTGACGAACCGAGGATAGACACCTCTGAAATTATGTCACAGGTATTTATTATAATAGCAGAAAGGTACCCAATAGCAGGATAAACCCACCGGAAGTGCAAGTCTCAGAAAAGAAAAGCTTGCCTTCTGTGATGCTGCAGTTGAAATCCATCAGACTGAAACCAGCGATAGTAAATGATCCTCTCACTCAGCACTGTGGAATCCAAGGGATCTCTCCTGAAAATCTAATGCTGTATCTTGCAGGAGATTGGACTCTTTGCCAAACATATCCTCTTGTTCATGTATGATCATGGACTAATGACAGAAATTGTGTTGGATATGTTGGAGATGCTATTAGGAAGTGTCATTGTGAAATCGAAACCTCATTTTGGCTTTTGAAAATCATCCTGAGACTTAGCTTGTTCTTAAGAGTCCAGTGGTCAAGTTGTGGATGGTTATAGCACGTGTGTTAGGCTCAAGAAGTAGCTCCTTAAGTAATCAGTGGATTCACACTTTTTTCAAAAGTAAACTACAAGCACTGCTTCCCTACGTTGAATGTATTATTATGTATTGCTAGCATGTACTAATAAGAATAATAACTATGGCGAAAGAAAAAGGAAGTGTATTTCCTATAAGTGGGATTGAGAGTCCAGGAATTGTATCATTTTATACTTATTGACTTTTAAAAAGGAAAAATGTACAGATTCCCCCCAACACAGAGGAGATGGAATACCCTAAGGAGCCACGCGGTGCAGCGCCTAGTGTTTGTCCGATTTTCCCAGGTTTCGTGGTCTGCCTGTCTTCTGACTTCCTCGTGCACTGTCCGCATCCCTTTTTCATGAGGGACCAGGCGCTGAGCGGTAATCGTTTGCTTGCAGATCTTTCTCTATCACTAGACCAGAGAGCAGAAGGCAGGTCACTTATATTTCCATCTCCTCTACTTAGCAAAGAAATTAGCACACACTGGATAACAAAGACTTTGATGTACCCACCAAGTGGAAATCAGCTTGTGTACCCAGCCAAGCGGTGGGTCCTCCGAGTCCTCACGTCTGCTCAGTGAGCTTTAATATTTGGGCTGAAACCAAAATAGTCAAGTGTCATTTTCTGTGTATAAGACTCTGCAACTCAACGAGTGTCTGGAAAGAATCGAGGAAATAAAATCCTACTTGAAGGAGGTAGGAAGGGCTTGTAAAATTCTGTTTTTACGTGACTCCATTAATATGTTTAATGACTTTGTTGAGGAGGCTGAAATAGTCATGCCCATCAGAGTTCATTTTGGGTTAAAAAAAAATACAAAGTTGAACTCCCAAACAGAAAGATGCATTTTTTACATGTATAATATCCAGCAGTTACTGATTTCCAAGTATGTGTTCCAAAGAGTATAAACCACCTGGCTGACTTCAGTTATGCCTATCCATAAAATGCCAGATGGCCCCAAGACACTAGGTTGGCTTCTTAATCAACAGCAGTGTCATGTATACATGGGCATAACTCGCAGATTGATAAAGTTATGCAATTATCATGGGAGTTGGGAAGTTTTATAGCCACACCAGCTTCAACGCCTTCACAATTTGTAATGTTTACAGAGCGCTTTGGGGATTTTCCTCCAAGGATAAATCAATCCCTTTAATCTTGTTACCATCTATACATCATTGAGGTATTTTGCTCTGTGCTTTGCTGGTTTACAAGCTGATGGAAAGTCTTCCTTTAGGATGCTGAGCTGGCATGTGGTACAGAGACCTTGCGGGGCAGCCTGAGGCTCCCAGACACCACCACACACTTTCTAGCACCCAACCCAGAGATGTTTTTGTTTTGTTCTTAGCTAATAGGGATATGGGTTTGTACTGATCCACAACAGTCTGATTTTAGGGAGATATTGACAGTACTGACATGGGCAGGTCATTCTGGAATCACCCAGTGTGCAGGACAGGTCTCAAAAATGATCCTTGATCTAAACCATGGTAGAGGTAGCAGCGTCACCAACCTCTATTTTCTTCAAGTGGCCTTTTTTTGTCTTTATACTTCAGGAAGGGCAGTGGATATTTGGAGCTACCTGCTATATCCATCTTAAAGAAAATCTTGTGAATAATAATGATACCCTTCACAACTTTCCAGTAACAAGTGCTAAGTTCGATAAGAGTGATCAAGTTTCTATTCTCTAAAAAATACAGAAATGGAATTAAATTATAATAACTTTGAACAGCAGTCTATTTTGAATTTGAATATGTTATCTATAAGCTGCAGTGAACGAAAAATTATCTAGTATATTCATCTGAATATTGTCTGTCCCCTTATTTCTATCCCATTCCTTATACTTCCTCTTTTTCAGTTTAAAGAAATTTCGGTATCTTAGGAGGAGGTGCCTCCGTCATTTTTCAATTTTCATTTTCAAGGCAGTATTTCTGAGATGACCACAAAAAGCATCCCTTTTCGCTTTTACACAAGCAATTGAATTTGAACTTCACCGGAATAAGTTGTTTTTTCAATGAAATCCACTCTGGATAGCCTTGACAAAATCAATTCCAGATTTCAAAATGATGGGGAAATGAGCATATTAAGTTAATTTCCAAAAGTGTTCCCATTAGAACTATCTGCTGCCCTATCGATGTTGTTAGTGTATACCTTTTCTGCAGTGGAGATGCTACAATCAGTTTTTTAAATGGCTCAATATGCAATGCCCCAGGGATACAAGACCAGAAAGTGACATAGATTTTCACACCGCAGCCGAGCGGTGACTTTCCATCTCTAGAAACACATTACGGGTGACCGATAGACTTGGTGCCTGCTTTCCACTGCTTCTCACAAAGACTGTTGAGTATTCTTTAGTGTTCTGTGTAGGATTCCACCCCATCGCAGCCCACTGTGGAGTGTCGGATGTTTCCTCTGTGATTGCCTGGCCGGCGAGGAGTGCTTGCTCCCTGCTGCTCCCCATCTTCCAGACAGAAGATCCTAGTCCGTGTTGCCAGCCTGGGACCAGGTCCAAATCCATAATTCAAGTCTGCAGTTTGTACGGAATGCATATACCTTCCGCTGACTTCGTCAAGTTGAAAAATTGTAGCTTATATCGTTGTGAGTTGGGAACTGTCTGTGTTTTTGTAGTCCTGCTTGGTCGGCTCAGACTTCAGATGGAAGCCTAATAAAATATAACATTGCAATATTTGCTGAATCACTGGGTCTGCTGGCTTGTCCTCATCCTGTCTGTCACGGAACCATCACAATCTCTTTAAGTCACGGTGTTTAAGATCCCATTTATGCCCCTCCTCTTGTAGGGAATGGTACCAGCTCCTTTCCTGGGTGGTATCTGCCTAGATTGTTGCCTTTGTGTGGGCACAAGATCCGTATGCTCTCAGATCCTATTATACCCCAAGTTCTAAGCAAAGGAAAACACTTTGCAACTGCAGATACAGCTCCTTATTTCTGCTACGTGTCCAGATAGTTAAGCTGCAAGGCATCTCTTCCAGCTAAAACTAGTAATCACATCTTGATGGAACAGGACTGATGATTTTAGATAGTTGGGCTTTACCTAATCGCACTTAAATGCCTCTTAATTATCTGTTTTAAAATTAGGAGTTCCCTATATTCAGTTGGTTGATTACAGAGTTCGTTTGCAGAAATTCTGGAGCCTTTACTTGATGGGCTGTTTTATGAATCCCCCTGGATATCCTTAATTTCTACCCGTTTCTGTATACCGGTGTGATACAGTCACTGCCAAGGTGCCTCACTTTCCTTCTTATTTGAAGGAAGTGCTCCAGAACCCACCAAAACCCACATCTCCCTCTTTATTTTTAACCTAAACATGTGGAATTTTAGTGGTTTTTGTGTTGATTTACTAACTGCCCTCTGGGATGTAGTGTTCCACTCGACACTCATCTTCTTATTTATTCTGAACAGCCAGGGAGGAGCCGAGTAGTTATTTGACCTCCAGTTTGAGATCATGAAAATGAGTTTTGCTACAGTTGAGTAATGCTCCCCAGGTCTTGAAGCTAGTGATTTGACCAATCAAATTGGAAGGGCCAAGTGATTCAAGCCCATACCTTTTAGAAATAAGGATATGATTTGCATGGGAGCTTTACTCTTCACTTACTCTCTCCCAGGTCGAATGAGATCAAATCAGTCTGGTCATGTTTTCTGCGGCATGTGACGTCCATTTCCAGGCTACCAGATTCTGAGCTCTGTGATGTCACTCCTCACATGGAACTCTGGTTGCTTTAAGAACTCCACGGTTGTCATAGCACGAAGTCCTTAAAGATGGGATCAAGTTTCATTCCTCCTTGTGCCTGCGGGATCTCTTACAGTGCCTGGAGCTTGAAGTGATGCAGTCAATATTTGTCCCAGCTATTCGGGTGAGTGTCCTGCTACCCGCTTCCCACAGCTTGGATTTGAGTATGATATTTAGTGCCCTGTAACCCTCAGTCGTAGCATCCAAGAGCATCTTTCTGTGTCGTCCTTTTCTCTTAAAATAGATCCCCTTTGTGACCTTATCACTTCTAGGACAGATCATGGACATTTGGTGTTCAGTGTGTCCTCAGATCTTTTACTCATCTGGTCGTTTTGGTCTAGAACCCCGTGCCCTTCCACCCAGTTCCACCTGTCCTGCTTTCCATCATTGTCTACTTTGCTCCTGTCTTTGCTCTGGGAGTGTTTGGGGAATGGCTGTCAGGGATAATTGTGATCCTGAGCAGTTAGTTTGCTCACATAACTATATGAGTTTCTTGTGCTTGACGTCCTGTGATCAGGAGGCTCGGGCATGCAAGTGTCTCTCTTTCTGTCAACTCTTTGTAAGAGATGTGGTCCATGCGACGTCACCTGTAAGCTCCAGGACTTAGGCGTTAGGCCCCTGAAGACTGATCAGCAGACCTCTTTTCATTACCATTCTTTTGAATTCCTCCCTCTTTCTTATGATCTTCCTCCTTTTAAATGTGGATCTTTGGTATTTAAGTTACAATGGGAATAATGAAGAGGGACAGAAGGATGGGGAAGGAGGAAATGGAGGAGGATGACGGAGGAAGAAGAGAAGAAGGGAGAAGAGGAAGAGGAGGGCCATCAGTGAAAAGTTGTAAGTGGAGTTTCATCTTGTGTCCCCCCAGGTGCCACCCTCTCGTGTGCCAAGTGCCTAATGATGCTAGATTCTCACTTTTCAAGGACTTTTCTGGTGCCTCTCAGCCTTTGCACTAACAGTTCACTCCTTGGATCATGCCCACCTCCCTCTCTTGTTTTTGTAGTGCATCATTTCTTTCCAGTGGCATCTTGAAATATACACTAGCTAGGAGAGACAAAAATAGGTGGTTCCACCTTCTAGACTTTTGGGTCCACTATTAGGATACTCAACAGGTGGTGTCTTCATAGGTATTCACTGAAACATGTATGCAAATCCGGCTTATATAGGTACGTGAATTTCACCCAGACAGGATCATTTTGTCTCTTTGTATTCTGATACCTTGCACAGTGTACCTCGCACATCCCTTACCTATATACTCCCCCAGGTCCTATTCTAGCGTTCCACTCCTTCTGGGCCAAGTCACAGTGTTCTGCCCCTTCTGGGTCAAGCACTCGTGGCCCACCTCACCCCATCTCACATTACATGCCCAGTAATGTGCCACACTGTTATAACCTGGAATCTGCTATGTGCACTTAACTCACCACATGCCTGTGACCCACCTTTGTTCACCAAGCCTCACCTCTTAATAACACAAGGCTCCGTAGCCATTCTATAACATCCAAATACACGAGGCTACTGGAGGACATTTCCAATCCAAGCCATTTTGCCCTTGACCCCCAGAAGACTCACATCTACCTTATTTAAAATACATTTAATCCTTTTCCGAGAGTTGCCAAAGTCTCAACAATTTGAGCACTGCTAAAAAGTCCAAGTCCAGTGTCTCCTCAGAACCTCTAGACAAACTCTCTGAGCTCCTGAGAAGATCAAAAGATTTGATTAAATCATTCTAGCATACAATGGCACAGGGTAAACATTCCCATTCCAGAAGGGAAGAGTTGTAGGAGAGACAGCGATTAGACCAAAGCAAGTTCTAAATCCAGCAGATCAAAAGTTAAATCTTGTAACTCTATTAAATCCTGTAGTTGTGTGTTGAGTAATTGCGGTATACTGTGGAGATGTGTGAGCTCCAAAGGCCTTAGATGGCCCTTCCCCTGCAGTGTTGCCTTTGGCAACAACCTCCATAGCTTCTCTTTTAGGCAGCTCAGGTCATAGGTCATAGGTCATAGCCTTCCCCTGTAGACAGTCCACATTCTTGGGTTATCCAGATTGCTGGGGTCACCACTGCACCTTCATGATCAGCCTTTGCCATTGTCAGGTGGAAGCCTCCATGACCCCACAGGTCTTGTGTTCTACATGACTGTGGAGCAAATGCTACCTGGATAATGCCAAGGTCTGCGGCTAGCTTTAGCTGTAGGCGGGCCCTCTTGAACCAAGGCTGCCAAGGTCTTTGAATTCTTAGATGGCTGATTCCTTGGAGATTCACTTTCCTAAGTTGCCACACCAAATGTCCTGGGAGACTCTTCCCAAACAAAGTTTTCTGTCTTTCCTACCTTTAACTGGTGATGTCACAGGTTCCCCAGACACCCTCAGGGCACCTTTTGATAGCCCTAATTCCAAGGAATGGGCTGCTTTTTTAATCTCTTTAATAGTGTGCTCTTCTTCCTGTACTTTGAGTCACATTGTTTCCGGCAAAACTGCAAACTTTTCATGTCTTTTTCCTCTGCCTTCTTTCTTGGTTTTCTCTTTAGAGCTGGCAAAAACAAAACAAAACAAACAAACAAAAAACACTGAAAACAGTACCCATGTGAACATTGAATTGCCTTGAAATTTCCTCCACCAGATTAAAAAGTCCACCACCTTTAATTTCGATTTCAGTTAAAGTGTCTGCCCAAAAGCAAGATGCCAACACACTTTTTGCCAGAGTGCAGCATGCATGGTTTCTAGATCATTCACCATTGAAGTCCTCCTTCCTATCTGAACCTCATTGAACCCAGCCTTTCCAATGTGTACCTCTCTCGGCACTTTGCTCTTCTGGGCTCTGACCAGAATCTCCCGTTAAGATTGCCTCGAAGCATGGTGAGTCTTCTGTAGCTGGTGTCTTGAAACCTTTCCAAACTACACTCATAATCCAGTTCCAAAGGCTTCCAAACCACATGGCCAGGTAAAGTCATAGTAACCAAACGACCTCACTAGTGCTTCACAAAGCACTTAGTTACACTTCCGTTGCTGTGAGTTTTTAACGGAATAACCTGCATCCACAAGCTAAGGCAGGAGAAGTTAATTTAACTTACAGTTTCAGAAGCTTTCAGTGCATTCACGGGCAGCAGGCCATGGTGGAAGCACATGACCGAGGCTGCAGGGATGCTTACTGCACGGTGGACAGGAAGCCAGGTGAAGGAGGAAAGTGGAAGTTGCACCTATTCTTCCAGATCATACCTTCCGGGTCGAGCCTCAGTGTTCCATACGCCCCTCATCTATAACCCACGCCTATAATCCGCCTCACTGAACCCTGCCTCTTAACACACGTGGTTTCACAGGCATTTCGCAACATCCCAATACATGAGGCTTTTGGGGGGCGTTCCACATCCCAGCCATCATACCCTTAAATGTGTAAGTTCCTCACTTGCAAAATAAAATATCTCATGTCCCAGATTTATGGGATACCGCTTGAGCATAACTTATAAACATAAATAGAATGAAAACAAAAGGATTGCATTATGTAGGGTTACTTAAATTTATTTCACTGCCTTTCCAATTTTTTTTTTGTTTTTTATTATTATCATCCGAGTTTTATTCTTTCCTCTTCCCTCATTTTTCCTCCTTTCTCTCCTTCCCCCTTACTTCCTCCTCCTCTTCCACCTCTTTCCCTTGTCCTTCTTCTTCCTTCAACCTCTGTCTCTTTTCATTCCATCTTCTTTCTCCCACTGCCCCTCCTCCTTCTCATCCGCCTTCTCCTCTTTCTCCTTAGGTTCAGCAATGCCTTCTAGTGGCTTGTGCTGACCTGCCTAGGAGGATTTTCTTTTACAGCTCATGAAGATGTTTCAACTGCAGGAGACCTTTAGGAATGTCTGTCTGAATGCGCTTCTTTGACCTAGAAAGGATAAGCAGGATATCAGATGAACGGTGGTCAACCCTGGCGAGGCAACTCTCCATGCTAGGCAAGGTTCTTGTGGATTTCTGTGGAATGCTTCCTTGCATCCTGTGCTCAACCCTTCAGGTAGATACATGCCTCTTCTTTGGGCCTTTAGATCTAGCCAGGCCTGGAACCGGGTTTCCACCTGTGCTGCGGGGCGCCAACCTTTTGCAATGACTACAGTGCAACGTGCTTTCGTGACACATACCGCAGTGAGCTACTCAGTGAGTAGACTGGGGATCTCGATTCAAGGAGAGAAAGCAAAGCAAAGTGCAGTTGATCTCCATGAGTGCACACCACCCTGAGACGTGCTCATGGGATTTGCAACAGCGTGTGACCTGGCTCTTCCCAGGCTTTGGTGCAACTGTTGGGTCCAAGTCATTTCTTTCTGAATCCCATCCT
This sequence comes from Ctenodactylus gundi, assembly GCA_004027205.1. NCBI lineage: Eukaryota > Metazoa > Chordata > Mammalia > Rodentia > Ctenodactylidae > Ctenodactylus > Ctenodactylus gundi. The sequence continues at coordinate 64,209 of PVKB01002173.1, forward strand.
GTCACCTTGACAAGGTTCCTACTTCATAATACTGACAACAACGTTCTCACAGAGAAAAACATTACTGACTTTGGCACCCTGGTTCATATTCTTCCTTTTCTTAAAAGAACATTACTTTGTTTTATTTTGTCACCGAGGGAACATATGGGCTATTCTTCTATTTAATTTCCTTCCAGGTAATGAAGTCTTTCTAAGAAAATGCTGTTTTCGGTGTGGCCTTTCTCCTATGATTTTACCTCACTTCTGCTTTCTAACTTATTTACAGTCCTCCTCTTTGTGGGAGAACACTGCTCTGCCAGATGTTTCTAACTTTGTTTTCCCAGCAGATGGCTTTTTTCTCTTTTGCTTAATTTCTGCAACACAAGCTGGCCCAGTGTATTTTCACATGCACCTCATTGCTCTCAGATGACACCTCATCAGCCACAGTGCGTGTCACCCTGAGCAGGACCATCAGAAGAGAGTTTCTAAATCTGCTGCTTGGACCCCGAGCATGCCTTCTCCTGGGAATTTTGAGGAGGGCCTGACACTCTGCAGGATGAGTTCACACCTCAACATGTGTTTCCAATGTATGTTCCTTAGTGTTCCCCAAGACTCATAAAAAGCAACCATGCATAGCATAATCTCTCTTTTTTTTCTTTGTTTTTTTTTTCTTTGTTTTTTTTTTTTCTTGAAAAGATTTTCTCTTTGATGCGACGCATATCCTCATGAGTTGGTTTTTGGAGTTTAGGTCCTTTAACATGTGGTCTGAAAACAAAATCCATAAACACTGAAGGCTGTTCTGTTGGAAAAGGAAAAGCTCTCATTCAGCAGAGCCGCTGTGAAAACATGGGCCACCCAAATCCTACTTTGTGCAGGTTTTGGACTACACACAGCTATGGTTCTGAATTTAACCAGTTCCCTGGTGACTTATTTTGTCTGGCTTCAAACTTTGTGTGCTCACTGCAGTCTTCTCAAACAGTAGACAATAAAGTAGGCAATTTTGAAAAACTGTGACTTTCCTAGCCGAAAGATGGAAGTACTAGTATTATACACATATACACATATTTGCTTGTACAAGCATATATATATACACATGTATGCTTGCATGCATGTTCTTCACACATGCATGCGTGCACAGAAATACAAGCATACATACACACACCCTCTAATATGCTCCCACACAACAATATGCACGTATGCGATGTATTTACCTGCACACATACATTCACTTCTATGTACATGCATGCACATACAGATGCACATAGCTGTTCTCATATATGTGTACAAACATGCATACATTACAAACACAGTCACTTACATGGATCTACATGGAAGTGTGTATCTGCTTGTCAGTACCCAGAATGGTAATCAAGGCTTGGAAGCTCTGGCTTAGCTGCCATAGTTAACAGTGGGTTGCATGCGGATGTGAGATCATCCGAAGGACAGAAGCCTACAGGAGTTGCAGTCATTACATCCAAGCCTTTAGCTAATCCCAGGATGGGACAGGGTGTAAACTTAAGGCCTGGGCAGTGTATGACAAAGCAACCTCAGTGAATAGAAATCCCTGTGGAAAATTACGGCTGTCTGTCCCATTCTGGGCAAAGGAAAACAGAAACTGAGTCCACATGAAAGAGGTGGAGAAGGCCTGTCAGAAAGCGTTCCCCATGGGTTGGATTTCCGTCTTACTCGCCATAAGGAATTGTGTTCAGAAAGCAGAAATTAAGGCAGAACTCAACAGGAGGAAGCCCATAGCTCAGTAGTTTCTACAATTGCTTAGTACCGGGGTGCTGCTCATTGCTGAAGAATAAAACAATTGCCAAACCCAGATAAGGAGACACAGAAGTGACTCTGAGGAGATGAACACAGAAACAAGCACAGGTTACCTCTATTCACATGTACACTCATGAGAACACACACGTGAGCACACACCTACACACGTACCTATCTACACGAGTATGTGTGTGTGTGCATATACCTAGGGTGTTAACTGCCCTTTAGGCTGGGAGTTAATTGCCAAGATTCGTGTGTGAGTTGTGTCTTGACTAGGATAAGCTGGCGCTTTGTCCTTGAGCTAATTATGTGGTACTGTGTCATAGAATCAGGGACGTGTACAATTGAGGGAGAGCTCCTCAGTGGCTGGACTTGCGTGAAGTGAGACCTGTAGGGCCTCGCGGAGCGTCAGCTAAGCTCTGGGATGATGCTCGTGAGCAGTACGAGAACACGCCACATGCATGAGGAAGGTGAGGACTGGGACGGAAGAACATTAAAAATGTTAGTTCTTTTGAAGGTAGAGTTGACATGACCATAGCTGGCAAGTGGGCGGGTAGTTTGGAGCAGCCATTTTTAAGAGCCGCTGAGCCGTGATGGTGGAGATGGACATGGAAAGAAAGGAAAGATGGGAGAGACTGTCGTGGAGGAGAGGAATGCGACATGACGTGGCGTGTGGCGGGAGCCGCCAGGTGAAGGAGGAGGACCGACATCCGGAGAAGTGGAATTGTGTGTCACAGTGACCCCAGCTAGCGACGGTTGAGAGTGTTCACGTGGCTTCGGTTGGGAAGCCACGCGGGAACTGGGTGTGTGGTGCACACGAGGAGGAAGAAGACACGTGCGTGAAGTAGCCAAGCGCAGTCGTCATTCCTTTTGGGAACGGGCTGCAGGGACGGTGGCCCACGCTCAGAGCTCCTGTTGCCCATGCGGGTGCCATGACGGCCTTTTCTCCGTGCTCTTCATGGTTACAGGAGAGCGTAGCACGGTGTGCAAAGAATGACCAGCTAATGAACTCTGTGATTTCACGGCTTCCTTTGGCGCCTCTCTCAGTTGACAGTCTCCAGAAGGTGCATGCGGTATCCTTACCCACCGGGGAGGGCTGCGCCACGGGCTGAGAGAGATGGGCTGCCTGAAAGCTGCCATGGGAGAGAAACCGAAAATGTCAGGAGGCGGAGATCAATGCGCTTAAGTGCAATATTAAGACACTTTGCTTGTGAGGACTGAGGAGCGGCCCTCAGCAGTAACAGATGGCTTCGCTAAGGGCATACTGGGGGAAAGGGACTTAAGTCATTTTCGGCATGGGCGTGCAGGGACTTTGGAGTCGCTGATTATAAGTTGTGTTCCATTATGACAGATCATCGTCTCTAACACTTAGTGCTGTGCTAGGATGGAATTTGAAAGAAAGTCCTCCACGTTAAGCCTCTGCCCTTAGACCTTGTCTTTCAGCTTCAGACAGGATTTCAAAAGAAACGCTTAATCCCGTCTGTTATCCAAGACGTATGGAGAAAACCATGCATCCTGCAGGCCCCCTGGTGCCCTGTGGAAGAGTGGGTCATCCTGAACCAGTGACGCTCCATCCTTTGGGGGTTTTCTACTCAGAGATGGTGTACAGCAGCGCCCTGACAACCGCTCTCTTCAACCTGCACTCTCTTAAATTAGGTGTACGTGTTTCGCCTGGCAAATGTTGAAGAACAGCCTGAATTCCTAAATTCTCAGTAGATGGTAGGGGCGCAGAAATGGAAAGCTGGCCGTAAAGCACCCTGAAAACATAATCAAGTAAAAATCATTAGTTCAAATCATTATACTTTTGCCATTGAATGTATTTTAATGGTATCATTCTTTATAGTTACTTCCAATAAATATTTTATGAACTTAAGCATGATACAATAAGTAGAGTGACAAAGGAAATTTGGTTTCACATTATTTTCTGCAAAAAAAAGAAATTCCTTCTGAATTAATCTAATTGTGCTATGCAAAAGGTTGTGTGATTTAGAATTGGAAGGCTGGGGATTGCGTTCCGGATCTGCCCTCTACCTGTGTCATCCTCAGCTGGTAGGTGTTCACGTGGGGCCTTCCGCTAAGGCAGGTACAGGAGGCATTGCTAATGCAAACCCCTCTGCTGGCTTGCTGCAGAAGCCTCACCGCTAATACGTGTGCGAGAGTTAGTTGGCTGCCCAGCTCAAAGCAAATTTAGAGATATCATAAAAGTCTATAGTCCTTGCCTTAAATAGCGAGATGTATACATTTTTATTTTAAAACTTTCTTCATAAGAAATTAAGTACTCCTTGAATAGTAATTCAAACTCCTTGAATAGTAAAACTAAATGTAATTTCTTTTCCTGTAATAAGCCATTTGATAGCAAGACAATAATGTTTAAGGCTTTCATAGGTTTAATGGATAATGGAGATTAGAGCTCTTTTTAAAAAATGATCAAATTTGCCCTTGAATAAAAAGACACTGCACTCAAACCACAATTCAATTTGCCTGTCTTATCCAACTTTCTGAGCTATCTCCTAAAGAGTCATTGAGTATTTGCTACTTCCTTTGGAATCGTGAAATGCTATTTACGAAAGAATTCCATTGTAGAAAGATAAATGGCGAACCACAATGAAAAAGTACCTATGGTATGCTGAGTATCTAGAAAACATTATACAGCAGGAATTCTGATGGGCCTCAATAAGAGTCTAAAAAGTATTTTTCAAAGCCAGGGAACTCTGTGCCCTTTCCACCCACCTGGACTTAGCTTTTCACCAGCTGATTCGTCTGGGGAGTTGGCAACCTGGGGCATAAGGTGGGAGGCTTCACATTGTATCCGCAGTTGCAACAGGTAGATCACTGAGTGTGACCTAAGGGACAAAGAGGGGGTAGGGCAGCTGTGACGAGGAGGGAGGCGTTGAGACACAGAGGCAAACCCCAGGCCTTGAGAGCACACTCGCCCTAAAGGGAGAAAGTCAGGATTCAGCAGTATGGTGAGAATTGTGGAAGAAAGCCCTGTCCCCTTCTGGTGACCTTGGAGGGTCTTTGGAAGAACGGCGCAGTGAGTAAGAGATGAAACTAGAATTTCTGGAAAGACCTACTGTGAAGCAGTATTCCCTCTCCTCTCATCCACCGGTGCCACGTAGAACAGCTGTTGCTTGTCTGCCACACAGGAAGGATGTCTCTGGGTTACTGTGTTTCCTCTGGCCGGGCACTCCCTGTTATATGCAATAATATCGTTACTCACCATGAAAGCTATTTGGAGTTGAGATCTCCTGGCTTAGAAGCCACACTGAATGATACAAACCTCCGTCCTGGAGAATGAATGAGGGAAAGTGACCAGGACCGCTAACACAGGCTGTCTTGTCTCCACCACCTTCTTCATTTAACCAGACTGTGGAGAGGGAGAGAGAGGAATGAGACGATGTCTTGTCTTTGCCTCTTTTTTGGCCAACTTTTACTCCCTCATTCAGCCCCATACACCCATTCTAAAGGCCAGCAGTATTTATGCCTGAGCGTAATGTGTCCCATCACAAGCCTTATATAATCATGCATATCATTTTGTATTATTGTGTATTAGTATGTATTAATATGTAACCATATTACAGACACAATCCTATGTGTAGATCACAAATTAAAAACTAAGCCATGAATCAGTGAATATATGTATCTTACAAGCTTATAGAAAAAAATGAGGAAGAAATCTCACCATTATCCACAAAACGTAAGTAAGATGTCTGATGGTTGGTACACTGTCAAAGACATTACAAATGTAGGAGAATCCAGAGTCCTGGGTGGAGACCGGGTTACTCCAACATCACACTGATTCTAGTGGACAACAATTTATGCACATCATATTAAAATAAAGACTTTGTCTCAAACATAGTAGAAACTGCTGCCAAGTATCTGGGTCTGCATCCAACGCCATGAATCTCCGCTGGACACTAGTTTTGGCAGAACTCTTACTTAAACCCCTGGTGTCAGAAATAAGCTAGAGACCACCAGGTTTGCCTTCCAGGAAGTCATTGGCAAAGACCCACTCTTGGTTTGTGTTTGCATTGGTCACACAGCTCATCTCCAAACTTGTCAACCAGCCAGAAAATGTGAGCCCTTCAAACCACAGCTGAAGCCCATGGTTGGAACAAAACTGAGCTGCCAGTTTCAAAGGATAGAGAGTATGCTTCACTCAGCTCAGGAATCACATTCAATTATGCAGAAATTCTGTGGTGTAGTTTTTTTTTGGTAACTCTCAAGTGTTAAACCATAAATGTGAGGTAATGTGTGTACAGGACACAACAGGACTAGGTGCATTAAGACATATAAAATCCATCTGCCTTTTCATATTTCTCTTCCATTATGGGTAAAACAATTAACTTGTTAGAGGTGGATAATTAATAGAAAATGGAAGACTGATCAACACAAAATGGTGTGTGCATTTCTGAATGAAGACAGGAGAGTGAGGATAGAAAAGTGCAGAATATTCTCCAGTGATTCAAAGGACGAATATCTAATGGTCCATTTTCATAGATGACTAGGTTAAGGTAAGCAAGATGATAATGACATTCTAATGATAAAAATACAGCATATTTTATTAATTGAAGTGTGACTCACTGCTAACATGAATGCTATATCAAAATCTAATAACTATCAGTTTCAAAGATAGCTTAAGATATGTCACAGGAACATCTAGAGTACGTGAGGAATCAATATGGAAGCTAAGAAAATACATGGAACATCTCCGTGTGTCTGCAGCTAATTGATAAGTTTTGGAGCTGAATTCTAACAGCTATGCCAGTGATTCAGTCTTCATGTCACTGTACACAATACTTATCTTGTTTTGAATATAGAAAATGCTTCTGTTGTTACCATGGAGGGAGAAATAGATAAGTGCATAGTATTAAAAAAACCACAGTGTACAACACATGTGCAAATGTGATGGAGGAACATACATAACACATGAAATTAATTTTAGCCATATTTGTGTTTGCTTAAACTTCTTCAGTTGATACGTGAGTTCCGGGGGTTTTAAGAAGAATATATATGATGATTGAGAGGACATGTGATGTAATATCTCTGGGTCCAAAATTCTTTATAAAATCATGTGCTCTTTTCTGGGCACATGACAGAAATTAAAAAGAAGCAGAGACAAAGGGCAGAGTGATATTATTAATTTTCAAAAAAGTTAAAAGAATAAATTAGTAGTTCCATCATCCATTGACCTCCCTCTTGAAAAGAACAGTTTAATCCTGGGTAAGTGAGATTTCAAAGAACGAGGACCATTCTTCCGTGATCAAAATTACTTGTCAAGTTAGTTTTAAGGACACATGAATTTGAGGTATTGCCCAATCAAAGACGACATGTGTTAAATAGAATGAAATTGCATCATCTGTAAATCAATAAGACCCGATTAGAATAGCACAATAGAGCTTCCCCTGGTCTTGTGATTTAAAAGCTTCGTGACACAAGTCAGATGAAGGAGACACAGAGATTGGAAATATTAGATAGAGAGTGGCTTTGATGGAGATGACTGAATACCACATGAATAAGATACATCTGATTGTTTAATCACAACATTCATGGAAATGAAAGTCACAGAAATGTGCTTCCCCTTTGGCTTTCTGTGATTGTCTTTATTAAAACTTAAGTTACTAGGGATATAACTAGAAAGAACAGAAACATCCAGACAAAAGAGCTGGAAAAAAATATAAGGGGCATAATTCACCTATATAAATTGGAGATCTCGGGATAGTGTTAGGAACCTGTAACAATATTCTTGTTACTGGAGTTCTGGGGGTCAAGCTCCAGTTCTGGGTGACCCAGTAGACCTGTCCGTGTGCTAATACCCGAACCCAGAATATGACTGGTGCTCAAGGACGGGGATGGAACTTTAGTCGTTGGGCTATGTTGGGAGAGACAGAGGTTCTTAAAGCCTCCAGGGAACTGACACAAGATTTGGGTTTTTGTGGAAAACAGGAACAAAGTCCGAGGTTGGGGACTTCCATAGCTGGGGATTTACATAAGTGGAGGGGAGGCACTCCTGGTTAACCCATTGTCTGGTTGGTTGATTGCTGTCTTAGGACTGGAGCAGTGCAGTTTCCATGAGATTCTTGCAGCTGATTAGAGGGTGACCTCGTCACAGGGCTGTGCTTTTCCTACAAGCCAGAGTGAGTGTCGGGCTAAGGACCATGGATGGAGGCTGTTGAGTGCCAGCGCAGGGAATGAGGAACAAGATGCAAAAGGTTGGATGTTCCTGCAAATCCTCAAAGTGCCAAAGTTACTCTCTTCTGGTTTTCAAGCAGATATTCCCTAAGTAACTAAGTAACATGCATGTATCTGCGGAGCTGAGCTGGGATCTTATCCAAAGGCTTTGAGGGAACACATAGAAAACGAAGGCAAAGATGCCAGGCCTAAAGATGCCAAGCCTTATCCTGCCTTTATGTACCGATTGGGCACCTGCAGGCCCTGCCTGGGAGTCCCTGCTATATCACAGGACTTTGCATCTGTCCTGCCTTTGACGTTGACAATTAGATGCTTTTACTTGGCATGGCACTTTGCACAGAGAAGCTTGCTACACTGAGTCCATCAAATATGTAAGTGTTGGAAGGAATAAGCATTTCATACCACTGGGAGGTGGCGTAGATGCGGTCCTCTTCTAATCCTTTTCTGAAAAGGTGAAGCGTGGAAACCCGAGCACGCATACCCTGTGCGGTCACTGCATTCAGTCCCTTCCACAGGCTGCGTCATTTGTGTGCTAGGACTCGGTCCACATCGTCCCCATACTCAAGTGGAAGACTCAAAATGTTGTACTTAAAGAAAGTTAAATCTTATTTTTGTTGTTTGTCGTGAAGTTCTCACTTGACCCAGCTATACCTCTTCTTGATTTCTTTCCAAAAGAATTAAAGATGTTGTACAACAGTCATTCGTGCATGTCTGTGATTATAGCAGCGTAATTCAATTTTTACACTTTTATTTGAGCATTATGCAATACAAATTTATTTAACTGTTGGTTATAACAGCATGGGGAATTGGTGCCCATGCAAATCACTTTTTGGCCTTTTGTCTTTCTCTTCTTTTCCCCTGTGCCTTTCTGTTTCCACCCCCCCCCTTCCACACTCACTAAGCTGCCTGTCTTCTATTTCCTCCTCCCCTCTCTCTAGCACTTTATGTCCATTTAGACATTTATCTTTTGGTAATCTCATATAAGAGATATGATGGAGCACTCAATCCGTTGAGTTTTCTGCTAAGTACTGTTGACTGAGGTCATTCCCATATTCTTAAAGATGCTTCAAGTATGTCTTTAGGACAGCATAAGAGTCCACTGTATGTGTATATATACAACATATATATATATATATATATATATATATATATATATATATACACACATACATATTTTGTGTGACTATATATATTATTATTATTATTATTAATCACTCATTTATCAATCTACCAGCTCCATCAAACTTTTCTGCATGGTGAAATTTTGATTCTCTATTGGATGTTTGCTTAGTCCTGGGCACCATCACAGGGCTATTTCTAGCTATACACTAAACAGCAGACACTACTTCTGTTTTTTCCTCAGTTGCCCACGTGTTGTCATGTAAACTATGGATGAATAACTCGCTATACACGTGCCAGTGATGTACCAATATTCTTTATCTGCCTGTTCCTTCACATTGGAAGAGGTTTGTATTATGAACCATGCTTATTAGAAATATCGGTGTAATACTCCTGTTTGCCACCGTAGCCACTGCATTCATGGGGTGCATTCTTCCATGAGGCCAATATCATTTTGAGGTGCCACTGTCATTACACATCTCCTGTCTACTATGCCCTGTATTGGAACCAACTTAGTCCAGTGAGTCTGAGGGTGTTTCTCTGTAGATAAAGCCACCCTAACATGAATTTTTGCCTTCCACCCCATTCTACAATTTCTAATTACCACCCTAGCAGGAATCCACCTTCTATTCCTCCACGAAACAGGCTCTAACAACCCATCTGGCCTGAACTCAGACTCAGACAGAATCCCTCTTCATCCTTACTGTACCATAAAAGACATTCTCTACTAATGTTTCCATCCCTCATAGTTCTTGTTCTCCTCACCCCGATGTTCGGGGTGACCGTGACAACGACACCCCTGCCAACCCACTAAGTACACCACTTCACATTCATTGAACCAGAGAGACACTTTCTATTCGCCTACACAGTCTTACACTCAATCCCCAACACACGAGGAGGAGTTTGAGCTTTAATCTTCTCCATCCTTATCCTTATAACAGGAAAACATGTTTCAAATGTATCTCACCTTCTCTTTGTCCCTTCCTCTGTAGTGGGTTGTTTCCAGGATTTAGCTGTGTGAGTTGAGTACTAGCTCAGCTCACAGATAGATCTTGGAAACAGCTGATGAATAAGTAAGTAAAATGTGGTGTATGTAGCTATGTCCTACTTCCGTGTAAAGGTAAGTGTGGGTCCTCTGTGGGCAGACGGACGTCCACTGAGACCATTGTGCTTAGTGAAATGAATCAGACAAAGAAGGATAAATATCACATGGTTTATCCAATGTGAGAAAACTAACTATAAAGAAAGCAGAGACCAAAATTAAAGAGCGATGGAAGAAAATTGGGAGGGAGATTTTATGGAGGAGGAAGGGGCCTGTGGGAGGAGAGACAAAATGGGACAGAAAAAGGAAAGGAAGTAAAAATGATCAAGATTTGATATGCATGCGTACTAATTGCTTGAGTTGAACATAACGTATGTATCACAAATACATTATAATGAAAGGAATAATTTTGGGCAAAGGAATCAACAGTTATTTTTATCAGGAAACTCTGTACAGACATGTAGTGGGACTTGAAAATATTATGTCATAAGTGAAAGCGAACTGTGTTTGCTATAGTCTCCTGTTCTGTCTGAACACACGATTGCTGTGTCAGCTTATGAACTTATTTTCCCCTCTTTGGAGAGTCCAAGAGGGAGGAATTAGATACTTTGGAATGCCCATTTCCATGTTTATGGAGTGTTTATGGAACACTTAATTGTTAAGTAGGTTTTATTCGGGACTATTAACGTAAACAAGAATGTTAAAAAGGCTCACAGGACGCAGAACTCGGCAGTTAGGCTGTGTAGACCACAGGAGGCAGACGCAGCAGGAAGAGGGTGTTTCCATTGCCCTCCTCCATTTTGCCAGAGCTCCGGGCGCATGATCTTTCTTACAGACCTTTTTCTCCGATTCTGTGGGACACGACGGGAGGGGTTATGACCCGTTTGATTGCGGCTCGTCGGTTTCACTGCGATTCCAGTTGTGCACCCAGGAGATGAAATCCGAGTAGATGGACTGGGATCTGTGCTGCCTTAAGCTTTTCGTTGGCCAACCACCCATGGGTCCTTCTTGACTCCCTGCTGTGTTGGTTAATCTGCTTCAGGCCTTGTGAAACAGGCAGTGGTTTAACTTGTAAGGGTAACTGGGTGTCCCTCGTTTATGGTGGCTCCTTGCCTGCAGATATCAAGTTCTGGACTCGGGGTTCGCCTTCCCAGGTTTGGGGGCTCTTTTTTTTTTCTTTCTAAACTATTTTCTTCTCTCTTGCCTCCAATTGCATCCCACCCTCACGTAGAATCCTTCTTCGTATCCTCCTCACGTTTCACTTCTTCCTCTCTCTTCTCATGTCCCACATTCCTTCATTTCTACCAGGCCCTTGGCTTTCACTGGTGTTATTTGTACGTGTCCTGGGGAAATTTTTAAAAATCTTTGGGGGAAAAAATATGTTCCCATGCGCTTCTACTTGCAAAGCTCAAGGAGAGGGAACGCCCAGTGAGCCAGCCTCTTCCTGCATCCTCTACCTGCTGGTAAGGATTTCCAGAGCAGGGAGGGAGAGAAAAGCCAGCGAGGGCATTTTCAGCTCGGGCTGCCAGAGAGCACTCTTGCAGGAGAAATTGAGGTGAAGCAGGGAATGCTGACAGTTGGGCTTTGTACGGGAGCCAGCTTTGCATATCTCAAGACAAGCTCAGGTGGCACTGGGGTCCTCGGGTGACAGCAGAAGCATTATGTCAGGCTCTGTCCAGGAGAAATAGACGCACAGCTGGCTTTGCGTAACCCAAGGTGAGCTCAGGTCTCACGGACGTCTTCTGAGCCATGGAGGGAGGACACAAGAAAAGGGAGGACTTCTCAGCAGAAGGTGGTGCCATTCCTAGTCTGTGGTGGGCCACAGAGGAAACATATCAGGCTCCGCGATTATAAGGCCTTTGTCCCAAGAGCCTCGCTTTCCTTCCTCCTGGGAAACCATCCACAGGCAGTAAGTGACCTAGGCGTGAGGTTGCATTGCAGTAAAACATGACTTTAGTCCCTGCAATTTAGGTAATACCTGTGTCCCATGACAACGTTTGATTTATTTTTCTCGAGTGCTAAGAAAAAAGGTGAAAGCCATTCTTAGTTCTTGGGCCATTTTCTTTAAAAAGAAGAAGGGGGATGGGTTTAATTTTTAGTGTAAGGGAAGAGAAGGGGAAGAAGGTAGAGAGAAGTAGATGGAAGATTAGGAGGTGGAGGATGCTGGCAGCAGGTGGAAGAAGCAGAGGAGGGAGAGAAGCGCGGAATTGGAAAAGGAGGAAGGAAAGGACGGGGGAGGAAGAGGAAAGAGAGACAAAGATGGAGGACAGAGCAGATGGTGTGGGCGTAGGGAGAAGAGGGAGAACAGAAAGCAACAGAAGGATGCAGAAAGGAAAAGAGAGGGGAAGAGGGAGAGGAGGGAGAAAAGGAGGGGCAGGAGGAGTAGCCGAAGGCCGGACAGGAAGGCAGAAGAAGGGCGCTGAATCGGGTTCTCCGTGTGTATTGATCATTGAGTGACGGTGGCTTTCATGGACGAATCTCTCGGCAGATGGCTTTGGGTAGACCCAGGGGCAAGGCAGGCAGCCCTTTCTTCCTGCGGCGCATGAGCAGAGGCCTACGTGCTCCTCCGTCAGAGTTCACCGCTAGGGGGCGTGGGAGAAGGCAGCTGGCTCAGAGATGGCTGGGAGGGGAAGCTGCGGGCATGGGGCGTTTGCCCTGCTTCCTGTTGGCGATTCTGGGACGTGGGTGCCGAGGAGGTGCCCCTGAGCGGACGCTGACGCTGACGCTGAGGCTGGTGGAGCTGAAGAGGGCTTTGGCTGCGTTGCAGGAGTGGGAGAAAGAGTGGATCTTCGGCCTTACTCTGCTTCTCTGTTGACAGGAAGGGGACCCGGCCAGTCATAGGGACTCCCGTGGGGGATGTAGACAGTGATCACAGGCGGTGACTCCGTAAGATCTCTTACAAGGTGCCAGGTGACCTCGAAGCAAACGCAGTTGGTGGACGCTAGGTGGCATTGGGGGCGGGAAGAGAGGGGGTGTAGCTGCGCCATTTTCTCCTACACCATTTCCACTCTGTCTTCACTATTGGTCTCCTTCTGAGACTAGAAGCTCTCTTTGAAAATTTAGTCCTGTGTTTAGTTAGCCCCCTCTGGGACTTGAGGTAGGTCACATGCACTTCTAATATATTCTTCTCAAGTAAATGCCCATTAAAACTGTGCTGTGAAATTATTTCATAATTATTGATCTGATTTTGATTGTCATTAGTGGTCATATATTTCATAAGGATGTTTGGCAATTCAAAGTGTGCATTCTTTAATAACCTTAAAAAGTTAATCTATATTTATCTTTTTTTACAACTCGTGTTCGAACCTTTAAATATTTGTCTCTTTTTTACTGTATTACACATGAGATACATTCTCCCTCATTTCCCTCTTCTCTCCTTCCATCCATTTATCCCTCTGTCCATCGTCCGTCCTTCTCAGCAAACAGGGTTGGTACTTAAACCACGAATCATACATTGATTCTGAGCAACAGTGTTAGTGGCAAGCGTCTAATAGACATTTTAGGAAAACGTTCTGTAACTTGGAAAGGCAGTTCTCACGGATATTTCACTCAGAACACCTTATTTGGGACGGCACTCCATGTTCCTGATGTGTGCGCAGTTTAAAATCTTTGATTACTTGTCTTCAGATCCTGTACTAATCTGCATTGCATTTATTGACTGAAAGACAAGAAGAAATATTGTACTCATGTCAGTGTTTCAGTTAGTGAGATGTGTGAAAACACATTAAAATATTCTCTACTCTGCATGTAGTATTTGGGTGAGGTTTGTTAATTTCTTTTGTTATATTGAGTCAAAGTAAAGTGACCGAAACCTTCCATATAATGACTGTATATTTTCTTGAAATAAATATATACACATGTAGATATGCATGCACATACATATTTTTATTTTTTCGTGGGAAACTGTTAATGGGTTGAATTGTATCCTTTGTAAGTTAGTATGTTGAAATCCCAATTTCTCGTAAGTCTGTGTGTTTGTGTATTTGGAGGAAGCGCCTTTTGAGAAGTGAATAAGGAAAAAATCAGTTCGTAAGGATGTGCGCCAGCCCACTATGACCGATGATCTTATGAGAAGAGGAAACTTGGCTATAGATATGCATAGAGCAGAAATGTCATTTAAACATGAAGACAGCCTCCTGCAGCTCAGCAGAGGTCTCAGGGGAAGGCATCTTTAGAGACATCGTGACCTTGAACTTCTAGTGCCAGCAACTGGGGGAAAGTTAATTCTGTCATCTAATCCACCCAGTCTGTGATGCTTTCTTACAACACCGCCAGGAAAGGTTTGCAAAGGCCTTTGGGTGAATGCCGGTCCCGTGGTATTTGGGTAATTCAGCTTGGTGTGATCCTCGTGACGTTCCTTCACCTCGGATCGGCATTCTTGCTCTGTACGTGACCAACCGGTTGAGGTCATTTTCACTTTAATTCCCTGTTTAAAGCCCTGTCTTCGAATACAGTCAGGTCTGAAGTACTTGGGACTCAGATTTCTACATATGAAAAAAATTTTTTAAAGTTGGGTAGTGCTGGCCTCATGCCATATCATAATTAAAGCAGGCATTCACCTGGCATGGAGGAGCAGGCCCGAGTTGGACTCGTGTAGACAGTGATTTGATATAGAAGTATCAGGAGTGGATGGCTAACTGGTTGGTCCCTCGGGTCTCATGCAATACACCTGACATTAGTGTGTTCTAAAAGCCCAGGGTTTCATCCGTAGCTTGGAAGCGTCACAAATTGGACACAATCACGTCCCAACAGGGAGTGGGTTTAGTCTGGATCTCATAGGTCTCTGTCCTCTTATCTGGCTCCTCTATAAAGGGATGTTGAACACCATTATCCTAAACACAATGTGTCGGTTCTGTTCCACATTTACCAGTGTGTAGGTACTCGAGTACTTTAACAGCCCTCCCGTCGCGCTCACTCTGCCAAGGAGAATGCTGCGTGGGCAAGTTAGACAATTTTTGTTATTATGGCTTGGAAGATGCCCATGGGGTTGTTATAGAGACAAATAGCCCAAATTACCTGCATAACACCTAAGGACCATTCAGCACAATTGATGAAATACATGCCTTTCCTTCCTCTCCCGGTGCTGAAGAAACACAGCAGATAGGTGATAGGTGATATATATATATATATATATGCTTTTTAACAAAACTTAGCTTACAGACAGGCTGTGTACTTTACAAATCTTCTTTGAACTCAATTTATACTCTTTATCCTTTCACATACACATAATAATGAAAAATATGTTCCTTGTCAGTCTACAAAGATTTCTTTATATTTAAATCATAATATATGTGGCCGTAGGAATGAATTCTGCTGCATTTTTTATTGAAGTGTACAGTTCTGTTACATTATGAAGAGAAATTTGTGATGATAGGCATATTTGCAAAGGCACAAGGGACCATGTTCACCACCATCTTTCACTTACCGAGAACTACCCAGCAGACGTTATCTCTGGCTTCTAGGCTTGGCCCCGGCTGTGCGGAGACAGCTGGTTGTTTAGTTGCTGTCTCAGTTACTTTTTCGTTGCTGAGACTGAATACCCGGCATCCACAAATATAGGTGGGGAAGGTTTGTTTTAGCTCACAGTCTCAGAAGGTCATAGCCCATTCAGGGGCAGCCAGCAGTAATGGAAGAACATGGCAGGGGCAGAGGTGGAGGCAGCTTCTCACGACATCACAAACAGGAGGCCAAGTCAAGGAAAGTCGACTCTAGTCCATCAAGGAAGGCAGGAAGCACTTTATATGTTCCTCCAGGTCTCATCCCAGTGATCAGCCCCTCCTGGATCCAGATGTGGAAGGTGTGGTAAGCCCCGTTACATGCCTGTAATCCAATTCACATGATCGTAATCCACCCCTCCAGAGTATCTCCCGACAGCACATGGTTCCGTAGAAATCTGTAACAACCCAATACGTGAGACTTTTGAGAGCCATTTCGGATGCAAACCACAATAGTTGCCATGGTGCAGACCTTCAATGTCCCCTAAAGGCAATGTGCCGAAAGCTTGGCTTCTAGCTCTTGGTACTTTTGGGAGAGGGTGGACACATCGGAGTTAGCACCCATGGGGTGAAGCTAGGACATTAAGTGTGTGCCCTTGCAGGGGTTGTCGGGACCTAAGACTCAGCTTCTCTGAAACAAACATGGTTGTCTGCTACCTGCTTCTCCTTCCCATCTGAGATGTTCTGCCTTGCTACAGGCCTGGAGTGATGGTTCCAAATAACCAGGGACTACAACCTCTGAAACCATGAGGCAACACAAATTATCACGGAGGTAGAGATCTGACTAGCACAGCTGTGGACTGGAAGGTCCACCGGTGTTAAACGTACATATTTATCACCAGTGGCTATTCTGAAAACACTTGGAAGTTGGGGGACACAGCTCTGTTGCTAAAAAAGACTGTCCCGTTGAAGGGCCTCCTCCTGAGCCTGTACTGCCATACTGTTCAGACTTCTATCCTCTAAAGTCTGAATCAAATAAATCGCTATTCTTTTTAAAGTTTGTCTATCTCAGGTGTTTCATTGTAGTAGCGGGAACAGATGAATACACGACAGGGAATAAAATGGATGCACAGCTTGAAAGTATGTACATGCACCAATGGCAAATGGGTTTATAATCTTTAGCTTGATTGGGTAAAGGCAGCTTCCTAAACTGCAAAGTAGACATATGAAGATATGTATAGCTCTGACTTAGCAAAGAAGCCACGGGGGTACTGGGACAAGTTCAACGTCGCATGTAAAGCGAATAGGCTGAGAAGTGTTACTGAGGTGTACAATGGCTCCAGTCGTGGAAAGGCAGGAGAACAGAATGCAGTTGATTTTGTTTGGATTCCAAGTAGAAATATGTGGCCAATCGCTAAACGAGAGAAGAGATTTGTGCAGACTGTAGTCATGATGAGCTATTAAGTTATTAATGCACTGGCAAGGTATATGAGTGAGACACCCATAAAGTTGACCTGCATGAGCAGGGCACATTCCCCAACCACACAGACTGGTATAGCCTGCAGGTGTTCTCTGCGTGCAGGTCCAAACCATGCCTTCTCCGTTGGAAAGGGGTGGTTGGGGTATCAAGAAAACCTAGGCCTTTTTTCTGCTCTTGATTGCATGGAGACGAGTGGAAAAGTCTTAAACTTGACAAGTTAATGAGAATGAGAGATGGGGAGAAAACACGTGGCCCCCATGTGACTTAGCCAGTGAGACGGTGAGATACAAGGTCAAGTATTGCACTTGAACATCTGGCATGACCTGTGGGCTCACCTGCAGATATGAATCAGCCCTGTAGCTGGTGCTCCCAAACTGCTCTGATCAGTCTCAGAAGGGCTTCTGTGGCTGAGGTCAGTGGTTTCAGTTTTCTTCCATTGGGAAACTCCTATCTGAACTTTTGTGGGGATTGTAACAAAATATGTTTAGTATGCTCTATAAAAATGTCATATGTATATGCTCAAAATGCAAATGAGATTTGTGTTTGTAGGATACACGGAAAATTCTACTGATTCTCTGCTGGGGTCTTATATGACACTCGGCTCATGGGATTCTTTGTGCCAATATCTGAAGGTCAACAGGTCATATCAAATAAGGGGACTGTCTCAGTCCATTTTTGGTTGCTATAGTTGAATGCATCAGCACGGCTCATTGTTAAAGGATAGAGATTTATTTAGTTTACAATCCTAGAGGCTGAGAAGTTTAAGAATATGGTGCCAAACATCTGCTTGGCATTTGACAAGGGCCATTTTGTTGCTTCAAAACATGGCGGGGAACATAGCATGGCCTTGTCAAGCAAACTGGCTAGAGAGAGAGAGCGTGCAGCTTGATGACAAAACCATACCCTCAATCACCCATTAATTCATTCATTCACGAGTGGATTCATCCTTTCCTGGGGGCTGAGGTCTCTTGTCCCAGTCACTTTCCAAAGGTCCCGCCTCCAAATACCATTAACGTGTGACTTTGGAGATGAAATTTCCAATACATGAAATTCAGAGAGCACACTGAAGCTAGAGCCAAGACTCAGCTTTTATTTTATCTTGATTTAGCTGTTTGTACACACTTTCCTGTTGTTATTTTGAATGCGTTTTCTTTTAGTGTGTCATTTTAATGATTTTTAGCATGATTTCATTCTCTTTCCCATTTCATCTTTGAGAGATGGTAAGATCAACAGATGAGTTGAATCCCCACAGTAAAAAGGCACAGTGACCCATGATGAGAATCAGCCCCAAATGAAAAAAAAAAAATCGAGGCGTGGTCAAACAAAATGATAAGACCTTAAATAAATTGAAAGGAAAAAAAAAATCTTACCTTGCAGACTCCAGGAAATAATGCTGGTCTGTCACATTTTGATCATGACACTGGTACAATTGTTTTAGACCTCTTAAGTTCCAGAACTCTAGGAGAAAATAAATCTGGTTTGTTTTAAGCCTCTATTGTGGTATGGCAGCAAAAAGAAATCAGCAGTGCTTATTTATTTTCTGTTGCTTTCAGTATTTTTGCAAAAAGATTTATGGAGATTTTAAAAAACCAAGACGTGGTCTTTTTGCTTTTGTCTAAGACACCATTTTCTAAATTATGATTTATTTAAACTTTAAGGCACAGGACTCAGTTGACTGCAAGTGATTAAATATATTTTTCCCCAAAGCTGTGATTGGAAGCAATATTTTATGGGAAAAAGCAATGGGAGTTATGACACTGGCTCTTAAACAAAATGTGCTTTTTTAGAAAATATTCCAGATTTGTTCATTTTTTATAGTGAAGGAACAGAAATTTGTGCCCAGTGTTTCACTCCTTTTTACCAACACAGTTGAAATCATTCCTGGGTGTCTTTCCTGTAGGTAACACATTTTGTACTCCATCTTGGAGTTACCAAAGATAGCAGCTAGTGAAAACCATCTGTCTGTAAGTGAGAAGATACAGCCTATAATTTTCTCCGTCTTTAGGGATCACAGTGTATGAGCTATTGATCTGAGGCTCTGTGGGGATGAGTGAACACATTCTGAAAATGTCTCTTGCGTTGTAGTGAGTGTAGATACTCAGTTGTTGATGTGACTGGCAGACTGCTGTAACATACTGGAAGGAGATAATTAAATATGTATGTGACTTTGACTGTGACACAGACTTAAGAGTCAAGAAGCTCCCTTGCAAATTCTTAACTCTTTGTATTATATTCAGATCTTTTTTATTTTGCATCAGACATTTTCAAAAAATCTTACCTATAGACATCTTATTTGTTGTAACAGACAGTCTTCACCCATCCTCCTAAAGATCTGGTGGGCTGGACAATTCTCATGCAATGAGGACTTGCTTTCCGTGACCTTCGTTTGTGACTTTCAGTGAAAACATATGGTTGACGGGGACACACAACTCATAGCAGCAGTCATCTTGGAAGTTGGAACTGTTGTGCAACACATGCCACTTTTCTGTTTACGGTCGGAATCGCATATGTGCATCAGCAGACCAACTCCAGGGCTGCCGAGCCTAGATTACAAAATCGTGACTCAAGCCACTTGCTGCCCGGAGACGCGTCTAAGAGCAGCGCATGCCAACCGGGCAAGCTCTGGTCATGGGGTTGGGAGTTGAAGAGTGTGTAACTGTAGATTATTGTGTTTCCTCTCTCTCTCTCTCTCTCTCTCTCTCTCTCTCTCTCTCTCTCTCTCTCTCTCTCTGTCTCTCTCTCTCTCTCTCTCTATTACTGTATGGTCTTACAAAGGTCCTCAAATACTATGGAATTAGTCATGTTTTTAACATAGGCTGATGAAGGTGTCTTATTTCCATAGACATTGGAGAGAGGAAGATCAGAAAAGCCCAGAGTCACAGTCCCCGTCACTGCTATGTAGAATCATGCAGTTGTTTCCACCCTTAAAAAACCAAATCCTTTTCTTTTCAGCCATAGCCATAGGGCCACATCGGCAGTCACAAAGCTGTACCTGGACACCAGACACCAGCCTTTCTGCGCCCTTCACCTACATGCACTGCTGAAAAATGATTTAACTTTTTTCACTTAGATCTTCTTCCTACTTCTCTGCCGCATCCTCCGTTCCAGTCTCTAGCTAGACCTTTGTCCGCGTGGGCCAGGATGTGAAGGGTTCTGCACATTCTGGTCCTCCTCCAGTGTAAGTCATGACCCACAACCCATGTGTCTGAACTCGGTGTCCATGGGGACCCCTGGGAAGAGGCTCTCTGCACAGTCGGTAAGAGCTGGAGGTGCATCTGAAACTTCAGTGCACCCTCATGACATGTCTGTTGTGATACCCTGAACCTTGTAGCTGTCCCAAGAATGCACACTTGTTAACTGTTTCCTTAGATTAGTGCAGGGAAGCCACGGATGCCAGAGGAAACCTCACCATTTCAAATATTGGCATTTCTGTTGTCCCAAAGACTAATTTTGCTTTTTTTTTTCGTACACCATTGTCATCTTTCCTGCCCTCATCACGTAATGGTAGACATGCATAGTCCCTGAAATAACCCACCAAGACATAACCAAGCGTGTTTAAGCACTCAGGTGCCTAACTACTATGTGGATATTGCTGTGGCTTTGTTTATTTTTTCTTGTGACTTTTATTGACGGTGCTCACTAGGAACAAAATCCTAAAGTGCTTCATTCATTTTCTTTGAAATTTGACTGGTCTTGGCCAGTAAGCACAAAAAGGGTGAGAAAAAGGCGACCACTTGTTGAAATACTGATTAAGTAAATTCAAATGTAATTCTAACGTAACATGAAAAAGTTTGATTGAAAACAGACATCTAGCCTTGGTGACTGGCTTCTCACTTTGTTCTCAACTCTGACACCTATAATAGCTGTGTATGATAATATAATTATACTACAACTAGCGAAGTGGCATTCGAGAGAGTTCCCTGGCAGTTGGGCAGCACTATCGATCTATGATACATCCAAGATTGTCACCCAGTCCTCTGACTCTGAGTCCAGGGCATATCTAGTCATGAGATCCTGGGACCCATGGAATCTTCCAGGTCTGCGGATGGGATGCAAGCGGTCATAAACACCTGAGAACCATACGTGCCTGTCCATAATTGCATTTTTCTCAGGGAAACCACCTTGATACTTCAAGATTCTCGTGACCTTTACAAACCATCGGGGGTGGGGGGACCACGGGAAATGGAGAGTATAATGCCTATTACCATGTTCTTCTCTTTAAAAATATTACATGACTCACTCCCACAGAATGTTCTTTTGGAAAAAAAACCTCAAACTAGTTGCCTATTAATTTTTACGATAGCAATCCTGAAAGTATAATTAAAAGCGGCAGCGTGTCTTTAATTATATGCAGGTATGGCATGGGACTGTGCCGAATTTCCGATAACCAACTGTTAAATAGCCTTGTGACCTGATTTTTAAAAATCGCTGATAATATCTGTATCTTTCTGAACACAAATCTCGCAGTATCCAGAGGCACGTGAGAGCCACGGGGATGGAGATGTTCCTGCTGTTGAGCCGGGATGACATCATCGTGCCCTGCCTAATGAGAGCACGGGGAGTGCCAAGTGCAGAGCAATCTTGTACAAAGGGCGGCCCCTTGTGGTAGGAAGAGGAAGTGGAGAGTCACTCAGCCCTGTGCAGGGGCTCTCGGCTGCGGCCTCGGAAGCTGAACCCTGAAACTGGCAGTGCACAGCTGTCACAGGGGAGGATAAACACATGATGGACAGATTAGGCAGGACTTGGGCTGCCGGTGGCAAGAGGATATCGTCCTCTGATATGCGGTGTAGGCATTCAATCCAGGATGGAATATGGCATGCGGACTTCAGTGGGAAGGTTCCCAGGGTCCTGAAACCAAGAGTAAAGGCGCCTCTCTCACTGTCCCCGGGGATCTACGGGAGAGTTTTATGTTTTCTGACCTCTGTCTCCGGCTCTGGTAGGATTAGAGGTGCCCGTCCCAACAGGCAGCGCAGACTTGCCGAGAGACCAGAAAGAATCCCATTCATACGTGAGCCACAGCTGCTGTGTGGGCATTTCATGGTTTTTATTTCCAGTGGCAGGGAAGCAACACGGCTATCTTGATCTCCATCCTCAGAAGAGTATGGATGCTTTATACAGAGACACCAGGGAGGACGGGGAGCGGTGCTGAAGTGGCTTTCTGTGACCAAAATGAGCAGAGGCAGCTTTCCAGGGGCAGACCGCAGGGCTCAGGGCACGATGGGGTGAGCATTTGTATCAGTAAGCCAGGAATCCTGGTAGAGATGGTGGCTGAGAGGGGGGCGACCTGGAAGGGTTTGTACAGGACGGCGATGAACACGTTTGTGGTCCTGAGATGGGTTTGCCCGTTAAGGTTTCTGCACTGAGGTTAGCCCTAGAAGGAGAAGCCCAGAGAAATCTTGGGGTGGAGATGGATCCAGGGGGTGGAGTGTGGTAGATGTGACCCCGCCACCCACCATGCCCTTCAAGGATGGCCTCGCAACCCTCCCGCAGGGGTGTGGTTAGGGGGCAAATCCTTGGGGAGTGGCTTGACTGCACAGGAACATTTTGCCCCAAAGTGTATCTTCCCCAGGGCGATTCTAATCTCACGTAGGACAGCTGTCAACAGGAATATTTGCTCCCCGTATTCCGTGCTCAGGGCTGCATGGTAGGTCAGCCTGCCTCTTCCCTCTCTGTCCCTGTTGACCTCTGTCTCCTGCTCCTCCCCCCTGTTCACACGTGTTGATCCATGATGACTTCTTTTGGCGTTGATCTCTTGTTGGTTGCCAGAGAATCCAGTTGGCAGCACACACGTTCTCTTAGTTGTTTTGTTTTATTTTTTGTTTTGTGGGAAGAAAGACTTTGAATTCCTGATTGGTAGGTCAGTTCCTTCTAGTTCTCTTTTCTAAACTAAACTAGACGCAAATGGATTAGGTTAGATTTTTCTAGACTACATTGATAAAGTATAGCCTAGTTTGGGAGGTTATTTGATTAATGGTACATGAGAGGTATGGCCATTTAATTGTGACCGTGTAAGAGGAACAGATATATGAAGTATAATTTTAAAACAAGAGAAAGTATCTTGTGATGTATTTTAATGGAATCTCTGAGTGTGTCATTTCGTGCCTCCTGTCCAATGAAGAAAAATGGTATGTGCTAGTGAATTTTGCTTTTTATTTTTTAATGCTTTAAAATGATTTATTTTGTCTATTCTATATGGTTGGTAAATGGTAGTCTTTTGTAGAAATTTTTATAAAACCGTATGGTATTTATAGCATTTGAATAAGACTCTAAAGAATTATTTTTGTGAATTGTATGCCACCTGAAGGAGTGTTACAGACGTATGATTTCTCCAAGAAAGAGCCTGACAGACGTCTCCTGGGTTGCTTTACTAATTAACCAAATTATTGGCAACTTTCGCTCTGAACAAGAGAACTCAATGCTTCCTGTAGGGGGCAGTGTCCTACAATGAAAAGACCAGTCCCGGCATTATCCCCTTTTATAAAGTTATTATTAGATTTCTTGACCTGACATTTAAAAAGTATCTTTTCCACGGTACAGTACAGAATTGTTTGTGATAATATTTCCTGGCTACTGATCTTGATCCTTTGTTTCAAGAAATGTTTACTCTTCAACACTACATTATTTCTAAAGGCACTCACGTATTAAAACAATGCCTTATCTAAACTTGAGTTTGGACTTTATCGCTATTACTGTTATTTCATTTCTCTCCATAAAACCCTGTGAGTGATGCCTGACCATAGAGTCTACTATTTATTTCATGGTTCCAGAAAAAGCAGACCTGCCCACCACCCCCTTTTTTGGAAGATATGGTATGAGGCCTTTTCTTGGGTCAGCTGGAAGAGGAAAGGCCTTGGTCAATGAGTCATTCTGTAGCACCTTACAGCCTTTAGGACCCAGGTTCTACACCTACGGCCTTGGAATCTTTCTCCTTGGAAAGACTCAAGGCTGGCGTATCATTGCTAATTTCCACTTCAAGCGCAAAATAATGCCTCCCGTGTTCTGTCTCCTCAATTGAGGTTCATATTGACAAATGGCGTTGCCTGCCCCATCCAGGTAGAGACGGTGTGCATTCGTAGAACTCAGAGATTCCAAGGACTGGGGCAAGGCTTCGTTCCACCTACGCTTGTCAGTTTTTCCTCAATGTACTGTGCACTCTTTCTGTGAGAATATCCACTGGGCAGTCCCGACAGAAGCAAAGTGAGAATCAGGCTTCCGCTTGCCCTGGGTGTTGCCTCTGACGTTGTCTATGTATGTGTGTGTCAATGCAGTGCTTCAATGAAGTCCTTCAGTCCTCTCACAACACCTGTCCTCAACACCTGAGCCCTGTGTGGGCTTGCGTATCCTTCCTTGGACACCTCCGTAACAGTAACTGTGCTCAAGATATGTCACCCACTACATACATGCCTTAGTCCCTTTTTTGTTGCTGGGAAACAATACCCAACCCCCCCCCCCCACAAAAAAAAAACTTAAGGGAGGGAAGTTGATTTCAGCTCACAGTTTTAGGAGGTGTGAGTCCATTTGTGAGCAGCTGACAGTCACAGGAGGAATCTGGCCGAGAAGAGCTGCTCATGGCATCCCAAGAGGAAGGGTCAGTGCTTGGGGAGAAGCTGGGACAGGTGTATGTGCTTCCAGGCCCCACCTTCAGTGACCTACCACACCCTCAGTGATCCCCTACACCCTCAATAACCCCCACCCCCGACCAGACCCTACCTGGTAATGGCTGGTGAAATCCATAGATAATCCAAAACATCCCAGTCGATGAGGCATTTAGGAGACATTCAGTTCCAAACCACAGACTGTATCGAGGCTGCTTTTGTGTTTAATTTCTACTCTAAGCCCTCTTCTGCACGTCATGTATGCGTTTAGACTCTAGGATTTTATAGCTGCCCGCCTGAACTTTGTTAACACTGACGGTTTCATTTTTATCAATTTGTTTATTTTTATTCATTTATTTATGTTGCTGGTCAGATTTGGCTCTGTGGCAAGGATGGCTGTGAGCTCCCTCTTAACTTAAGCCCACTCTGCCCAGCTAAGAACAGTTTCTCTAAGCGCTTTTTGAGTTGCCTTGCCTGCACTCTTTTCCATGTATTTCTATGCATAACAA
Source organism: Ctenodactylus gundi (assembly GCA_004027205.1). Taxonomy (NCBI): domain Eukaryota; kingdom Metazoa; phylum Chordata; class Mammalia; order Rodentia; family Ctenodactylidae; genus Ctenodactylus; species Ctenodactylus gundi. Next base: position 89,330 of record PVKB01002173.1, read on the forward strand.
TATGAACAGAATTTCCCTATAAAATTCAGACCTCCGCACACAGCCATGCATCACTTAGGTCGTCTGAGATGATCTGAGAGATGCATGCATCCTTAGCAGTGCCATTACTATGTGACTGTCCCAGGATGCAATGAATGGCACAGACTAAACTGGCACTGGTAGGTGATCAGATCTAATGAGACAGTTATACTTGAGAGTTATGTATCAGGTGTGTGCAGACCGTAACAAAGCTCATCACTGTAATACATTTCTATAGCTGATAAATGAATATCCAAATATTTATGTATTTTTTGTTTATGCCATGAATTTTTTTTTATAAGGCGGTAATCTCCAACCTCTTTGAAAGCAGAGACTATTTTTACAGAAGATATTTTCCATCAAGGGGGTTAGGCAGAGCAGAGGGGGTACGAGACGACACGTGGGGTGTGTTGCTAGCGTCTCCGCCTCAGCTCTGCCTCAGATCATTAGGTATTCGAGTCTCATAAGGCGCGAACATCCTTGACCTGAGCGGGTCACAGTAGGGTTTGAGCTCCTACTGAGAATCTGATACTGCCTGATCAGACAGCAGGCGAAGCTCAGGTGGTGCTGTGAGTGGTGGAGAGGGAATGTGGGTGCAGATGAAACTGTTCATTCGCCCACCACTCCCCTTCTGCTTTGTGGCCCTGGTCCTAACAGGCCAGAGGACAGTGCTGACTCGTCCATGTCTTGAGGGTTGCAGAACCCTAGTGTAAGGTGTACAGGGGTGTAGTGTAGGATTCCAGGTCTTTCCTACTGTTGAGACAAGCTATACACATTCTATGCCAAACAACAAATTTATGCTTGAAATCTTCTCTGTTGAGTTGTAACTTCATGAGGGCTTCTATTACAACATTGCATGAAAACTCCGTATGAGATAGCCTTAACGTTCCTTCTGAAACACTGTCTCTATTTTAACAGATTGATGATTTTCAGTTTGCATATATACATAGTATTCCCTGAGTTGTAAAAGTAAACAGGCCATGGCCACACCTGCGGAGTCCTAAACAATTTCTAGACACAGAACATAGAAAGGACCAACAGACCCTCATTTGTTACATTAAAAAAAAAAAAAGGAATTGTACTTCATCCCCCTCCCTTTGACCATGAGGATCTGAAAAATGGTTTTCACTGACCTACAGATGGAAAAAAGAACAAGAGCCACATTGGAATTCAGATTCTGATTGTGGGAACTTTTTAGAGCCATAAAGCCTGTGGCGGAAGGGGATGAGATACTGATGTGGTTTGAATGTTTGTGTCCCCACTCCCCGTTTCCATCTGCATGTCAAGACCCTAATCCCCAGTATGGCGGTATTAGGAGCTGGGGACTTCGAATGAAGTCACTGTGGTTGAATCTTCATGAATGAAATCAGTGTCCCTAGAAAAGAAACTGCAGTGATCCCCCCACCCCGTCTGTCATGTGAGGGTACAGTTAGAAGGTACATCTGTGGAACAGGAGGCAACCCTCCGTCACAGCCCTTCAGTCTTCCATGTCTCGACCCAGGGCTTCCATCCTTGCACCTTTGAGAAATGAAAGTTTGCTGTGCTATAAATCTTTTAGATAATACGATTTTTTTTACAGGAGCCCACAATAAATGAAGACATTTATATAGTTATTCTCCTCATTACAGGAAATAGGGAAAAAGCCACATAATAAGGGAATACGAATGTTCAGAGATTGTGTAATACCTGAGGAATCTGTGTCTCCAGGCCTGCTCTATAGATCTCTGAGGTACATTGAGGTGAAATTTTTAGTATACTTCTAAGTGCTGCCTAGACTTTCTGTAGAATGGACCACATGGGGCCAGGGGCTTCCTGTCCCTTGTCCCAGGAGGGGCTCTGTGCAAACTTGGCTCTCCACAGCAGGAGGGACTCCTTCCTGCTCAGCTGTTGTTATTATAGCAAACACTTGAACTGACGCGCTTATAAAGAGAAAAGGTTGATTCTGGCTTATGATTTTGGAGGTTCCAGTCCACGATTGGATGGAAACATTCGTTTTGGGCAGCTCATGGTGAACGGGGCATCATGACAGAAACATTTGTCACAGTGAAGCCTACTCACCTGATGGCCGGGATGCAAAAGAGAAGGAAAAAGACGTGACTGTGGTCCCCCTCTCTCTGTGGTCATGTCCCCAGTGGTATAAAGACCTCCCGAGCCTTTTTTCACCAACTCCCAATGGCACCAGGTCCAAGTCATTATCACATCGGCTTTTGGGGGGATATTTAAGATCAAAATTACAGCAGTTTTTTAACCGATTCCAGAGTCTTAAGATACCGAGCAGCTTGAAGTGGCTGGTTCACACTTTGAAACTGCCAGGCAGCCCGGACGCCTGTGTATCCCCCCACTGAAGATCTGTACCACGGTTGTCCTGCAAACAGGCTGGAAATCAGGTGAGCATAGACTCACACCGGACTGCTCTGGCCCTACATGCCTTGCCTCCGTAGGGTTAGTGTGAGTGGAAACAAAGGCTCCACTGTGGTCGCACTTCACAGTGAAACCTGTCCCTGGCTCCACCCTTTGTCACCACGGGATTTCTCACGTATGCTGACAGGTCACATTGGTCGCAGATGTGCTCATTATGCCCCACTTACGTAGCCTCTAAATGGAGCTGTGTAGAAATTTCTGGCATCCAGGCGCAGCCTGTTGAATCGGAGTGGAGCCTGCATTTTTCATCCAGTTCAGGTAGTTTCTACGCACACTTGACTTTGAAACTAATCAGCGCAGTCATTGTTTGTCAAGGCGTAAGAGTTCATCTGATGACCTGAGGGCTGTGGGAGCAGATGGCGGGGCCACACGTTCATTCCGTTGACCTTGGGTAGAGCGTGATGATTTACATTGCTGTCGAGTTTCATTGGGATGATTTTGTGGGGCCTCTGAGGACTGTACTTAGAGAACCACTAGAGTGAGTCTTAAGCTATATGGAAAATAAAGCTTCTTCCTTCCTTCCTTCCTTCCTTCCTTCCTTCCTTCCTTTCTTCCTCCCTTCTCTTCCCTTCCTTTCCTTTCCTGTATCTTCCCTTCCCCTTTCTTCCTTTTCCTTTCTTTTCTTTTCTTTTCTTTCTTTCTTTCTTTTTTTTTGAAACAAGGTCTTGCTGTTTAGTTCAGGCTAGTTCTAAGCTCACTATGTAGCTAAGGCTGGTCTCGAACTCACAGAAATTCTCCTGCTTTAACCTCCTGAGTACTGGGACGACAAGTATACACTACCATGCCCAATGTATGTGGTGCTGGCAAATTGAACCCAGGGCCTTGTGCTTGGTGGGCACGTGCTTTAGGAGGTGAGCTATGCCTCCAGCCACGACCCACTCTTTTGTTTCAGACCGTGCCTCACTCTGTAGAATTGGACTCGCTATGTCGTCCAGGCTGGATGGAAATTCATGGCAATCCTCCTGCCGTAGCCTCTCGAGTACTGCAATTACAGGCTTACATCACCACTCCCACCTAATTTTTATGCGGTGCAAGTATGTTGCCCTTGAAAAGGATACAGTGACCCCACTTCTCCTTTTCTTCTTTCTCTATTCCTGTCTGCCATGAGGTGAGCAGTGTCCTGAACCCGGGCTGCTGCCACGATGGGCTGCCTTGCCCTAGGCCCGAGGACAGTGAACGTGAAACCCCAGGAACTGTGAGCCAGCATAAACCTCTCCTCTTGTAAAGGTGACTTTCCTTGGGTATAGCAACGAGAACCTAAGACAGTTGCCGTGGCCTTTTAAATGAGAAGTTGCAATAAGTGCCTCTGGGGCCTGGAAACAGCTCAGCGGTTAGAACTCTTCCCTAGCAAACACAAGGCTCTAAGTTTCATTCCCCCGCACCAAAAACTGGCCGCGGTGGTGCGTATCTGCAGTCCCAGCAGTAGGGAGGCTGAGGCAGGAGCAGTGCCGTGAGTTTGATGCCAGGCTAGGCTACATAGTGAGTTCAGGACCAGCTTGGACTACAGAGCAAGACTGTCTCAAAAGAAAAAAAAAAAAATTCCCCTCACGTCTACGTTTCTAAAGTAGGAGAGGAAAAAAGAAAGAAAAAGAAACTAAAAAGTGCATTTCTAGTGTGTATGCCTGCGTATGGAGAAAATGGGGGCAAGGAGAAAAGGTGCAGAGGGAGAGAATGAGAAAGAATGGGACAGACTCCCTCCTCTCCCCTCCCCAACTTCTCCCTCCCCTCTCCTTCCTGCCCTCCCCTTTATTATGGAGAGTGTGACAATTTGATATCATAAGCACTGCAGTGGCGTATTTTGGTATACACGTGACCTCACCCACAAGCCAACTGGTATTAGATGTGCAGTAGATTTGCAGCTATCCCACACCTTGGGAATAGGCAGATGTCATCACAGTGCAAGGCAGAGGCACAAGCTGTTTCATAGAGTTCACTAAGCTCTCCCTCCTCAGCAGGTAACCATCTTGGTGCACAGGTAAGTGTCAGAGTTCTGCAACCTATTTGCGTAATTCCTTTTTCAGGGCCTCGGTTGGTACACCTTGAGTCGCTTGAGTAACGACATGGCAAAGATGATTTGATACTCATTTGCTGTGTTTGTTCTTACTCACATGGAGTCCGGCATCATTCAGTGGCAAGACATTGGCTCCTTGTACAGCGAATCAATCTCATTGCACTCTGTGTAAAAATTAAACGCTCAGAGTAGCCACGACGTTGCACAGCATTAGAGCCAGTGTCCTGGGAGGCAAGGCAGGGGGACCGCTAGCTCAAGCCAGCCTGGCAGCTTAGCTCCTTGGCAATTAGTAAGATCTGCTCTCAAAGTGAAAAACTCTAAAAAGAAGTCGTGAATGTAGCTCAAAGTGAAGACAGTGGGGTCAGTCCAACTACAGGTACAACAGAGAGAGAGAGAGACAGAGAGAGAGAGAGAGACAGAGAGAGACAGAGAGAGAGACAGAGAGAGAGAGAAGAATGTATACAGGGAGAAAATAGCCACCTCTTTTTTCAGTAGCTTTATTGGCATACAGCTCATATATCACACAGTTCTTTTTTTCAACATGTACAATTTTTTATTTTTGGTATTGATTCATAGATATGTGTGACAATTATAACAACCACTTTCAGAACCTTTTCATCATCTCAGAAAGAAGTCTCTTATCTTTTACCTGTTATCCCCCGACCAGTGGCACCAGCCTTCTCCCAGACATAGGCAAGCACTAATATACCTTCCATTTATTATTGAAAACCTTTCATATGAATGTAATCTAGGGTATATGTGTTTCCTCTGTCCTTCCTTCCCTGCTTTCCTCCTTTTCTTCCTTCCTTCCTTCCTTCCTTCCTTTCTTCTTGTTTCTTTCTCTTTTTTCTCTTTCCTTTCTTTCTCTCCTTCCTCCCTTCCCTTCCCTCTCTTCTCCTCCCCCTCCCCTTCTCCTCCTCTCCCCTTTTCTTTTTTCTTTTTTCCCCTTCTTTTTGCGGCTAGGGATCAAACCTGGGGCCTTGCACTCGCCGAACACAAGCTTGGCTATTGGGCTCCACCCCCAGGCCCAATGTCTAGTCTTTTTGTGTCTTGCTTGTTTTGAGATCCATCCCCAGGAGACATCTATCTGTAGTTCGTTCCTTTTTGTGGTTGAAAAACAGTCCATTGTCTAGTTGTACCATGTTCTGCTGATCAGCTGTCGGATTGTTTTCAGCTATTGAGTATCATGCTGTGCCTCTCTTGTTCAATAGTCAAATACCCCGTGGAAGTAATTTTACGTGTGCACATTGCATAATATCTGGTTTTGTTGTTATTTTATTTTATTTATTTATTTTTCTGGTACTGAGGATTGAACACCAGACCTTCACTCTGAGCTCATCCCTAGCCCTTTTCATTGTTTTTTTGAGACGAGGTCTTGCCAAGTTTCTAAGCTGCTTGGGTTAGGGTCAAACTTGAAATTCTCTTGCCTCCCAAAGTGCGGGGATTGCAGGCCTACAACACCAGGCCCAGGCTTTTTTTTTTTCTCCTTTGAGTAGTGTGGTTTCACTGACGTTGAGGTAGAAATACTTAAAAATATGGATACAAATATTATGTATAAATCTATATCTAAATCTGTCTATTGGTATCTATCTATCTATATATGATTTGGAGGAGAAATAGTATCTGGGAATTGTTTTGAAGCTATCACAGACATGCAGAAAATTTGTATGCGCACTGTAAAGAACCTTCTTTTCTCCTGAACATCTCAAGGTCAGTTGTCAATCTGACGCCTCGTACAGCTTGCAAGATTTATTAGGCCTTTTCCCCAAAGAACACGCTTGTACATGGACGCAGTGAAGACATCAAAGTCAAGAAATTGACACTGATGTATTACCGTCTTCTTATAAGCAAACCCCATTTAATTTCAGTATGTGTCCGATTAGTATCCGCCACAGATGCAGAAGGAACCAGTTCCAGTCATGCATTGCTGTGAATTTTCAAGTCCCCAAGTCTGCTTTGGATTGAACAAGTTTTCTCTGTGTATGAGGTCTTCTTTACCTCCGCCCCAAGGAAACTTGGCAAACTGAAATACCTTTGTAAGAACTTAAGTGACTCTTTAGGAAAATAGGGAGCCCCTTTTTTTTAACAACAGTAAACAAAATTTTACTTTCTGGAAGACTGTTTCTATATATTTTTTTGAAATTTTGGAGTGTTCCTAGCTCACTCGGTTTTCCAGGTTTTTTTTACCCTGTAGCTAGCTTATTTATATATTTATAGAAAGTTCTAAGTATTATTTATTTTGGAAAACACATTTCACAAACCATTTTCTGGTATTAAAAACTTATCCAGGAGCGGAACAGGCTCACAGTGCGTCAGAGTCTGTGCAACTTGACGTGACTGACATTTGAGGCTGGGCCATTTCCTGTGGTGGGCTGCCCTGTGTGCTGCAGGGTCCTAAGCCTCGAGTTTGAGTTTCGCAGCTGCTGTTAGCTTTCCCCAATCTTGAGAACCACAGATATCTCCAAACATTATCAGATGGTGTGGGGGGAGCGGGACCTGACATCTTTTGCCCAAAGTTGCCCTGGATGAGACCCACAGAAGGCAATTGTGCAATAGTTGCATTATTGTAAAGGCTTTCCATTTAGAAACCACGGGAGTAATTATAGATTACATCTGAGATCCCTATTAGAGAATTTCTAGAAGTTTGCTATGCATTTTAAGAGGAAAGAATACCACACTAAGTTAATTTTTTTTAATTTCTGGGAGTATCATTTTATATTACAGTAGATATTGTGAGAGATGGCATAAGACTATTGCTGATAAATTCATGCACAGTTTGGGCAAAAAGTAATCCCTTTACATGTCAGTAAACAAGTTGTTTCTGATGGAATTTCTTGTCAAATATAAATAGGAATCCTTCGAAACGGGCTGTTCCTGAGATGTGGCTATGACTGCTCCAGAGAACACCAATTCCGGATAAGAATATTTGTAGTTCTTCCCAGATAGTTTACAATCAAATCAATGTCAGTAGGGCTCCTTTTAGTGGTGCCAAGCTACTATTTTTTCAAGTCATTTCTAGCAGGGCAGCATTGTGTTTATTGATCTATGAGCAGCTATATAGATCATTCACAGTGAGTGTGTATTACCAGAGCGTTTTCTTTATTTATTTTGGGGGGGGCAAACAAAATATATCACTGAATTTTCTGTGGAAGGCAGAGAGATTTGGAAACGGACAATTTCATCAGATGTCTGCTGAGTTCAGGATTACTCTGAAAATGCAGCAGTGCCAGGTGTTTAGAACAAACTGCACAAATCTTTTTGATGTGTTGCTTGTCCATTATGCAGGTATTTATTTTATTGCTGCTATTGAAATACCTTTAGGAACACTTCCTGGCAAAGCGAGCATTTATTTTGGAAACATTTGGTTGGCTTTTAAGGTTGCTCTTATACAGTTGTTTGCTTAATGAAGAGGAAAGTATTTGGGAAATACTTCTGTGGGGTCCTAGGATTGTAGGATTGTTAAAAGGTCTCAGAAATCAAAGAATCACCTGAGGGAGTTCAAATCAACCAATCTGATGGTGACATGAAGAGGACAACCTCAGATAGAAGATTCAGAACTAACAAAAGAAAGCATATGAAAGCAGAAGGAGGGTGCCCTCAGGCAGGTAGGAGGCTGAGGGGACTTACCAGCCACAGAAGCTTCAGGGCGCAGAGGGAACCGCTGTGTCCTTCCCCCACACACACCCTGCCCCCCAGCACCTTTCCTTCCTGGCCCTCCTTCCTACTAGGAGCTGAACACGCAGTAGAAAGAGAAATAATGTAGGCATTGGTCGGGCCTGAATATAAGATTTCTGCTTAACTATGAATAAATGAAAACTTTTGCTGAAGAAAAGGAAGAAAAGAGACACTATGTGGCGTGTCCTGCCTGGGTATAGCAAGCTAGGGCTGATGTAGGTCGTTGATATCAATCGAAACTTGTCTGACTGAGTGCCAAAGCCAGGAGGCAAGAAGTAGAGACCTGGAACCCTTGTGCAAGACAAGTCCGTCATGTCGTAGTGACTCAGCTTACCGGCCAGAGGATACATCCATACTCCACCGAGGGTGGCAGATTGTGGAGGAGGGGCGGAAAGTAAAACTAGTTTTAATTTGCAGCGTATGACAAGGAAACCCAGACTACGTCCAGACGGTGAGCCTTGGTCCCTTGTGTTAGCTTTATTCGGAAGACTAACAAAATGGACAGTCACTTGAATTCACTCTGGGGAGAAGCCTTTGCTCTGTGCCGGGAGGAGCCTTCAATAGAATTAGTCGCTTTTTCTTCTCGAAGCCAGGCTGCTGGTGCTGTCCTGTCTTCCATTCTCTGTGAGAGTCGTGTGTACATCCCCACGTTCTCTCCTCTGTTTTATCCCTCTCTTCTCTGGTGACTGTGAGCCTCCAAGTCACCTCTCTCCTCTTCCTCTTGGACCGGATGTCTCCCATTCCAGTCCCAGCTCTGTGGCCATTTTATCCTTTTGACTTTCAGTGTTGCTTTATTTTGGTGACATTTACCCCTGGCCTGTGATCCAGGATCATTTTGTCTTTATTTCTGATCGGCTGATCTTTTGAGAGCCACAGAAGCCGGACCACCTCAGACACCCGCCTGCTGAGCAGCAGAGTCACACGCGAGGGAAGGGCGCAGTGGGGGTCGTGTTCTGTTGGCTGTGAGGAGAGAGGTTCTTCTTTTTTGTTCCGATCAAGCTTCTGCTTCTGCATTGCAAGATTTTTTTTCTTTTCTTTCTTTCATTCTTCCTTCCTTCCTTCCTTCCTTTCTACTTTGTAGTCATGCTCAATACCTTCCCTTTTTCAAAGACGCTATTATATATGCTGAAGGGAACTTGCCAACCAAGTGGACTCCCTGGTCATGAGAAAAAAGGAGTTCTTATATTCTTTTTTGGGTCACGCCGCAGGGGCACTAGAGGATCTTTTGTAAAAGGGCCCATCTTCTTTTATCCATCTTTTCCAGTAGTGTCTTGGTATTATTTTTCCCCATACTTGGACAATGTGTGCACGTTCGTGCCGCATCTTAATCATTTCTATTTCCCTTTCTCCTTCCCACCCTCTTCCTCTTTTTTACCTGAGGAGTAAAAACATTTTGATGGGTAATAGCCAAGGTGGCTCCTCAACATAGTTATGGTATTGATCCTTTCACATCCAGTTGTGTATTTCCACAGCCTTTGTGCAGAAAGTTGCGTGAGGATCGTGCTCAAAGCACATTGGCTGACTGTGACTAAAATGACATTTGTTTGCTCCACATAGACCTCACAGTGTGGTGAGAATTTGGGGTTCAAGAGCTTGTGCATCATCTGTCATCACGCAGATATGAATTTCTAATAAAAGTTCAAGTCCTGAGGAATCTGTCTTCATTCCAAGCCTCCTGTTAGACCTCATTCATGGACTGGGAGAAGTTGAGAACTCTTGTCAACAGTGCAGGAGTAGGAACAGAGGAGGATTCTTCCCGCCCTGAAATGCTATGCCCCGGCACAGTAACACTAGAGGGCTGGAGCTGCCCACAGAAGAGGAGAAGCCTTTGAAACCCAAGATGAGAGGAGAGCTACACAATACAACTGATACAATCAGGCTTTGAGTATCGAATTTCCACCCTGGCAGTATTACCACCTCCAGCAAGTAGTGGAACAGCAAAGCGATTTCTTGGATGGCTGAATGAATGACAGCTCGTGCATTCATCTGAAAAACGTTCGGTGTTCTATGTCCATGGAGCACAAATGACTAAGGCTCTAAATTAGGTTTAACTGTTCTACCCTGCAATGGAGCGTCCTGGCAATTCTGATATCTGGAATTGGCTGTGACATTAAAGAGTCCTCTAAGCCGTCTCTGTTATAGCAACCAGTTCACATTAGACAATACACTACCTAGGCTTAACTTTTTCATTTCTGTGTTAAGTTTTCGTCACCCGAGTTTCCCTTAATTCTTACGGCCAGGATTCTCCAAATTCAATTCAAGTTGAACTTGACTACTAAAAATATCATTGGTATTTTCTCGTTGAAGGACATGTGGCTGTGTGTGCCTCTAAGCGTAGAGATCTTTTGCAAATATTAAGCCATACCAAGGTAAACACAGGTGCAGATGAAGGGTTTACGTGAGAAGGAGTAAGAGCTAAGAATGTGAGTTCTGTTTCAAAGTGGTACAAATAAATGAGAAAAAAGGAACAGAGGCATCAGCAAAAAGGTGAAATAGTACACAGGGGTTCTTGGGCAAAGAGGGGAGAATGGGTGGTTTTCAAATGGGGTGCCACTGCTTGCTATGGGGTATGTTTGAATTTGGGGAAGGAACTTGCTTGATGGCTGCTACTGTAGTGGGATATGCCCCATACAGCTTTTGAATTACCCCCAGGAAAGAATTGTGTATCCTTCTGTGATGCTAATAATGAACCTTATATCATGCAGTAATCCAGGGTCCTCTCTTTATGATTTTAATATGTAAAATGGCATATTAAAGAAATACAGCAAGCGGTTAGCATGCAGAAATATTTTCCATTCTTTGTGGAATCATTCACTGCTTTATGAGGTGTACATTGCCAGTTATAACTCAAGGACATTAGATAACCGAAGCCTAAGGAAAGTCCTCTGACAAAATACAAGTGGGTTCCTTCTACAATCTTTCATACACCCTGGCTATTTTCTGTTTCATTAAGCTTATTGAGTTTGGTAGATGAGGAGTATCTCATTATTTTGACTGGTAATATTGTGGTTGAATTATTTTAAATTGATATTTGCATCATTCCTGGATTATAAAGTTTGATAACATTTTTCCCCATGATTTTTGCATCTTCTTTGCTTATTAAAGGTATTTTCACATTTCTTCTACTACCTGCATTCCAGTTATTTCCAAACTAAATATGTAAATTTTCCTGGGTTTTTTTGTTTTTGTTGTTGTTGTTAAAATGCCCAAAACGAACTTTATACGTAGTCACAATTTGAAGTTATTTAGTTTGTTTTCTGTTATGCTTAGATGTTGTAGAAAATCATTTTGTATTGTAATCTTAGAAAAAAAATCCTTTAATGCCTTTTGTGGTTCTAAAATGCACTTAATTTCTTAACCATTTCAAAAATGCATTTGTTGCATCTGTGAGGAAAAACAATCTAATTTTCCAAAAACTGCAGTCAGTAATATAATTATTTTTAGCTCAGTGTCTTGAGTGGAATACTTCAAACTGGATCCTTTCTAGCAGGATGCTATATTTATTAAAGTATTGCAGGATGCTATATTTATTAAAGTATTGATAATACTAAAATTGAAACTATACATGTGCTTTATCATAACTAGAGCAAATATTATAATTATTGTATAATTCTCTTACCTTTGATGGTCCATATCCTATGGTATATTTTCCTTGTTAAAAATTTTATGATTTTTATGGCTATTTTCAATGGCCTATTTTTTCCCAATTTCCTTAAGTTTTAATTCTTCGTAAATATTCATCACATTCTTAATGTTTTTATGGCAAATTATTTTCTTCTTACTATCTTAGTATTTTATTTATTTAGTGGTACCGGGGATTGAAGGCAGAGACTTTACACTGACCTACATCCCTATCCCTTTGTAATTTTTTTTTTAATGTTGAGATGTGGTATCAGTAAATCTCTAAATTGCCCAGACAGGCCTCGAACTTGTGATCCTCCTGCCTTGCCCTCTATAAGAGTGCTAAGACTATAGGCATGTACCCCGTGCCCAGCTACTATTATATTTTTATTGTTTTATCTTTTTGTTTTCTATCTCTAGGCAGTTTGGAAAATTATCAGTATCTGTGGAATTGTTTTAGAATCTTCCATTTTGCTTGTGATTTCTAATAGTATGAAGGCAGAAGGTGTTAAGCCTCATCGGATAGCCTCACCTGCAGTCACAGTGTTCTCTTGTTTTTAGCATGTTTGATCATCTTAATTTCTTGTGGTTTCTTTGTGTGTTTACATCCCTCTCCCCTGAGATTTTTGTTCTTTTTTTTTTTCCACAGAATTCTGGACAACATAGGGTCCTTGTGTTTCCAGTGAATCTGACCTTTACATGTAAAGAATACGTTTAATGCATACGTCTTCAGTGCTCATGATAATTAATAAGATTTTACTTAAACATATTTGTTTCCTTACTCTTCCACATTCTTGCTTATTGTTCGTATGCCATAAATTTCTGTGGCTAAATTGTTACTGAGTGGTTTATGTTGATTTTTAAGAATTGTTTTGACACTTTTCCGTTTCAGAAGCCTGTGAATAATTAGTACATCTATTGTGTTTTCTGTCTTATGGGTTTTGCTCTTTGACACACTTCTTTTCCACCTGCCTGTTCCTGACCCTCAGGTTTGTAATGTAGGACGCTGTTTCCCATACTTTTACCTTCATGGATGATACACCCCCAGTTCTTTGAGAGGCATGGCGTGAGTACTACGTTCCTACGAGATAATTAGATCAGCATGGAATTCTTGGATGGGGAGGGTTTTACTATCACAGCCTAACCTGGGTCACAGTCTCTGTTACCTAATATGATGAAAGTGTTTTTGAACCTGGCATCTGATCTTCGATGAACTTAATTTGTACAAAAGAATGCTGGAGACATTTTTAAGTGGAAATGAAACCTGCCATCTTTGAGTGTGAGAATTACTAGGATATGTGACATTGTGGGTCTCACGATCATTTCATCGTGGGTGAGAAAGTCATAGTCTTCAGATGGTGGTGGATTATGCTCAGGAGAGCCTCAAGTTCTGGATCAACGTTCTCTTCCCCAGGTCTTACATCTTTCTCAAGGGATTTTTGTGTCCCTCTCCGAATGTTGTATCTAATGTTGGGCGAGTGTCCACACACTGTCCTCCTCTTCTACTACTGTCGTCCTTGCATTTTTCATGCTTCTTGTGATAGGAATGTTCTGGCCTTGGAAGGGATGTAGACAGTGAAAGGCAGGAAGCAGGTGTTGGAGGAGTGCAGTGAACAATCCGGACTCTGCCCACCCTGCGTTTCTACCTAGCCTCACCCCTGGAGCTGACACTGTAGACCGTGGATAACGCTCTGGATCACAGCCACAGGGTTTGTCCGGTCTGTGGCACGTGTGCAGCATGTGTGCAAAATTAAACTAAGCAGAAGAGCAGCCAATTAACTGATCAGAAGACTGACCTCCAGGCAACAAAGCATCACTGTGTAAAGTTTGTGAGCTAGCTTCTGTTTACCACGTGACCTCTTACGTAACTGTGCTGTTGGTAAGCCCCACGCAGTAGATAAGTGCCTTTGAGTGGTGATAGTAGGAAAGAAAAACACACTGATTTTATTAGGCAAATGTACTCTGGCTTGATATCAAACTCTAAGGTAGCCGACAGTCGCTTGACGTATTATGTTTTGAAAGGCTGAAGCCATGCAAATAAATGATGCTTATGACAGTGCAGAATGCTGGGAAAAAAAAGTGTCTGTGACTTGGTTACACTGAATTTGTTTTATTTGTTGGTGGCTGAAGGAATTAAGTACAGGGTCTCAAGACTTAACTACATCCTCAGTCCTTTTTTATATGTATTTTTATTTTGAGGCAATATTTTGTTAACTCTCAAACGTGTTCAGGCTTGACTCATACTTGGCGATCCTTCGCACTCAGCCTCCCAGAGTGCTGGGAGCACATGTGTGACACCGTAGCCGGCCGGCTAAGCTTCATTCTTACGGAAAGTGATTGACTGAACATGGTAAGATCTGACAACGTAAACTTGGCTGTTAGGCTATGTGTATCATACTTTTCCTCTAATTGATACAGTATGGTAGGAATTTGATTATTTGGATGAAAAATATGTTTGTCCATCTCCATTCAACAAACAGTGAGTAGATATCTGGATAATTTGTTTTAAAGATATGCTGAATAGTCAGATTATCCTTGATAGCCCTATCCTCTGGTTTGGCTGTACGTAGACTTCATTTTTTTTCCTTCTCTTGTCCCTTCTTTCCTCCTTCCCTCCCTTCCCTTCCTTTCTCCCTCTCCCTGAGTGGAGACTTTCTACTCTGCAGGTTGAGATGGGCAAAGAGTTTTCAGTGGTCATAAGACATTTTCTTGTTCAGAGGCATTCCACACTGCCACAGCTAGCTGTCTTCTTTTGTAGCTCTGTGACCTTGGGCACGTCACTTCCTCATACTTGTTTCCACATGTGTGGATGGAAAGGAGTAACATCGGTATCATGTAATTGGAAAATGCAGCCCCTAGCGCCTGTAATGAGCATCCAGTGAGCAGGAGGTGTTGTCTGCGTTGGCAGAGGAGGAAAGGGGTGTATCCAGTATCAAAGGCAGGGACTCTGCAGAGGGTGTATTGCTAAGTAAGAAAGAACTGAGCAGTGGAGTGCACGGCCTAACAAAGAAATACAGATGACACAGCGTGAGGCGTAGTCCTGTTTATACTAGATCTACCAGCTTCCTCTTGGCCATTGTGGCATTTGTAGGTGCTTTGCAACTCCTTGCCCATGGAAATGAATTTGAATTTTCAGTCCTGTAAAAAGTCAGTAACCCTAGATGACTCTGCCTCCAACAATTCTCTGAATCAACATCTCCCTGTGAGCCCTTTCTGACCATAACCTAAGCCACTCGCCCAAATTTTCCAGTCTTGCAACTACGCTGAATTTGAATGTTTAGTCTTGTTAAAGTCAGTAACCCTAGATGGTTCTACCTCTCCAACAATTCTCCTCTGAGTCAACAGCTCTCCTCTGACCTCTTTTCCACTCGAAACTGAACTATTGGCCCAAAGTTTCCTGTCGTGAAACTGCACTGTGTCGTTGTGCTTGAAATGTTTTTGCGTAGTGTCTTTGTTATAACCTTGGTCTTCCCTGAAGGTCCTGGACTTGGCCTAACTCCAGTGGTTCTACATGAGGCCCGATACCCTGGGTCCTTCAGCTAGAGTGTCTGAGATTCATGGGCTTCAGGGGAACAGTGTTTCCAAGTTAGAGGCTTCAAATCTTGGTATTTATGCTGTGATATTTCATGTAGGAATTATAAGATTATAAGGAAAAGAACAGGCGTGGTGGCATATGCTTGTAAGGAGCTGAGACAGGAGAATTGCAGATTCGAATCGAGCTCTGCCTGGGAAATTGAACAATTCAGAAAGACTAAAAAAAAAATGGCTGGGATATAGCTGATGGTGAATGCCTTCTATTCACTCCCTAATGTACAGAGAGAGAGAGAGAGAGAGAGAGAGAGAGAGAGAGAGAGAGAGAGAGAGAGAGGAAATTATATAAAAGCTGGCTGTGCATTGAAAACATGTATCATACATGTTTAAGAGAGAATTTTTGCTGGGTCTGATGGCACAGGCCTATGATCCCAGCACTCTGGAAGCCAAAAGCAGGAGGATCACAAATTCAAGGTCTGCCAGCGCAACTTAGTGAATTAGCAAGGTCTTGTCTCAAAATCAAAGTAAACAGCTGGTTAAGGGTGTTGCTCAATGTGAAGACCCTGGATTTGATTCCCAGCTCAAAAAAATCATATTTTCATATCCTCTTGCAGTCTTAGGATTAAACACAGAATAAGTGCTTTGCCTCCAGCATGCTATACCACTACTCCCTCACTTTGCTTCAAATCAGGTAAAAATGATCGAGATTACCTGAAAAAGGGAAATGCTTTTGTACTGAGTCCTATCCTTAAGTCTTAAATATTTATTGACCAAAACAATGAGTTTTTCCTTGTAATTCCTATTATCCCCAAACAAAATTTACAACATGTGCTTTTCCTAAAAACCATCAAAATGGATCCTCCTTGCCATCGCTTATCATAAATAGCATCTGAGAAGTTAACCCAGAGATCCTAGGTGGTCTATGGATGCAAATATGGCCAAGTCTCTAGTCCTTGTCTCAGCTTTAATGTGATCCCATAATAGCTCATTGCAAAAGACCTTTCGGTGTTTCCTGCCTGATTTCATTGCATACGGATACTCTCCATGTACCTCTGCGTGATTCCTGGCTCTTGGACTATATGATGACATTCCCGTTCCCTGAGGGAAGCATGGAGATCGGCATTACTCTATTGATAGGCTGTGGACTGCGCATGTGTGGCAGCATTCAGCTGTCAAGAATTATACATCTTAGAAAGTTTTATTAAAATAATATCCTGTTTCTGGGCTGCACGGCTCAGGCCTGTCATCTGAGATTCTCTCAAGAGAGTCACAAGTTTGAGCCCAGCCTGGGCAACTTAGCAAGATCCTGTCTCAAATAATAAAAAGAGACTGTGAGTGTAGTTCAGAGCAGAGAACTTGTGTTCAGTCCCCAGTATCACAAGAATAAAAATGAAAATATGAACATACTGAATTTTAGTATACTTCCAGAATATTTCAATTTCATAAGGCCATTTTTCTCTTCGCCTTTGAGTCACTTGGAGGCTTCTTCTGACCTGGCCACGTGGACTGTAGGTGCTAGGTATGGTGGGACCTCATCGTCCTAATCCTGTCGCCAGAGGCAGCCATCGGCACAGGAACCCGGCTCACTAGCTCTGAGCATCAGACCTGTTGCCGTGGGAGCTGGCTAATCCTTGGTGGTGGGTTGGGGACGTGCTGCATACTGTGGGTTGCAGAATGTTTAGCAAAATCTGTTACTTCCCCTCACTGGTCGCCAGGGACGCCCGCCATCCCCAATGGTGACATCTAAACCTGCGCCCAGACACTGCCGAATGCACCCTGAGACAAAAATCTGCTCTGAGATGGGGGAAGCACTGGGCTGGATGAATTTCCTTCTCTCAGGGATGCTTATCATGAGCTACACTGTGAGAGCCTTGGCAGATTATATCAGAAGACTGAACAGAAGCTATGGGTCAGATAATCCAACTCACGTAATTTCCGTTGCTCAGCTACACATTATTTCAAGTGTGGATGTAGATAACTAGGCTTCTTGAACCTTACCTGACTAGGCAATCAAAATTGAGGTCCCTCGGGATTTTGGAACACAACTGAGAAATGCAACAGTGATTGACGTAAACTGTTTAGATTTGGTAACGTGTGCTTCGTACTCATGAGCATGAATCTTTTGAAAGTCAGCCTAATCATGGAGTCTTGTTGGAGCCAAGGAAAGGTGGAAATAGGAGGGCAGGGAGGAGAAAGGGAAGTAGAAAGCATAGACAAGTGGCATGTATGCGCACTTCCTGAAATTGAATGTAATTATGTCCCACGTGTACATACTAATAAAAAGAATAATTTGGGAAAACTTTTAAACAAAATGTATCTATCCTTGGCTGTGTGTATGTGTGTGTGGTGCTGGACACTGACCCCAAATTCTTTATACTGAGTTATATCCCCAGTCCTTTTTTAAGTTTTTATTTTGAGAGAGGGCCTCATTCGGTTGCTGACTTGCCCAGACTTGGCTCATACTTAGAATTTTCCTGCCTACGCCTCCTAAATTGCTGGTATTTCAAGCAGAGGAATATTACTTTGTTTGCTAAGACAGTATTTATTCATTCACAGTTCTTAATAAATTCAGTTTCTCTGGGGAGTATTTTTTCTGTCAAAATAAAGTTTACTTATTTCCCAAGTTATTCTTTATAGAGGGTCCATTTTCGCTAAGATATTAGTGAAATATTTATAATTTTTCTGTTTCATTCAAAAACTATTTTTCAAGAATCCTTTATAATTCCCTTTGATTTATTAGAAATTTAACCCTTTAATTTAACCCACTTTAAGGATACAGTTGTTACAAAAAAAAAGAGTGCGTGAACTAAGCTACTCAAAGCTGGCTACAGGCATAACACTGGTGTGGGTTGTTTTCCCCTCCATAATTACAGTACCTGCGTCAGGATCAGGGACTCAGGCATGCATTGCCAGCCAGGTTTTGACAGTTGTCCTCCTGATGTCCTTTAGAGTGACAAGAGACAGTGTGGAGTCACATCCTGTGTTTCATTTTCATGTTTGTTTCCTTGGTCTCTCAATCTAAATTGAACACTTCTCCTCCCACCCCCAGCCTTCTGCCTGGCCACCTCTTCTTGCTGAAGGGGCTCTGAGCCTGGGGCCGCCCCGCAGAAAACCCGCCCACCCGCACAGCCTGCCATCTGTCCCCCATCCCAGGGAGCCAGGCAACATGGGCAGAGTCTTCTGCTGTCTTAGACACGCATGCTGTCTTGACAGGTGGCCTCGCTGGTTGTTGTGGGACATTGGAGTGATGGTCTCTGCCTATTGTCAAAAAAAAAAAAGGCAGGCAGTTCCAGAGGTATCTTGCACAGTGTGGCTCTCAGCCGGCTTAACCACACCCCAGGAGGGGCTCCGGATCGGTCTCCTCCTCCTCCCTCTGTTCAACTCCATGTAATTTTCCTGCCTGTCTCTGAGTTGGGAGAAGCAACTACTCCTTTGACCTCTGCCGGTGGTTCTCAAACATGACTGTACCAGCAGACATTGTTTGGTGATTGATTGATTGATTGGGGTACTGGGAATTGGACCCAGGGCCTTAGCACTGAGCTACATCCCCAGCCCATTCATCAAATTCAATTTTGAGTCAGGGTCTTGGTAAGTTACCCAGGCTAGGCTTGATCCTGCGATCCTCCTGCCTCAGCCTCCCATAGTGCTGGGATTATAGGCATGGGAGTTTTATCAAACAAAAGTGATTTTTAGCTCCTGCCCCTCAGAGATGCTTAGTCACTCACCTAGGTCTGTCCTGCATATTAGAATTTCTTCAAGTTCTTCATTCAAATTGGTTCTTGTCAGCAGCCAGGATTCCAAAACGTTGCTGGACATCCAGAGTTCTGTGTACTGTGGGTGTAAAACTAACACCTAGTATATCTAGAGAGAGAGAGAGAGAGAGAGAGAGAGAGAGAGAGAGAGAGAGAGAGAGTAGAAAAACAGGGCCCAGGGGATGGGAACATAGCTTGGTGTTAGAATGCTTGTCCAGCGTGTAAAAGACCCTAGGTTTCATCCCCTAGCACCACACACAAAGTTTATCCAGGTATGCTGGTGCTCATCTGTAATCCCAGCATTTCTTCACATCCCATGTAGACTCCAGAGCCCTGATGAAAGAGAGACAGAAGAGAGAGAGAGAGAGAGAGAGAGAGAGAGAGAGAGAGCACAAAGGTAGTCTCAAGTTAAGTGGCAGCTATTTTAAGAAATTTTGGCTTAAAAAAAACCCTTTGCCCTTTCAACAAAGCGCAAATGTCACAGCTCCTATCTTAAGAGAAATAGCACTTCCTGTGCCTGTCCGTGGCTCCGCGTAGACGCTCCTCCTGTGCCAGCCACTGATGCTTCAGAATGCTCAGAGTGGCAACAGGAAGAGATTGGCTTGTAGGAAGGAAGAAATGGGGAGCGCCTTCATGGTGCTGACAGAATGCACACGTTAGGGTGCTGCGTCGATCTGCCCCACGGCAAATGAGGCGTGTCTGTCTGCAGCAAGGGTCTGTGTAACTCAGCCATGTAAATCAGAGGTCATCGAGCTAGGAAATATGTGTAGTGTCAAAGGGAATTAATCGGGGCCAGAATGAAAGAGACGCAAGAGAACATGGTTTAGGTAGCAGAGCTGTACAGAGACTGACTCACACGCGCCATTTCCATACAAGGAAAGTCTGTGGGAGAGGTCCGGGTGGTGTGACAGGACTGGGACCCCCCGGGTTTGGTTGGGAATGCCAACGCTCTCGGCAGAAACCCGAAGTCACGGAGAGCCGGGACTTTCTTTTCTCCATCCTGACACCTTCCTGAGGCTGACACTTGACCAGCTGTCTTCAGCCTAATGAGCCCAGCCTACCAGTTCCTGCTCCTGCAGGAGAGTTTCACCTCTGCTGTCCGTTCTCTGCGTCCTCTGCATTGTCTTCCCTCTCTGCAGACTTAACATTTCAGCTGCCCTCATTCCCTCTCCCCTACTAGCGCTGCCTACCTGCTGAGTCCCTGGCCTGCATCCCTCCAGGTTTCCAAATGCCACCGTCATCTGTCACATGCTGCTGCAGTTTCAAGGCAAGGGGGCTTCTGAGAGGCCTGTGGGTTTAGCCGATAGGTATCAGGGTGCCACTGGGCCCTAACTTTTCCATACAGAAATGCATCCAAACACAGACATGTCTACGAGTGGAGTCTGATGAGTGAGCTCACTTTTTCTTATCCTGCTTGAAGCAAGGGATATTATGATCCTGGTGGAATTCTTATCAGTGGTTCTAAACCCCTGGGGTATTGAGCTCCTGGGTGATATTTAGCGGAGGTAGGGGGGCCTTCTGGGGGTGGTCACAGCTTGGGGAAGTGAAGGTTAATGGGAAGCACTAGACACTAGACGGAAGCCAGGAATGTGGCTAAACAGATCTCATATCCAAACTTACCCAACCTGTGAGGACTACCAAGTGTCAGAAGCCAGTATTGATATGATGATATTGTCAGGAGGTGATTCTGCGTTTCATTGTACTTGCTGTTTCCTGAGGCCGATCTCTGTAATTGATTACTCATGATGCTTTTTGAGATTCCAATGATTCCATCTTAATTCAACCCTCTCTGTTTCATTGTTTATTTTCACTTCTCTGACTTTTCACCGTTTACCCCAGGTTTAAGTGAGGGAAAGTGAGGCAAAGTTCAAAAATGTCTTCGTGGGTCCCTGATTGTTAAGATAAAGTGCCTGAGCCCACCCGTTATCAACTTAGGTTTGTAGAAACAGCTTTTGTATTGAGACTCGCTGTATTTATTTTGTTTAATTATTTTGGAATGTGTAAACGTTATGCAGTTGTTGGGCTTCACGGGCCTGTTTTCGTTCAGTTTTAAAGCTACAACTGGAAGTGGGTATTTCAACTTTCAGATGGCTCTACTCTGTGGACTGCCGAATCTCATACTGAACGGGAGAAACGATTATCCTGTGAAGAAAAGAATTATTCTGTCTAAAGTAGGTTTGAAAAAGTCCTCTTAGGGTGGAGTTTGCTCGTTGTATTTTATTTCTAAGTCCTATCGGCGCATTATGGCTAGGGACGCATTTTATGACTTCCTTTGTTAAACCAGGAGGATACTACTGCCTAAATGGATTCTTCTGTACTTAGTTGTAAAGGGAGGGTATCCTCTGAGGCCGAGTCAGTCGTCACACGGGCTGCACTGGTTTGCAGAATGCACAGTGGTGTTTCCTAGATATAGAAATGAGGTAACTTTTGAACATGAACAGATTTCTGAGTCGGGGGTAGGGGAAATTTGATTATAAATTTTGTGTTATGGTCAATAGCCACAAATTTGACCGGAGGTATATTGCACACCATTACAGAATTTAAGTTTCCTGTTTTCTGGCTTGCCACAGTGCATCAGTTAATATTTTCTAACTTATTTGAGGCTAGCAGAAATATCTTTACCTTAGCTATGGGCTTCAGCAGATTTCTCTGATTGAAACAGATGACATGCCTTGGTTTTCAAGACATAATAAGGCCATCTAGAATTCTGTACTGTACACATTTAGAATGAAATAAGGGTAAAATATTTGTCAGTTACATCTGTGATGGGAGAATTCTGGTTGCTATTTGAAGATGTTTGAGACACCAGTAGGAGACTATGTAACAAGAACGCTGGCCGAGAGGAAAAATAGGGTGGTACATGAGAAAAGTTGCTAATTTTAGATTAATGCCTTCATTCAGAGATATCGTAGGATGTTTCTTTTGCTCCTGTGCAAGTGTGCATGTGTACATGTGTGTGTTTGTGTGTGTGTGTGTATTTGCGTGGCACAGGGATTTGGCTCAAGGCCTTCACGCTGACCTACATCCTGAGCCTATTTTTATTTTTTATTTTGAAACATGGTCTCGCTAAGTTGCTCAGGGTGGGCTTGGACTTCTGATCCTCCTGCCTAAGCCTCCCAGGATTTTGGGCCTGGCTGCAGGACAGTTCTTGGAATCATTTGGAGAGGACGATTGACTGTACACTGAGCAAGATACAGAGATTTTTGAGTCTTGTACTCCTAGCAGTAATGGAGCTACAGTTAAACCCTGAGGTCTACTGAGTGAGGAATTAAGCAGGCACCACAGAGTGCTGAGATGAGCCGGACTGGAAAAAGACCAAAGGATGTGAGTTTACCATTTAGAGACTACATCATGTTGTACTGACATACAGGAGAAGAGTGCCTTCAAAAAGGCTTGGGAGATTATAGTACCTGATTTTCCACAGAGTTAATGCGTGTCGATTGGAGACGGAGGTGAGCAAATGTTAGAGAACTGTGCGGGAGTGGAATCTCCTTCTCTTTCCTTTACATACAAGTTCTGGCCTAGACCTGGGCTCAGTGCCTGCCTGACCACTCACGACCAAGGTGCTCTTTTGTTTCTGTCCTCTGTCCTTGCAGTGCCTTATTTTGTGAGGGAGTTAAGATATGCTGTGGGCCAGGTGGGTGTGCCCAGCTATACCATAAAATCTCCACACGGTCATAGAGGTCATAAAGCTGGCTCCTCTCAGTTCCCAGGTGGCCGTTAGATGACTTCTCTGATGTTGCCCGGCTTGTTAGGTGTTCAGTTCCAATCCTAATGAGAATTTACAGGGTTGTATTGAAGCTTTCTTCATGCCTGTATCCCCCTGGGTAAGTTTATTCTGCTCTTAGTTCAATCTTTTCCTCAATTTGTACCTAAAATTTGAAGGTTTTTTTTTTTGCTACCACACTATTCACATTCCAGCTTTGTAGTGTTTATTACACACTTACTATGTTATCATTTTTATTATATATTTTCTGCTCTAATTTTTTATTATGGCAGAAAAATAATTTTTTATAATTACTTTCATCTTGGGGGAATCGTTTCATATATCTATCTATATACATGGATAGATACAATTCTATGTATAAATAGATAGATAGATTACACTTTAAGTATTTTTATGTCCCCTTCCTTTCTATTTTATCCTTTCTTAAAATCATTAGAAGGAGAGTTGACCACTACCAATAGAGATAGTTAAGTAATTTTTTATTTTGGCAAATTGTACTGATCTATTTAAACTCAAGCCAAGCAATTCTTCTGATAAAAAAATATGTTTTCCAAAAGTCAAATGATTCTTTAAAAGTAAACTAGAAAAATACAGCTCAGAAATTCCTTTTATTTCCCCATGTCGTATCCCAGAGCAAGAGAGGAAACTGACATTTTTTAAAAATACGTATTTCATGGCAAGAAACAAAGCTGAGAATTACAGACCGCCAGATCTTCATTGATTGACTCATCTGCCCACCCACCCACGTACTTGTCCATCTGCCCTGCTCACCCCTTTTCCACCCATCCTTTCATCTGTTCTCCAGTCATTCCTCTGTGCGTGTGTTCGTACATCCACCCACCCACTCCGCTACTCACCCATTCGTCCATTTATCCATGCATCCAAGGAGTTGGCTTTGCGTAAAGGCGATGACTGTCCATCGTGGGAGTGGCCCTTACCCACGCTGGCATGCTTTTTATCATCTGGCCCTTCCCGAGGCGATCATAGAACTCTTCACGTATCATTGGATCTGAAGGTGCATGTTTAAGGATTTGCTCCGTTCAACAAACATAGTTGATGTTGATCCATCCACTATCCATCTTTCCTTCCTCCCATCCTTCCAATCATCTATCCATCCTGCATCGCCTCCTCCATTTATCCACTCATCCATCCATCCATTCTTTCTATCATTTAATTAAAACTTCTAGTCGAGAGCACATATTGATTACATTCGTGTATCAGGAATTGTAGTTAGAGAACGGAAAGACACGTTTATAGCTGAGTTGCCGGAAGGCGGTCCTAGAGAACAGATTTTATATAAAGCCTGAAGAATCCCTCAGTACAATTATTGAGTCTGACCTAGGGTGCCTCTGAGAGGCATTTACAAATCTTCCTGAAAGACCGGGATTTCAAGGGTTAATGTACTCCCTCAGTTCAGTGTGTACCTGAGCAGACGGTAACTGGAAAAGGCATTAAGCGAGCTTTTTCATGTCCAACCGAACAGCCTTTACCGAAGGCAGAGAGGCTGAGAGGTGTCTGTCCCGGGGTAGCTGGAGGCCCCTCACTAACTGTTCCAAGGACGTGTTAACAGTCCGCAGCTGCCAAGCCGGAGACCCACCGGAAAGGGGAGCTCCCCGCGCCAGCCCAGGATGGGAGTAATGAGGTGTTTAGCATTTAAAAGGGACTGACGGAGCTCTTGCCAGGCTGGGGAGAGCCGGGCCGGGGAGATCCCACTCTTGTGTGAAAGAAGTTGGGATGCAAAGCAGTAGGGAAGAGAGAGGAAAGAAGAGAAAGTGAAAAAACAAAGATAATTCCTTGTGTGACCTGAGTCGTGGCTTCGGCAAAATGATTGAAAGTCTTCAATCCACCAGTCACACATTTAGCAGATTTCCGAATGAATGGACACTTAGACCTGACGATTAGCCTTCTGAGCCTGTAGTTCTCCTTTCCATTAAGCTTTCAGAAAACACACAGGACTTATTCTGCCTTCCAAGTACGACAACAGATGTGTCCTATTCGAGGCAGTAAGTTGGTACATTTTAGCAATGAAGGTTTACAGAATAATCTTTTCAATGATTTGTAAAAAATCTGTGTTAGCTCTGGAGGTTCTCAGGTTTCGTGTGTGTGTGTGTGTGTGTGTGTGTGTGTGTGTGTGTGTGTGTGTTTGTTTTGGGTTGGTTTTTTTGAGACACGATTTAACTCTGTATGTAGTCCAGGCTGGTCCTGAACTCCCAGTAGATGTCCTGTCTCTGCCTCCTGAGTGCTGGGGTTACAGGCGTGCACCACCACGCCAGGCTGATGTGCTGGGGAATCGAACTGAGCTCCCTAGGCAAGTGCTTTCTCTGCTCTGCTGTCTCCATGCTAGATGTTTGTTTTATTTGGAGATACGGCGAATTGAACCCAAGGTCTTCACACTGAGCTACATGCCCAGCCTTTTAAAAATCATTCTGATTATTATTTAATTTGAGACACGGTCTTTCTAAGTCACTGATTTGCGCAGGCTGGGCTTCAACTTGTGAATCTCCTCCTTCAGCCTCCCAGGGATTGTGCGCTGGGACTATGGACATGCGCCACGTTGCAAATGGTTGTGTGAGTGGACATGCTCTGAGTAGGTCCCCCAAAGAGGAGTTGGGGACCTCAACTTGGCCTGCTGAGTAGGTACTTGAGTCATGTCTCAGAAAAAGAATTCCAGGAGGTATCAAAGTGAGGCTTAGGGCCTGTTTCGGGGCTTGATTTAAATAAGAAAAGACTCCAGCTAAAGTAACTGGACACCACCCCGCACCCGCCATCCCCCCCACCTCCCTCCGCGCAACCCGTGCAAGGGTTCAGCCTTGCCATTCACAAAAGCAGCTGGCCAGCTTCTCAGGATTCCCTGAGGAAGGCAAGGACCCGGCTGACTGTTTCGTCAGTTCTGGATTCCGTGGCTCTTGAGGAATTCTTGTGGCTTGGGCAGCAGTTTGATTCCCCTCAGAGATAGCTGCCCTTGCTCAGGAACGGGAAGGACTGCCTGGGATCCTGTCCTAGGGTCATCGCTCCTGCTTGGGGACAGTGGTGTCACCGTGGGGTGGTCTGCAAGGCTCTGCTTTTCCGGGAATGTGAGGGGACTGGAGATGCAAAGCTTTGTAGGCATCGCTCCAAGGAAGACATTGTGAACTCTGCCAATTGAGAGTCCCTGAAAATTACTTTATAGATAGACCAGACAAATGTGGTGCTGATAAACCTTGCAATACACACATTCCCTGAGTCATTCTTATGCCTACGCATAGATGTGACCAGGGATCTGTCCCAAAGGTTTGAGCTAACAGGGAAGCCTTCCCTCCTGCCATGGGCATAAGTAGTAGCTCCTTAGAGACAGCAAACATCCTGTTCATTTACATAGGTTAAATTCTCTCTCATGAGTTCCTCATAGGATATTCACTTAAATATCTGGAAGAGCGGCCCCTTGGCTCACCACAATCTGAGGCCATTGTTGGGTGGGCGATGATGACCTTCAGGTCATGCTTAAGCAAACTTATATGTATATATAAAAAACAAAATGTAAGGATGTGTCATGTTGCAGAAGTGTCCATGTAAGTGTTACTGAAGTGAACTAATTTTGAAATGATCTAACTATTCAGTGCTGACATTCTCTGCCCCAATGTGATATACATAAAAATTATGATGTGCTTAATATGGTTCCTCTTATTCAGGTGTTTACTATTATATTTGATTTCATGGTATTTGGAATTTTTATAGCCGTCGTTACAGTAGGAAATTTCAAGGGAATCATTTTGTGGTATATATTTTGCCTCTTACTCATAGCTTGGCTTCTGACTCTATAAAGCGGACTTGCCTTTAACATGGAGAATTAGCTGCAGGTGTTTTCAGACCCCTCTTTGTATTCTAATTGTTTTTGGCTCCAATGGGCTACCTCAGAGCCAAGCAGAGTAGAAAAGTAAGTTTTAAATAAAAAATCAGAAACTATTGGATTAGCTAAATGCTTTCCCCTTCGCTTCATTGGGAAATGGTCTTGTACTTTGCCATAATTTGAAACAAAATCCTGATGTCCTATAATAAATCTCTTTTTCATCCCCTAAGTGTTTGACATTGTTCATGTATGTTAAGGGGTGGGGGGAACTTCCGTGTGATAGAATTAGAGTTACACACTCTGGTTTGTCCATTTTCAAAGTGCTATTACAAGTTACTGAATTAGGTAAGTAGGAAAGCCGTATTGTGTTAGCTTTCGTTGCTGTAAATGAACTTAGAAAGATGATTTGGCTTATGGTTTCAGAGTTTTCAGTCCAGCACCAGGTGTCCTGTTGCTTTGAGCTTATGGTGGGCAAGCCGCTTATCATGGCAGGGAATGTGTGCTAGTATAACTGCTGCCCACTGGGCTCCACCTCCTGAAGGGTCCTTCTCTTCCCAGTAGCGCCAAGGCTGAGGACCACACTTAAAAAAAAAAGTGGTCCTTTGGAAGATTCAAATTACAGCAGTGACAGCACATGGATTCTCCTAGTCCATTAAATCATGATACTTCCTGTGCATAGGTCAAAATAGAAGGATTGACAATAATATCAAAATGTAATTTTTAAGCATTGGATATTTTCGTTTCATAAAAGAAGACATTATAGAATTTTGTGATTGGAAAATACTTAGGTTTGGGGTTTTTCTTGTTTGTTTGTTTGTTTTTAGGTCTGTTGTCCACCCAACTCAGATCAGAAACTCGGTGAAATTCTTTTGTCAAGTTGGGGGAACTTAGCACCCAGACAGCCATTTCTGTGCACGAACACCTTGAAGTTGTGTGCATTCTGGAGCAAGTTGTCTCTTTGGAATTCCTCTTCCTTATCTCTTGTTCCATCCCTCCCAGCGATACTAAGCAGTTCCAAAATGTTTCTTAGTGAAAAGTGTCTGATGTGTGAGGATTGTTATTGTATCTGGACTCTGGGTCTGTTGTGATTTAGATCTGAGATGTCCTCCCAAAGCCTTATGTATTTGGTTGTCATGCTATAGTTAAGGAACTATGTGCTATTGAGAGGTGGAGCCTGGTTAGGAGGGTTGGATTACAGGCATGTAGTAGATTATAGGCATTGGCACATTCCTGGACATGTGACCTAGAAGGAACAGATCACTGGGGCTTAACCTGGAAGGGGCAGGACCCTGCTGTTTGACCTGGAAGGGTATATGCTAGCTCTGCCCTACCTTGCTCACTTGGCTTCCTGTCTGCCATGCTGTGAGCAGCTACCTTCAGTGAGACCTCCTTCATGTACCTCTGCTGTTGCCAGCCGCCCACGAATAGACTGAGACCCTCTGAAACTGTGTGCTACAATAGAACTCTCCTTCCTTAAGCCGTGGATGTTGGGTATTCTGTCACAGTAATAACAAGGTAACTAAGAGAAGGTCTTTGCTACCTTTTTATAAATTCCCCTCATAAATAGCTTCCCGTGCTGTCTCCATCGGTGTCATCCTCTTGAAAATCTATCTGACTTATCCATACCTGTGTCAGATTGCTTGGAGTTGAATTTAACATCATAAGAATAGTCAGAGGAGACACAGCAGATTAGAAGTATATTTTTTCCCTAGCTGCTCCCTGTTTCATTAAGGAGATCAAAATTGCATTGGCTTTGAGACAATAATTTGATGATTTAGATTGAACTTATAGTGGCTTTGAGGCAATAATTTGTTGATTTGTATTGAATTTAGAACGGAATGACTTTTTAAGGCAGTTCTGTAAATGTTATACTGCTCCTTGTGTAATATTTATGAGCTTGGTTTTTTATCCTAAATTCAAGATATTATATATTTTACCAGTATGTTAAAAATTATCTCTAAAGTAATGCATATGAAAATTCAAAAAGAACAATATGAAAAAAAGAACATGATGTTGCAGGATTAGGTGCAGATTTCTGCATCTTTGATTATAATTGTTAAGTTTCTGTTGGTGTTGATATATGCTGATTACAAAAGCTTGTTCGAAACCACTGAGATTCACATCTCCTCCCTAACGCATGAGGTGTTCTTTCCAGATCTTGTTTTCAGGAACATCTATGGCGGCATAACCTGCTCCTCCGCCTTGTGCCTGAAATTGATGTCACGGGCAGCCGCAGATCTTTCACCACCATTCTTGGTCCCGCCTACTATTTGGCTAATGTTAGAAGCATCTGTCCCCTGAAACGACCTAACCACAGAGACAAACATTTCCTGTTCAACTTCCTTGCCGAGACGTTCCCTGCTTGCAGAGGACTCCGGTCAATGATCGGCCCATCTGCAACAGGCTTCCTTCACCGTCCAAAAACATGTTTAAGGCAAAGCCACCCTAGAGATACTCTCACCTTCACCTCTGGGGCTGTTCTTCTGGATTGCAAACCCTGGTTACACTCACCTTTGGCCTTCGGCAGCATTATTTTTTGTCCACTTTTTATTTCCAATTTGCAGCAAATTTGCACATTTCCAGAAAACATTGAAACTTTGTGTGTGTGTGTGTGTGTGTGTGTGTGTGCGTGTGATACAGATAGAGCCCAAGGTCCTCTGCGTGCTAGGGAAGAATTCTACCAATGAGCAATATTGCTAACCCTTAGGGTGAAAAACAACAACAAAAAAAGTTTCAATTTCTGTCGACTGAATTCAGTTTTAAGAACACACCCCAAAAATGATACCTTCATCATTGGTCACCTTATAGAAAGCTAACCTCCCCCATGCATGAGTACCTAGTGCTTCTCATATACTCTCACATACTTTAAAGCCTCTCTTTCCTCTTCCTCCTCTTTTTCCCCCTCCTTCTTCCTCTCTCTCTCTCTCTCTCTCTCTCTCTCTCTCTCTCTCTCTCTCTCATTTTGTTGCTTACTTTTTGCCCCCTTTCCACTTCTGTTTCTCTGAGCTACCAGATGCTCTTTGGTAGGTGCTTGGATTAGTGACATGAGAATTGGTGGCACGTTATGGTTGGAGACTTCTGGGTATTGCCAGGTAGCAAGAGATCAGGGCATGGCAGTGGGAGTGCTGCATGCAGGACAGCAGCTTTCTGGGAAGAAAACTCAAGTGTAGTTGACCAGCAGCCTCCTGGGGAGTCTGTGATCATTGTCTGTGCGGGATTCAATGGGGATGTCTTGGCTCAAATAGTTGGGAAGCTTAGTGTGTAGCAAGTCCTGCGTAAGCTCAAATACCAGGGGTGCTTGTTGGCTTTGGCCAGTCTCTGGAAACCTCTCCTCTGAAGGCCCCTCCTGTCGTACCACCCACTCTGACCCCATTTGCTTAAGCAGCGGAACAACTTCAGCCTCAGAACTGAGGCTTCATTCCCTATGATTCCTTTTGAGTTGTTTCTGGGGGGTTAAATGCCTGCTTAACAAAGTTGAAATCTTTGCTCTGTGGCGTAAATATGAACTATCGGTGTAACCGATACATGCATCTGGTAGAAATATGCATCTGGTAGAAATCTGTCTGTTTCTTTCTGTCTCCGCTTGCCTGTCTGTCCATCTATCTATGTTTACTACTGGATGAAAAAATCATGAGTAGACTCAACATAAGCAGCGACAGTTGAATGGTTTATTTCAAAAGAATGAGCCCCAATGTCTCCTTAGCACTGTGCCTTACGATTGCATTTTAGTACCTGCCTTCATATAAACATTGCCATCATATGTGCATAGTTCAATGGAAAAATTGAGGGACATTGCAATAACTGTAAGGTAGATATAATTGTGTGTGTGTGTGTGTGTGTGTGTGTGTGTGTGTGTGTGTGTGAATATATACTATATATACATACAGAATGTTCTTCATAACCCACAGTCTTTTTAACCGAATACTTGATATCTGGTCTGGTGAACCAAATGAAATCAGATGACTTTGGGGAAGAGTTATCTACAGAAAAATGTATACTTTGGAGAGCAAATCACTGACTCTATACATCTGACCCCAAGAACTGAGCAGATTTGAGAAGTATAACCCTTAAAGAGGTTATGTCACCTCGAGGCGATTAGGAAAAATGCCCAGAGTAGAGCTGACAGCTGTGTGTGTGAGTAGTGATCTGTGGGCCTGCGAATGAGGGAAGCGCAACACACTCCCCATCCATCTTCGTCACAGATTCACTCCAGACTTGATTGACGCCTGTCTACCTGTCGCTGGTCTTCAGTCTCCCGTGTTTGCCGTTGTTCTTGGAACTACCAAGATCTGCAGCTGACTGTAAGCAGCCGTCCTGAAATCCCAGACAGGTGTTCTACCTCGCGACTGAGCAGCCATTGGGTCCTCCACCTTTCGCACGTGCAGGCCGCCACCTGGGACTATCTCTGTGCTTAGACTTGTCAACCCTCCGAATAGATCCCTTTCTCTTCTAATTGCTGGAAGTTCTGCCTCTTGTAGTACCCAAACTAATACAGGAAGGAAAAGAAATGAATGCCTGTTGCCTGTCTGACAAAGGAGCCTTACGCATACTCAGTCATTTCAGAATATAACTTCTCGAAACTGGAGGAATTTACTAAAGGCTGGAGCACACGGGTAATTTAGTACACAGCACTAAGGTGTGCGGAAGGATTTTGCGTGAAGTTGTGACGAGTGCTGTTCCTTCACACGGGCAGGTCGGTGGCGTGTCCCCTGGAGAATTTGGTCCTGTGGGTGGAACTTCAGCGTGGAAGGCCCCACGTGGCTGAAACACACGGCAGCTCCTGTCTAATGAGGCAGCCTAGTCACACTCCATAAAAGGTGTTTCTGAGGTTTAGGGATCTTGAAAAGTGTTACCTTCATTTTTTATGAATGCTAGCGAGAGATTCTGCCAGAAAATGGTTCCCGTCAAGACTTCAGCAGAGAACCAGTGTTGGTTTTGGCTCAAGCTTTTGTAGGTCACCAGAAGCACCTTAGTTCCTTTTATGGGTGCTCCCTTTTTTGCGTTTGCGTTCAAGTGAGTGGTTTTGTTTTTGTTTTGTTTAATGAGCTAGGACGGATTGTATTAATTGGGCTGTAATCATCTCAGCCAAGGAGCCGCTGACTTTCAGGGCCTGTGTGAGATGGCTCACTGGACAAATGTTGCATCTGTTCTTGACCATGCGCCTGTGACTTCTGGCAGTTGTGCACCGTGTGTTTTTGGGTTTTCTGGTGTTCTGGTTTCACTACCAGAACCAAATACACGTGGGATGAGATTTGATTCATTTTCCTTTGGTGGGAAGTCATTCTGATGCGATGAGATAATGAGGATTAGAGGATGTTTATCTGCTAGGATGGCGCACACATGAGGACTGTTGTGACT
The DNA here is from genome assembly GCA_004027205.1 of Ctenodactylus gundi. Taxonomy (NCBI): domain Eukaryota; kingdom Metazoa; phylum Chordata; class Mammalia; order Rodentia; family Ctenodactylidae; genus Ctenodactylus; species Ctenodactylus gundi. Next base: position 121,270 of record PVKB01002173.1, read on the forward strand.
GTGGGTCCTCTGGTGAAGCAAAATGAAATGCCTCTGAGTCTGGAATTGAATGAGGGAACAAGCTGGATCTCCTGCTGCGTGGGATGCCTGGTGCTAATTCTGAAACACCTTAAAGACATCCAGCCCTGTGGATGGCAAATTGATGGGAAGACAGATTCGTCATCGCTGGATTCCAGATTAACACCACCTGATTTAGTTCGTGTGTGTGTGTGTGTGTGTGTGTGTGTGTGTGTGTGTGTGTGTGTGTTGTTTTTTGAGACAAGGTCCCATTGTGTAGCCCAGGCTGGTCCTGAACTCACTATGGAGCCCAGGCTGGCCTTGGACTCATGGCTATCCTCCTACATCAGTCTCCTGAGTTCGGGGGTTATGGGCATGTACCCCGACACCCACCTTATTTGGTGCTGGGGAATCCAACTTGGGTACTTAGCTCTTGTCTTAGTGCTTGCTAGCAAGTGCTTTAACCGCAGAGCCATTCCTCTAGCCCAACACTATGTGATGTAAAACTGCCTATTTATGACCCAGCATTAGCATTTTTCTTTCATTTTGCTGAACTGAAGAGCTAGATCTTTTTCACGTGAAATTTCTTAAAACACCACCTATGGCAGAATTCCTGCCGTGTCCAAAGGGGAGCATGGAAATGTTCAAGACAGTATTTGCTTTTTCTTGTATTAAGTTAGAAACTGGAAACATGTTAATGTTTTATATCACGAGACGACTACACTAAAATAAATAAGGAAAGTAATAACAACAACAAAAATAGAAAGAAAAGCGAACATCTTTGACCATTCTGTTGTTTTGTACTATGGGAAATTGGCTGAGGCTTTTCACGTGTGTGAATTTCATGGAAAACAAACACCTTTTAACACATGTATTGTTGCCAGATGTGGTGGTACATACCTGTGTTTTCAGCTCCATGAGAGGCTGAGACAGGAGGATGACAAATTTAAGTCTGGCCTGGCTGGTGGCAGCTGGTAGTAGAACATTTTCCTGGCTATTCAGTCTCCACCACCACAATATATAAAAACAAAACAAAGGGCTGGAGGAATTGCTCAGCTTTTAAAGCACTTGCTTAGTGTGTGTGTTGGTTAATGATCCAGCAGCCCCCTCCCACCATGAATCTTGGGCTCCCTTCCATTCTATAATGCAAGAGCCGTCTTCCAGGACAATATGGCCTCATACAAGTACTTACCTTTGCATTAAAGGGCCCTTAAACATCGTTATTTGTTTGGTCGCTGGTTTTACTTTACAAGTTCCCACTCATCTGCTTCGTTTTCAGTCCAGAGCTGGTATAACCTGCCTACCCTGGAGATACGTCAATTCTTGCCTCACTGTTTATCAAATATTCAAATTCAACTGGGAATCTTGGCCCTTTTTTGGCAGCTCTGTAATCCTCCTGTTCGGGAAATTATAAAGATAAGCCTGCTCCTCAGCACAACGTATGAGGTACGGTGGAATTTTTGAGTTTAACCGAGATTCCTGTGCCCAGTGTGGGCGGACAACACAGAAGGTCCTTGTCTTCTCCCAGCTGCGAACACCACAAGGCATGTTTTATTCAGGCTTTAGCAGGTCCTGACAATAGGCTACATTTTCTGGGGACTCTCATCGGTGGACCCATGTTGGAATCCCAAGGCTCCCTCAGTGACCTTCTGCAGCAGAAAGGCACACATGGTAGCATTTTGGGGATGAAAAACTCATCTCCACTCACATGCAGTGTATGAAGGCGGCCATATGTGACAGCTAGCCTGGTCTCAGATAGTCTCTGGGCTCCTTTCATCTCTCTGCGCCACAGTGCCTCCTCTGCTAACCTGCTGGCTAGAGCTGCAGCCTTCACACATGCCGCCGTCTCAAAAGGTGTAGAGGGAGATAGAAAAGGAAAGACGCTCTCCGTGGTGGCCCTCCAAAGCCTACCTAGAGGCAGCACTTGCCTTGCGCTCGCTGGTCAGAATTCTCGCAGCCGCATCCATTGGCAAGCGAGGCTGTGGAATGCAGAGTCTTTGGTGCAAACTTTTATGAGTGTATTGAGATTGCATTATGAACATGTAGATGAGAAATCACTAGCAGCTCCTGCCATACGCGCGTCTGTAGGTCACACGTGAAGATCAGTGAGTATCGACTTTGTGCGTCAACTCATTGGGACACTGATCGGATCTGTAACTGCTCTGCCTTCCTCTGGCTCCTCCTGTAGCTCGGCTGTCCGTAATCTCTTTTTTTGGCGCCAGGTATTGGTTTTATGGGAGATATATTTTCCACAGACCAGGAAAGAGGAAGGGGACGGCACAAGCACCACTACCTCAGCTCCCGCTCAGATTATGAGGCATAAGATTTTCTTAACGAGCACGCAGCCTAGGTCCCCTACATGCATAGCTCGCAGTAGGGTCCCGGCTTCTTTGACAATCTAATGTTGCAAGGAGGGAGAGCTCAGACGATAATGATTGTTGGAGATTGTGAATATTAATGAACCTTGGCACACTGCCTACTACTCACCTCCTGCTCTGTAATCACCTTGTGTTCTGTGGCCTAGGGACTGGAGAGCCCTGCTCTGTGTTTTCTGACTCCCACACTACATGCGTATGCTAGCCTCCACGAGAAAGGGTCCTGGACTCTACAGGGCACCTTCATGTTCAGGGTCACAGGCAAGAACAGAAAGAGCTGTCACGGCTTTTCCTTTTCCTTCCAGGCGTGTTCAGCTTCAGCTTATACCTAGGCTAATCTGTTTGATCGCTGCCACTTAAGATTCCTGTTCTCTCTGTGACCATCTGCTCTCTGAGCTTCTAGGTCCAGCATCCGCTGCCCCAGCAGCAGCTCCATGAGATGTCAGCATCTCCACCAATGTGTAAAGTCAGAACCCCGTTAGAAAGTCCTGTGACCGAACAGAGACTAGCTCTGAATACAGACAAGTAGGTGAGGAGCTCATATCCACTAATCAGTGCCCGTACCATTCAGCACATACTCACCCACTTACGTATGCACTCTTGGATCAGGAGATACCTAAGGTCATGTCAGTGTGCATGGTATATGTATATGTCTATGTGTGTATATGCAGGGTGCAGATACAGAGTAATAAAGCATATAGGTGTTTCTATATCTATATATGGGATGTATGTAATATTGCTACCTATGTGATTTATGACCTATCAGGGCACTTGGTAGAAATACAGAATTATATCCTAATGGATAATATATGTGATGTATAAATAATATAACCACTTTCTATCACTAGTCCCATAACGGTGCAGGTATTTGCGCCTGTCTCTACATACAATGAGCTTACATTTAAATGCAGATATAGGTATTTATGTTGACAGTCTCCTAGTCTGACTCTCTGACTGAGCCCCTTGTGATAGCTGGGCTGTCCCTCTCATCATGCCTTGATGCCCAGTCTTGTGTCATTGTGTAAACCCCAGGATGTAAGATAGGCCGCTGGGAAAAGAACATGCGCCCTCTTCCACTACCAGGCCACATTCTCCACTAGCTCCGTGGAACATAGCAACAAATAAGTATCAAATCAAATTAATGTGAAATAATGGGAATCCAGCTATCCGCACACTGGAGCTTCTGAATTAAAATTTATGTCTACTGCGAATTAAAATTCATGCCTTCCATTTTCCTTCTCACTTCAAATCTCAGTGGCTGAGAAGAACAGTAAAAGAGCAGCTCTTCAGATGAATATTTAAATACATCTCAGGTTAAAGATTGTGTCTTTGAACTTGAGACCTTGAGAAGGCCTTGTGATAACTATTCCCAGAAGTCTTTGTTCCTCTTGAAATCATCTTAGGTGAAATGCTGACTGGATTTGCATTAATCTAATGATCAACAACGCTAAGCATGTTCTCATGTACTTACTGACTGTACCATGTGTACTTCTTCTTTTGAGACATGTCTGTTCATTTCAGTTTCTCATTTTTTGATTGGGTCTTGAGGATTTTTTTGAGTTCCTTATATACTTTAGATAATAGTCCTCTGTCAGAGGTGTAGCTCACAGAATTTTATTCCAATTTTGGTGGTTGTGTCTTCACTCAGATGTTTTCTTCGCTGTGGAGAAGCATTTTAATTTGATAAAATCTCATCTGCTTATTGTGTTATCTCTTATGCGGTTGGGACTCTAACTAGGAAGTCTTTGTGTACGTCTCCCACCATTAGAGAAAGGCAAATCAAAATAACCCAGAGATTTCATCTTACTGCATTAGTAATGGCTATTATTAAGAACTCAAAAAGCAACACATTTGGCAAGGTTGTTGGGGAAAAGGAAGACTTCTGCTTTGCTGATGGGACTGTAAACTGGTAAACCACTGTGGTAATCAGTATGGAAATTCCTCAAAAAAAAACGGAAAATAGAAATTCCATTTGACCTACGTGAACCTCTTCTGAGTGTCTTTTCAAAGGAGTTAACGATACCATATTACGGTGATACGTGAATACCATGTTTATAGAAGTACAAGTCATAATATCTAAATCTTGGAAGCAGCCTGTATGCCATAAGCAGATGAATGAATAAAAAACACATGATACACACACACACACACACACACACACACACACACACACGGAGTATTACTCTGCCATCAGGAAAGGTAAATTTGAATCATTTGTAGAAAATGGATACAAATCACTAAGTGAAATGAATCAGACAAAGGTTCAACATCATGTGGTTATATGAGAAACTCATGGTATAAACAATTTAAAGACCAAAATAAAAGAGACTATAGGGAACATGGAAGTGGACTTTGTGGGGACAAGAAGGGGTTCTGGGGAAAAGGAGAGATGGGACAGCAGGGAGGAGAAAAGGAGGTAAAAATTGTTAAGATGCTGTACGTGTACGTACCAGTTCTACAGGTTAAATGGAAATATCATGCATCACAAGCATATTCCAATTGAAATAATAATTATGGGAAAAAAGAAGCTCAAATGCCTTTTTCCTTTGTTTAAAAAGCACTTTACAGTGGCTGTTTAATAATTTAAAATTTTATTTCATACAGAAGAAAGAAATAAATACATAAGCGATCTCTTACAAAGCAAACTTTTAAACATAAAAAATGTCACGTTACATCAAGAGGATTGGGAATGGTAAGCTATCTTGAATCGTTTGGATGGTTAAGATTCAATTGAGAACACTTGGATAATTATAGAAAATTATCTCAAAGTTTTGAAGATTTACCTGAAGCTTCCGAAGTGATTCTCCCTGAATTGAGAGCCCTATGGGAGAAGGGGATCTAGAGAGAACATTCCTGCAATGTGTTCTACAATTTCTGTTCTTCACTAATGAATGAACTCTAAGAGGAAAATGAACTCAGTGAGGAGGATGACAAACAAATAATCTTGTCCTTCACCTGTCCCCTTGGTCTCCAGGTGACGTTACACCCAGCAGGGTCCCTTAAGGGCAAAGACTTCCCCAGTGGTAAAGCACTTAGGGAGACTGATGGGGGCTGTTCGCTGAAGTTTGCTGTTTTATGTTATTTCACTTTCCCAATAATTCAGAGGCCAAGAGAGGATGTTGCATATCACACGTCCACTCTTCCTGTCCTCTCTTGGTGTCATGGGATAGCTGTGACTGTCATTTACAAAAGATATCCACTTATTTAAGACACTCATTTTTGTACCAAGGTATCACATGACACTTAGCAGGAGGCACTTAGAGAATAACACTAGAAACACAGCAAGCCAGATTTGGGCTAAGTAGGGCATATGAATGAAGCTTATGAAATCTGGAGTCCTTAGAATTTTAATCTTCTACTTAAATGGATAGCATCAAATTTATTTGTTAATTTTATAAATGTACTTTCTTTGTTTTTGAATGATCTATACTATATATATATATATATATATATATATATATATATATATATATATTGTGTGCATAGTGGAAGAAACTTGTGGTCCCATGTTTCAGTAACTTCTATGCAAACAGCCTGTGGATGTTAGCCCGCTACATATCGTAGACACTCCCATGTTGAAAGGCAAAATCTGAACCTCTGGTAACTTTAGACACTTTGAAGTACCGACTGTTATGTGCTGTGGGAACGTGAAGGGAGCGCCGAGCCTGAATTAATATCTCCGTGCCTGTGTTTTATGAACAAATCAAACTGTGGCTCAGCTCTTCTGAACTGAGAACTGTCCATGAAAGGAAAAAAAAAAAAGAGAAAATTTCCTTCATCTCGTGGCTTACGTGTTTGCAACTCGTGTGCCATTTGTATGCTGCAGGATCTGCTAAAGCTCACGGGGTGCTGGGAACGGGGGAAGCACCTACTGCACTATATGGCAATGGGATAAGTGATAGCTCACTAACTACAACCACTAGTCACTCTGAGGGTAATCAGAACCTTTACTTTTTTACTATTTTTTATTTAAAATTTATACTTCTGACTAATATTTTGTGCGGGAGGGCCTGGGGACAAATCTTGTGTAGTGTCCATGAGTTCCTGGTTTCAACCTAAAAACCTCAGTTTTTTTTTTAATCCTTCTTTTCTAAAAATAAAACCCAATAATTTGCACACAGGCCTCTTTCTTTTTCTTGACATTATTCTCCTGGGAAATTTTAATCAAGTCGAACATTATTTGAAGACATCAGTGTGATGAAATTGAAGCTACTTAAACTGCCGAGGCCCTGTGCCCTGCGGTCACTCTGTCATTGTTGGTTACGACCCAGTAGAAACATTCTGAAGGAGAGACTACATGTCAGCAAGCCTCCTGTTGCTGTCGGGCCTGTTTGTGAATTCATCTAGACTGGGTACGTGTTTTTGAGTTTGTACTTTAGCGTTCAGCACAAATATCTGCACTGTAAATGCCTGGACCCCATTTCTTCTTCGCAGGTTTCTCCCCATCAAGGGTAAGTAATCACTGGGGTGTTTGTGAAGCCACACTCCGAGACCCTCCTCTTGAGCTGCTACCCCCTCGAGTGGTCACCTGTGACCTTCCTGGAGGAGACTCCTGAGGGACAGGTCTGCAGTCACTTCCTGCTCCTGTATGAGGTCCTGTACCAGACACAGAAGTGCTCTGTTGACTGCCCTTTTCAGAGAGCAATCAGCGAACGGGATGGAGAGGCCACAGACAGGCTGGCCTGGATGGCATTAGCGGTTCCTTCGGAAGGCTGATTGGCAACTCCTGCTGTCAAAGAGCTCTCCTTGTGATCAAAGGCCTGTGGGCCTCGGGGGTTCCTAGCCCTTGAGAGGAAGCCACTGACATCAGAAGAACTCAGAGCCCAGAGATTCCCTCTGTTCTGCCCTCTGTGGCTGACGATCTGTTCCTCAAAGTCTCTGCATCCACCTCCTCCGCAGTAATGCTTGCCCTGGAAAAGCCGCGCTGAAGAAAGAAGGGCTAGGTCTCCGCTCGCCTAAAGAGCAGCAGACCCATCCACAAGTGACCCGACTGGACACCACAGACAGTAAGCTTGGCTTCCATGTCACAGCCAGGGAGCGCAGTGACTTACTCAAAGCTGAAAGAACTCAGCCCGACAGAAGCAGGTCATGCCGTCAGGGGACACAGTGCACAGACTGATGAAGATGAACAAGTTGCTTCGCATCGCCAACCACCATGCAGCCGTGGACACTTTAGTGCTGGATAGTGGCGTCTTATAAGGGGGAGTCTGTTCAGGTGTGGTGGCAACAGCGCACAATGCCCATGGCCAGCCTGGGGACGCTAGCTAGTGCCACGGTTCTCACTGTTCAGAGAAGTCATTTAGTGCTTCCTGAGCCCTCAGATGCCAGTGCAATTCCAAAAACTCTTTGAAAATGAGATGCTGACTTGATGGATGGAATGACTCCTGAATGAAGTAGCCGGCCCAGTGTAGGAGGATTATTTTGTTTTGTTTCTTTCTACTTTTGATTTTGGTACGTTCTTATAACACACCCAGGGATGCATTATTGAAAACACATGCAATTGGGAACAACGTGCAATTGTTTTTCAGCACCAGTGTGTATAGTGTAACAGCACTAGCAGAGATATGAAGCATTATTGGAGGAAGGCGTTGTTCTAACTTTTTTTCTCCTGTAAGGAGAATCTTGGGTGTGGGCAATTCAAGACTATTTTGCAGATCACGATTTGGGAACTGAGATTGGTCCTTTTCTGCCATTAGTCATTCTTGCTTGGTGGTTTCTGCACCTTTGAGTTTTCAGTCATTTTCTGTTGTGGTTTGTGTCTGGAATATCCCCCCAGACCTCATGTATTGGGATGTCATAGATTACCCATGAATTCTCTGTGTTGCTAAAAGGTAGGGCCAGGTCAACAGGGATAGATTATAGGTGTGTGGTAGAAGACAGGTGTTTGGTACCTTAGAGATTACAGGAGGGTTGTAGATTAGGGGTATGCTGCAGATGACAGTTGGATGGCATGTTATTGGGCATGGGGCCTGGGAGGGCATGAATCCCTGGGGCTTAATCCACAGAGGGCAGAACCCTCAGTCTGGACCCAAAAGGAATAGATCACTGGGATGTAGCCTGGAAGGGTACATGCTAGTTCTCCCTTCCTTCCTCACATGGCTTCCTGTCTGTGATGCTGTGACAGGCTTCCCTCCACCTTCGCCAGGCAACCATTACTGGACTGTGTAGACCTTCTGAAACAGTGAGCTAAAATATATCTTTCTTCCCTTAGGCTGTGCATGTTGGGTATTGAGTCATAGCCATGGAAAAGTACTAAGACATTTTTTAACTATCCTAAACAAAAGTCAGACCAAAATCAACAAAGAAGAGTTCAGAGTCTCTAAACACAAAGTGATGAAGACACGGATTGGTCATGTATACAAAGCTTACACTGTACCCCATAAATATTAACATCTATTTTGTGCTAATGAGAAACATTTTTAAAATTTAAGGACTTAGGCTTACTGTTTTGATTTGATCATTACATATTATATCCATGTATCAAATTGACACACTTTGTGCCATAGATGTGCACAATTATAATACTAAATGATGCAAATAAAAATAAATGTAAGATATTTTGAAAGCAATGAATTCACTTAAAATTAGAATAAATGAGTGTGGAAGAAGATCCAAAGTTCAGTGTAAAATAATCAGGCAACTGAAGCTGCTTGGAAGATTGAGGCAGGAAGACCACACGTTCCAAGCCAGCCTGGGCGACTTAGAAAGACCCCCTTTCGAAATGTAACATGGGAATGTAGCTCATTGTGGGGCCTGGGTTCCGTCCCCGAAAGCCACACACATACGCCCATACACATGCAAATATGTAGACATCATAAAATCGACACCTTTATTAAGGTTTTATATAAATTGTATATTTTCTATACACACACATATATTTAAGAAAGAAAGCTATGAAGTTGGGCCAGTGGTGAGAGTGCCTGACTATCATCTGTGAAGCTTTCATTTGAATCTCTTATACTGCCCCCTGAGCAAAAATAAAAACAGGTAAATGAAGAAATAGAATTGAGTTTTTACTTCATTACTAAACAAGTAGAGAAAGACAGGATTTCTGTCTGTGTTCTGGAGTCCCTGGTTCTACTCTCTGCAAAATAGTAATCTTGAGAAGTGGATACCCTTTGTGTGCTCTGTTGGATGGGGCAAGAAGGTGACATTAGTGTGTTGGTCAGCTTTCTGTCACTATGACAAATAATTGAGATAATCCGCCTATAAAGAGAAAAGGGTGAGTTTGCTCACATTTTGGGAGGTTGTGGGCTCCATGGCTTTGGGCCAGTGGCAAGGTTAATCATCATTGTGGAAACTCACCTTGTGAAGCAGAGCTGTTTCCCTAATAGGATGTTAGAGAGAGAGAGAGAGGAGAGAGGAGAGAGAGAGAGAGAGAGAGAGAGAGAGAGAGAGAGAGAGAGAGGGAGGGAGAGAGACTCTATTATCTTCTGCTCTTCTGTCTTATCTCTCTGGGGCTCTACCATGCCCTTTGATGTTTGACCCTCCTGTGACCTAACCACCTCCCGTTAAGCTGCACCTCCTCCTGATGACACGCCTGGATAAGGACCAGGCCTCTAACACATGGACTTTTGGGGGACAGTCCTGGTTAGTGGAGAGGAAATGGAGAATTTATAGAGCTTCCTTTTTGTTTGGAAAAAACAACTTAATAGGTTCAATGCTCCCCCAAAAGTGCTTTACTTTCCCATCACTTGAAAATGAGCTCATCACAGGGTTGTTTGTGGGGCTATTCCATTGCTAGCCAGTTCCTTGTTTCTCGTCGCAAGTCCTCCCGCCGCACGCATCTGTCACTAGGTATATTTTATCTCCAGAAGCAAGGGACACTTTCACTGATCTGTTTGAAGACAACATTACAGTGAATCTGTAGTGCTTGGATGATGGCTGGCTTGCTTTCTCAGTAGAAATCAAGCCTTTTAACCTTCAGATAGACTGGAAAATGCAGGCGAGGACCTTGTCAGAATAATCTATTTCTGTATGCTTTAGAACAAGACAGTCCTCCTATTCCATGGGGAGAAAAAAAATGGATTCATCTCTTGAACAGTGTGATGTCATGTGCTCAGTTTCCTTCTCAGATTGTCAGATCCCCCGTTGTTTTGGAGAGATAGTTTATATTAAAAAAAAAAAAAACAGTTTTATCCACATGACGTAAATTTGGCCTTTGACCTGGAAGGATGACCTCTGCAGCTCACTGACACAAAAGATGTAAGTTTCTGTAAGTTTTGGCAAAAAACAACAGTGTTAGTAGCTATAGGAAGATGTAGGCTGTCTTGGGGATGTTACTCAGACACCCTTTGGCAAAGCAACAGCTTTCTCTGGTGTGAAGAACCGGTGTGAACTGTAAGGCTGAGTGCAGGTGCCTGCAGTGCTCAGAGTTCTCTGAACGGTAGTCTGTCTGAGAGGACAGCTCAGGATATCTTTCAAGGCCTCTGTGGAAGCCAGTAGATCACAGCAATATTCCTAGACAGGTGACAACAAGCTAAACTCAGTAGAGGATTTTGTGTTTGCTTTGACTGTGACTGAATGGTCTTTACACAGGCACGTAAGAGCTGCAAACTCCTTAAGAAGTCAGGCCGACTGGCCAACAAGCGTTTTTATGTTGGCACAGAAAGTTGATTGCTTCAGAAAACATCCCACAAAGTCACCGCCGTCACGTGCCTGTGCCGCACCAGTGAGTGGAAGCAGCAGGGCCAGCCAGACACGGAGCCGTCTACTGACTGATGGGTGTTTTGTCAACGTCGTGAGGCTGTGCCCAGTCTGCGAGTTGCATCATTTCAATTCATTCAAAAGAGTAAGGATGAATCTCAGGCCACTCAGAACTCCCCACTGGACATACGCTTTCTTACCCAACCTTTATAGAGAGTATTTTTGAGGACAAAAAAAGAGAAAGAGAGAAAAAAAAACAAGATATATATGTATTTAGAAAATTCTGAAATGTCATTCTAAAGTGTATTTTTAAAAATTTAGACGGAGGCTCTTTTCAGTGCTAGCCTGTACGCAGAGTCTTGATTCCGGATTGGTCTCGGATTTTGAGAGCATCGGTGTCTGGCTGTAGGCGACAGTGAAGAAAGAAGTCTTGGCAGAAAGAAAAAGACACACACAGTCTTATTTTGGCTTTTTCAAGTTTTGAGGAATGACAGCGGTTAAAGCACTTGCCTAGCAAAGTCACAGCCTTCAGTTCAATTCCCCAGCATCACATCAGCTAGGCATGGTGGTTCATGCCGTAATCACGGCACTTAGGAAGCTGAGGCAGGAAGACTTCTGAGAGTCCAAGGCCAACCTGGGCTACATAATGAATTGAGGACCAGCCTGGCCTACAGAGCAAGACCCTGTCTAGAAAGAAAGAAAGCAAGAAAGAAAGAAAGCAAGAAAGAAAGAAAGAAAGAAAGAAGAAAAGAAAGAAAGGAACACAGAAGAACAAAAGAAAATGTTTCACCTGTTTAAATCGGAAAGGCTGAGGAATAGACTATATACAAAGGCATCAAGACTGCAGTGTCCCATAAATGCCGCTGACCTTATTTATCTCAGTATCTGTTATTGATGTGTTCTGTTGATGTCTGTTTCCTGTCTGTCTGTCACCTATCTGTATCACCTTTGTCATTTACCTCATCTGTCCCCTCTGCCAACAATCAGGGCCTGTCATATACGGCTCCCTATATGTGCCATCTCTATCCATGTCCACACATGCGGCATTTCTGACTCTACAACCTGATGTTAAGTCAGAGCCCCTGAAATAGACATGTGGACATACGTGAATGTCACCTGGAAGTCCTTCAGGGGTCCACCGCTGTTTAATAGGTATCCACCCCATGTCAGTCTCGTAGCAGGGCTACATGGTATTCCCCCTCAGGTACCAAATAGTGGTAGTACACCGGTCCTAACGTCATGCATCCAGGAAGCTTTTTTGGTTTTCTTTATAGAACTGTATTTCTGTTGTTAATGAGCAGCTACAAAAAGTCAATGGATACCTCTTCTGGGAATATTCCCAAAAGAGTTAAAAACAACACATAACAGAGACATGATGCCCATGTTCATAGCAGCACAGCTAACATTAGTTCAAATACGGAAGACACCAAAATACCCATCAACAGACCAGTGGATACACAAACTGTGGTATTTATACACAATGGAATGCTACTCATCGATAAAAACAGATAGGTTGCAGGCTTTTATAGGTAAATGGAGGAAACTTGAGACCCTCATCCTTAGTGAAGTGAATCGGAAGCAAAAGGTGAAATATCAAATGGTTTGTCTGATATGAGAAACCCAGATCACAATTATTTCATGGAACTTAGTATGGGAACTAATTGGGAACTGGAGGGGCTGGTTGGAGGAGGGGAGAAAGGGGAGAGGGGAAGGATTTGTAACTTTGCCATGGTATGTATGTGCACAAAATGCTCAAGATCAATGTAAACGTTAAGTTTTGCACTTAGACATATCAGTAAAATGGGGGGAGGTGGGGAAGTACATGGAATCTAGGGAAGTGGAAGAGTTATGGAAAAGATGGTTTGGTCAGAGATAAATGCGTACTCTAACCCCAGCCCCAAACGTGACTGAAATCACCGTAGTTTTCAGGAAACCCAGAGTCAGTGTTTTTCTTCCTCAATAAACACGTTTGCTTTGTTTGTGCTAGTTTGTATTTCATGTTTGTTGAGCAGTGTGCCTGCCGTATTTTTTCCTTACCTGCCAGGATACCCGTGCCAATTGTAAAGGAATTCAAGAAAACACCGTAGCCTTAAGGGTTTCTGTTTGCAAAGGAGTAAAGGTTTCTGCTAAATTAATCTCGTAAAGGCTGCTCTGGGAGAAGGAGAGGTGTGCTTTTTTTAATCTTAGACCCTGAACTCTGAGCTACGGGTTTCCAAACAGCTTCTTTGTAACAGTCGAGAGGGAATGCAGCTTTTATTCCTCATTGGAATCAAGAACAAATGTGGGAAGAGGGGTCAGAGATCTGAGGAGGTTGTCGACAAGCAGAGGTCACCGAGTCCCCCTAACAAGGTGACTGCCTCATCTCCGGCAGGACTGGTCGATGCCAGTGCCTAATCAGAGCTGCTCAGCCCGCGACGAAGGCCTTTCAGGTTGGAGAAACTTTTGTACTAAAGAGACGGGACATTCCCCAGGTAGCTTATGATTCAGGACAGTTTGATTCATGAGATCATTGTGTGTTCCTTAATGGACTTTGGTGAAACATAACATGGGAGAAAAGGCAGCAGAAGTCAGAGCTGACCTTACCTCAAATTCAGAGCTGGCCTGACTACTTTCATGGAATGGGAAAAAAAAAATAACAGTGATTTTGGTTTCTTAACAAATGGCCTGGTCTGCTATTTATTTCATGGCATGTGTGATGTTCCAGAAAGTACAAGAGCATAAACTATCCATCCATCGAAAAGTACTCCTTTTCTATTAGCAGGAAAACATCCTGAGGAAATGTGAAGCGATTTGTTCCCATGTCATGCTTTTCCTTTTCGGTCTGGGATTGGCCTGAGATAGCCCGCAGGCCACATCAGGCCCACTACCTGCCTTTGTGAATGAAGTTTTATTGAAACACAGCTGGGGTCGTTCATGGCACACACGGTCAGTAACTGCTTTTGCATCACAGCGGTAGTGTAGAAATTGAAAGGATCTGGATGATTCTCTTTGGCCTGCAGAGCCTGAAATACCTGCCTGTGACTCCTGACTCCCTACGACCCAGGATCCCTATGAAATTGTCCTTTCCGCGACTTCCTTCTGGAAAGAAGCTCACTTCTTAGCCCTTTACCAAAACATCTTCCACATGGGGCTGTGAAGTTCTTGAAAGGTGGTTGCCATAACTAAAGACTGGAGTTTTCTATTTTATTTAGTTTTAGTTAATTTAAACTTCAGTAGCCACAGGTGGCTCAGGGCTGTCATCTTGGATCTGTGGGAGCCTGCTCTGATTGTCTTGCAAACCACGAAATCTGGCAGTCTTGGGTCACACTGTGATACCCGTTTTCTGAAGTTTGGATTATGAAACCTATACATTCGGTGTGTAAAAATGAAATATGCCATTTTTGTTTCATGTGTATCAGAGAAATGACGATACCGTGTTTTACTTAAATATGCATAACATGATTTTGGAGATTCGTGGCAAAATAATGTTCCCAGGTTCATTTCTATTTCCTTATGATTTTTACCCGTGCCTTGTTTTTTCTCTCGTGAATCACTTTTTCTCATAATGATCAATCTTACTTCTTTTCCAAAGGAATTAGTTTTTAGCTCTGCACTCGTCTAATTCTCTGTTCTCTGTTTCATTAATTTGCGTTATCTTCTGTTATTGCTGTTTGTGCACTTTCTTTGAGTATTTAATTTAAAAGTATCTAAGTTTCTGGTTTGCATTCTCAGTCTTGAGCAACTTCTCTTCAGTGTATGGATTTTAGAGTTAACATATTTTGCTTCTCTGTGTCTTTGATAGGATTTGTTTAATTAGCATGTGATGTGCCTTTGGTTATGCTGTCGAGGCTGGCTGATCATTCTGATTTTTGAATATTTGTGTTTGAAGAAAATTCTCAATCCCGTTTATCCTTTAATATTGCCTCTTTTGCTTTTTTAAAAAAAAAATCAAAAATCTCCCGCCAAGTGAATACTGGACCTTGTCATTCATTTGTTTGAATTTCAAGCCTTTATTAATTTTTCTATGGCTTTGCCCCTCTGTAGTCGCTGTGTTATTTCTTCCTATCTATATCTTACAAATCAATATTGTTGTGTCCCACCGTTTTCATCTGCCTATGAGAATCCCATTACCTATTTATTTGAATTGCCTTTTTCTTTTTTCCGTTTCTGAAGTTCACATTGATCCTATTTCAAAAATCCGCCTGGTCATTTTTGTGGTTTCTTCCCCCTGCCCATTCATTTAATTTCCACTGTTTTGTTTAGACATTTAACTGTATTTATCTTATGGTCTGTATCAAGATACAGCCTCAAAAGTGTAACACAAGGTAAAAAGATGCAGGTGCTGTGCACTCAGATGCTTACCAATGATTGGAGACATGGTGGCACCGTCCTGCAATCGTAGCTACCCAGGAGGCTGAGGAAGGACAGTGGAAAAGTCCAAGGTTAGCCTGGGCAACTTTGCAAGATTTGGTCTGAAAATAAAATAAAAATGACTCAATGTGTGACACAGTGGTAGAGCACTCGGGAGATCCTCGGTTCTGTCCCGGTTACAGGAGGAAAACAAATAGACCTCTCTGTTGTTCGTGGCGATTATTAAGAGTAGCCTACTTAAATGATGCGATTTGGTATGTGTTACATTTTTGGTAGTAGTTGCCGCTAGACACACAGAGTCATAGGGTGTGACGTGGGAAGTGGCTAAGGAAAGACTTCATGTTTACGTGAAATGTTTAGTGCTAGTTTTGTGACCAAAACAAAGGTGAGTGTGTAGTTGCTAATTTTGGACGATGACCTCACTTGTCTTAATGTGCTTTATACTTTTGTCTTTCTTTTTTTTTTAAGAAATTCTAAATCAAACCTACAGCAAGTTAAAGATAGACACCCCAAAAAAGTGAGTTATTTAAAGGAATAGTACCATTGCTGTAAGAGGAAGCACGTACAGTGCTTTTGGAAAATTAGACTTCGTGTCTAGAGGAAATATGTGCCTTCTCATCATTTCTACACCATCTAAATATAACCAGGTCACAACTAGCTAAACCCGGGAGGTGACTGTTTTTTCTTTAAGGCATTGAACCATCAGAAACGTCACACCATATTGATGACTGGCACTAAATACAGAGATATTCTTTTCTGGACTCCAGCAGCTCCTGACAGCTGGAGCAGAGGTGAGGGCATCTGTTCAATGTACGCAGCTCGTCGTGGTGTAGCATGATTCAAGTGCGCTCAGAAGATAATGCAGCATCTGGGAGTAAAACTCTCCAACCCTGTTCATGATTAATATTCCCTGGAAATTTTCACTGAGAGGTAGACTGGGTTATACCAGTACCAAATATCTGTTCCTCTCAATTATTCAGAGCAGTGGCCCTTGAGTATTAAGGAAGGAGTACACTTTAACAACATGGGTGTAATGAAAAACTTAATCAAAAAACATATTCAAAGATCCACTTTGTTTAGACATACAAATGGCCCACCATTTCTATGGGTTTACGCATTTCCAGATTCAACTGGTCACAGAAAATCCTTGAAAAAAAAAATGCCACCTGGACTGAACATGTGCAGACTCCTGTCTTACTATTGTCTCATTGATACAAGGTAACAACAACGTAGAGCAGTGCTTACATGCTACTAGGTCCCATTGAGCCTCTAGAGATAGTTTACCGTATATGGAAGGTGGGGGGCTGATTGGAAGCGTATACCATTTCTAGCCACCTGTGAATGGACTGAGACCCTCTGAAACTCACAGCTAAAGTAAATCTTTCCTCGTCTAAGTTGTGGGTGTTGGGTTTTGAGTCACAGCAAGTTCTTTGTTAGGTACCATGATCAGCATCAATGTGTAGACTTTGTAACATAGTGCATTATTTGAGTAGCTTACACATGCATTTAGTTTTGGTTGACATCTACTGTGAGGTCTATGTCACTTTTGGGGTTCCTGCTTCTGCCCCACCCTCTGCAGAGTGTGTCCCTTTACTCAAATATTTTTTTTTCTCTTTTTGCTGAGGTTTGACTCCAAGTTCCGCTCCCATAACAGGACAACACTCACTTGGCTCACAGATCAAGGGAGCAGAACACTTTCCCAGTCTTCTGGGAGGCTGAAGAAAGGAATCGTAGATGTTGTAGAGGAAGAAAGGATGATTGAGGAAAGTAGTCTAGAGATGGAGTTCATAGGGTGGTAGGTGCCGGCAAGGGATTTGCTCTAAGGGTCAAGAGAGAGGCAGGATGGATCTTGGCTGTCAAGTTTCAGTGATGGAACAGAGAAAGGAAGCACAGACAGGAAAAGGACATGGGTGCAAAGGAAGATCATACTGTAGGGTGTAGTCACATGGGCAATATTGATGTAGATTTTTATTGAACAGTGCTTGAAAGAACCTAAGAAAGAGGACAGAGACTGAATCAAAGAGGTGGTGCTTTCCGATGGGATACATCGTAGGTCCTCCGGTGGGGATATATCTGTTCCTCCGTGTCATCTACTCCGTCTTTCTGGTGCATACTGCTAGCACGTGGTATTCTCCCGGGTCACCCCGATGTGGATCCTGGGCAGCACAGCACCCTTGCTTCACCTTGGGCCAAAAGACGGCACAAGGGGAAAAGGGGGACAAGAATAGAGGGCATTGCCAACCAAATGGACCATCCAGAGTAACACTTTGCAGGTGTCAGACCAGATCTTCTTTATAATTATTTTCAGCCAGTTTTAAAGGAATACAAGTTAGTGGAGAGCTAGCTTGAAGTCACACAGAAAGAACTTTCCTTTCTCTATTCCTCTCTCTACTCCTTTAAGGAACAGATGTTTGATAAAGATTTCTAGGTGGCAAGCTCGGTTGTAACCTTTCCAAGAATACATCATTGTTAAATATGTTTAACTTCTTCCTAGGCTCATCGTGGGGATTTGAGTTTAATGACATCTTTTTTTCCCCTCAATACTGGAAATTGAACTAAGGTCTTCACATTGAGCTACATTTCCAGCTTTTCTCTCTTTCTCTCTCTCTCTCTCTCTCTCTCTCTCTCTCTCTCTCTCTCTCTCTCTCTCTCATTCTCTCTTTGAGACAGAGTCTTGCTACATCAGCAAGTTGTCCAGGCTGTACTCCACTTTGTGGTTCTCCTGCCACAGAGCCCAGAGTCCTGGAATAACCAACGGGTGCCTCCACACTTGTCTGTCACACCAGTTTATGATTTATTTAAAAGATTTTCTGTTTACATGTTGATGTCTATATGATTCACGTGCATACAATCCTATGCATGTTGTTTATGTGCATGTTTTACATATATATAGCTCATGTATACAGTATGCATGTGTTGTATATAATTATGTATATGCAGAACAACACAGAAAGAGTCAGGAAACATACATACCTGGGAGGCATTTTCTTAGAAAAGGAATATCAACTTCATTACTGACCAGCATTAAAAAGACAAAACTTACCACATGGGAACTTATCATATGGATATTTTAAGGTCAAGTATTTTCTGTCACCATGCCTGAGCAGGCACCCACCAAAAAAATAAAATAAAATAATGAAACAAAGTTCTACCAACCTGTAAAATGTAGTGAAAATCATTCACCCATAACCCAGTAGGGAACATTTCTTCTGAGCCATTTATGTTCGAAGAACTTGCTCTCTGTTTGCAATGGCCTATGTGTAGAGTTTTTATTGTAGTAAAAGTTAGTCCTCATAGTGACTAAATGCAATGAAAGTTTCTGTTGAATTTTCTATTTAGTAAAACAACAAGTGGCTGAAAGACATGTGACTTACCGAGCAGTCCACTGGGGCACTGTTGACACCCGCTCTTTAACACAAAGTCCTAAAATGAGACTTCTCCCTTCTGGCCTCAGCTGCAGAGTGTGGGGGACTGAGTGATGTAGAAACCAAAGACACTAATCACTGCAGGATGAAGTGGATGCTTAATCAATTAGGCTGGGTCCTATAAAACAGCAGTCCTTGGGTAGGAATTAAAGCTATAAAATAATTCAATTAGCATCCTGTGCGTGGGGCCATTAGATTGAAAGCCAGAGGAAATGACTGAGGTCAAACAAATAGAAGGATCTTCTCCGATCAGCCAAGTGAGTTTGTCCTGCTGAAGTGGTCCAGTAAGCACAGTGTCTCCCACCCGTTGAATGGGTTGGGTGATACCGCAGCATCCTGGGGCCTCTTGGAAAGCGCTACACGACACTTAAAACAACTGGCAGCATCCCTAACACTTCATTAAGGGTGCGCCCTTTGACTGTGCTCGGAAGAGGAAAGGGGCTAAGATGCTTATAATAAGTCGTGTTCCCTTATTTCAAATGAGAACGCTGTTTTTAGGAAGTGCAGAATGCTGTGCAAGGTTATGCTGTAAGCTAATGAGACAAGAAGTGGAACCAATTATTTCCAGATTCTAGTGAATATTTTAATTCATATTCCCTCTCCGTTTTGTTCTTTCTGGTCTTTATTTTTGTAATTTTATAGTTGTTACTTTAAAAGAACAAAAGAAATACAATCATCTTGGTATAACTTCCTCTGCTGCTTTCCAAGCAGTCATGAAGGTATAAAATATTGGTCAAAGAAAGTGGTTTGTTTTGGGCTTATTTACACACGCTATGGATCCCCCTTGTCAAAGGAAGCGGTCCGTCCAGCTCGCCAGAATGTACAGATCCCCTTAGACATCTGGTCTTGCTTCTTGCAGTAACCGTAGTGAGGAAAGTCACACATCTTCATTTCCAGTGCTTGGCAGTTGCTCAAGATATGAGATGTTGACAGGTGCCCAGTTTTCCTTTTTCCTACTCTTATGTTCACCGTTGCCCACTGGGTCCATTGACTTTCATTGTTCTTGGGGCGATGTCATCGCCTTGTCTGAAAAGTGGTGTCACCCTCCGGCACTCAGACCGTTTGCAGAAGACATGACCATCTGGAAGTGAGTTTCAGCAGTCTACAGTCACCTTGAGAATGTAGCAGGTCCTCTCTTGTTCTGTTGTTTTCCATTTCTGTTAGTCCCGTCAGTCACACCATCACTCATGAGCAAATGTACTTATTAGCTTAGAAGCTTCTGTGAGGAGGTGTGCCAGGCAGGCGTCTGGGACATCCACCCCTGATTGTTGCTCTTATCGTGACGTCACATGGGGTGAAAAAGATGTTGCAGATACACCTCAGGCCACGCATCACCGTGCCTTACATTGGGCGAGGATTGCAGTGGTGGAGTAGAACGCGACAGGGTTTTCTGTGGCTGGTGCCCGATGCAAGTGTCAGAAAATCTGAAACGTGAGAAGGTGGGGTCTGAGGTGGGCACTGTGGTATTAGGACGGGTGGAAAAGCCCTAAATGTGAGGGATACCATCTAAGTAGCGATGCCTGTGATGAGCAGAAGCAGAAGAAGCAGGCCTACCTGCATAAGCACTGGGGTCTTTCTCTTCTTTTCTGTTTCCTGGCTGCCAGGAGATGAGTAGTTGTGCTATCCCACATCCTCTACCATGTTGTTTTTACCTTGCCATGGGTCCTAGAAGGGACAAAGTCAAGTTACCATGGACTGAACCCTCTGAAAGCATGAGCCAACATAAATCACGCCTCCGTAAAACTTTTTATTTTCGGATATTTTTGTTGCAGTGATAAAAAGCTGACACAGGCAGGGACAGGATCAAAATATTCTGGAGTTAGGTTTTGCCTAGAAAGGACCCTGATTGATATGGGCCTCAGTTAGAAAAGAAAATATGTGTGTAACCGGGGAGAATAGAGGAAGAGCAATGCTTTAGAAGAAATAAAAGAGCAACTCCCCCACTTCTCCTGACCTTGCTAGTAGGTCAGCTTTCAGGGACGAGGGAGTACAGCAGATGAAACCGTGCGGTCATGGAGAAGACAGATTTGTGTCACTAAGAGATGACAGAAACAATATTCAGAGCAATGTGTGGGAGTTTGCTGAGGACAGGGGAGTTTCAGAAGGAGGGAAGTTTGGGCGGGCTGGTGGAGTACTGGTGTAGTGTGAGGAGGGGAGCCAGGTACAGGCGAGCTGGGGGGCCTCCAACCAATGCTAGCATCTGGGAGATTTTGTCCTCGTGGCCCCATAGGATACACGGATGGGGACCTTCACCACAGCTTATTCTCTACAGACTGGCAGTCAGGCCAGCGCACTTCCCTTGAGCATTTGTGAACCTAGACATAATGAAGGAAAGCAGGGAAATGATGTCTTGCTTTCTTGTTGCTGTGGCAAAATATCTGACGCATACCGCTTCCAAGGTAGAAAGGGCATGGAGGAAAGCCCTGAGTAGAGGACAAATGGTTATGTGTAACTGGCACGGTAGCAGGGAGACAAGAGAGAAGCCTTGGACAAAACTCACCCCCTACCGGGCACCACCTCTTAACAACACAAGAAATCCTCAGTGGGTGAATGTACTGATGATTATAGTACCTCCATGATTTAGTTACTCTCTGAACACGTGAGATCTTTCAGGGAACATCTTATATCCAAACTGTAACCCCTGATCTGTTGGCTCATTGCTATAACCGATGATTGTCGAAGAATATCTGGTATACACAGGGGCCCCATACGTATTTGCTGCCTGAATACGGAGAGGTATTTCTTTTCCATGTTCACTACTGTCTGGAATTAGGGGAGGGTAGAATGCCTCTTCTGTCAGTTGAATCTAAACTAAGTCAGACTACCTGGACAGCCTCAAAGCCCCTTAATCTTGGTGCTTATATAAAAGAGAGATTTGATCTATATTTTTATTGTTCTTTCTTCCCCAAGAGAACATGTCCATCTGTGAGAACTTTGATTTCCATCCTCTCCCCAGCCCTGTTTCTACAAGAGGACCTCTGTCCTCCCACAGAATTCCCCATTTTAGCAGGCGTCAGCCTGATTTTTCCCAATTGTTCAACCTGATTAGCTTGGACGGTTTTTGAGTTCTCACTTGCCCTTCCCCCTACTAACTCATGGATATACTTTGGGGCTCTGTCTCGAGTTACATCCAGATGAAGCCATTTCTCCCGCTTCTGCTCCTTGTTTCCCATACCCGATTGCTGCACAAACGTCACTGCACCCCTCCAGTGCCATGAGGTCTGCTTACCCTCTTCTACCTTGATCTCCCTCCAGCTACCCCCACGTTTCTCTTGAGTGTGAATCACAACAAAGCCTTGTGTGACCTTTCCTCTCCAGCACAATGAAACCAGAAGTCCTCATGGCCATCTCCTAGGTGACCCTCTCCTCAAGTGGTGTTTGCCATCTCGTCAGCTGTTGCTAACAAGCCCACCACACTGTCCCCCACGTAGGATTCTGCAGGTGGGAGTTTCTACTTTCTGACTCTCCCTGTCCTGGAACATTCTCCCACCAGGTGGCTGCGAAACTTTTTCCTGACTCTCTGTTCCAGAGAGGTCATTCCCCGTCACCCGCCACCGTTCTGTTCAGAGGCCCACGCACGTCATCACGCCCCATTTCTGAGCTCTCCTTGTGTCTAGCCTTTTTATAACCCATGCTTACCTGGTTGTTGGCCTTGTATCTCCACGGTAGCATCTGAGAGCCGGGAGGGGAGAGGCTATCTCCGTTGCGTTCATTGGCACATCCCCAGCACCAGAGCTCTCCGATGTCTAACAACTGTCTAGGAAACGAATGAGTGACTTGCTTTATGCTTTTCGGTGTATAATGGCCACTGGAGATGAGGTCTTCAAAGCAGCTCAGTCTCCACCAGGTAGAATACAAGAGACACGGGAGACGTATTTGCTTTGATTCTTTTACTGCCTGTATATATTTGCCAGTTACACAGTGGTGCATTATTTCTATGTAAATGTAAGTTTTGCTATGAATGTATAGTACGGAATCAAAGCCTAGCAGCTCGTGTTCGCTCATACACTTCATGACTGGTTATGTGTCACTGGCACGGTAGCAGGGAGACAAGGGAGAAGCCTTTGGTCTTAACCAGGGGCCTAGAGCTTATATTAGCTGAATTTGAATAGGCAGTAATGTATGCATGCATATGCTTTTCTTCCCTGCAACCGAATACCAACCAGAAAGAGCTTACTGGGAAACATGTTTCTTTTGGCTCATAGTTTCCAAGGTTTCAGACCCTGGTCACCTCACCCCAAGGCAACACCACCCTGGTTGGAGGGGGTGGCTAGGGAAAGCTGCTGACCTCATGGCACCTGTGAAGCTCAGAGAAGAGGAGAGAGCTACACTAAAGAAGGGACCCCAAAGTAGATATGGTATCCCACATCATGTCCCCATGTCCTACCCAGCCAGACCCAGAATAAAGCTTTTCTGTCTCCCGAGTGTCCCTCAAGCCAATAAAGTTGACAGTGAAGATTAACCATTACAGTATGCTGCTGTGTTCACAGCGCTGCCTTGGAGAACAAGTATAACTAAATATTACAAGTTAAAAAAAATGTAAAGCAATAGCCTCACTTCACAGAGAAAGGCTTATGATTCCGAAAGGGCAGAGAGGAGACACCGGGTAAACAACAGCTAGGTTGCTCATTGCGTCACCGTGCACGATAATTCATCAAGAAAGTTTTAAGTACAGTTTTAAGCAAACAAAAATAACTTAAATCTTAATCATAAAAGAGTACGGAGATTATCCAAGATACCATTTCAACTAAGACAGTGTTGCTTATGTCCCATTGGATGACATATTTATACTTGCCAGTTCAGCAGAGGGCGATTTATGAGGGTAAGGCGTACTTGGCTCCTGACAGTGGATTGCCGCAGATGAAAATATAAACACCCTCTCCTTCCTTCACTATGGATTTGAACTCTTACTTTTGTTTGGAAGCACGTTTGGTTATGAGTGAGTGCGGGAAATCCGTACACGTGACACTTACACGTTTTAATGACAGATGACGTTCAGCACGTCCTCTGGCCTGTGATATCTCTCACATATTAATGGGACCAGCTCCTACCTGGTTCATCTCTGCCCGTTCTTCTTACCTTCTCTCTAGAAGGCTTTCTGAGTCATTCTCTGCATGACCGGGGTCCCCCCACTCTAATCCCACTTGAAATAAATTCAGTTACCTTTGAAGAGCTGTTTTCCTGTACTCTACCTCACTGCCTAGGGAGTGAGATTGTGCATTTCAACTTTCTTTAGCCCTGTTCTGCCCTGCCCTCAACCCTACACCTAGCACACTAGGGCCCATGAAATCTGCCTGTGTTCTCAACTTACTGTATGTAAACGTAAACCCCTGCTCAGACCCCATTTGTGTTTGTGTGTGTGTGTGTGTGTGTGTGCACATATATAATGGACTGGAGAAAACAAGGCAAGAGCCTTCACACTGACCTACATCCCCAGCCCACTGTTTTATTTTTCATTTTGGCACAAGACCTCTTGCTGTGTTGCTAAGTTGCACAAGCTGGGCTTGAACTCATAATACTTCTGCCTCGGCCTCGCAGAGTGCCCAATTTGATTTTTAAGTTAAATTTATTTTAACTGACACATAAAAACTGCAAGACTCACGGGGTGCTTCGTTTCAGTACACGTATGTGTTTTGTCAATGTCTGTGTCTTGGTTAACATTTATCTTCTCAAATGTTTCTCATTTGAAATAACAATGACAGAAAAAAAACATTCCTAGTTCTTCCTTGTAGAGTTTGGAAATTCACATTACGGTATCCTGCTGTGTCATTACCTATTGTGGGGCGGCGCGGTCAGCTGTAAATCTCAGGCCCCGTGGGTCGTTCCTGTGTTATTGAATTATTGCCCCGTTGAAACCCTCACTGTGCACACTCCCAGGGTGTGTTGCTTATCTGTACCGCCAAATGGGCGCGCTCGAAGGTGAACGTGGCCTGTAATCCATCAGTGTCGCAACCAATTGCCTTGTGCACCAGAACTGCTCAATAAAATATTTATGGTATTTTCCAGGGGGTCCTGACCTGGGCTTCCCCACACTGTGAGGACATGTGTCTCTGTGTCCCGTTGAACTCCGACCTTACATGCCGCCTCATAAGTAGGCAGCACTTCTTGAAAGCCATGCTTCCCACCGAAAGGATGCATTGGAATTATATTTCCTGACTCGCTGTGTTTATTTCAACATCAAATGGCAAGAAGAGGGTTTCTAACATTGAACACAGAGGGCTGTGCCGTGTAAACTGGGGCCTCTTTGCACCTCCTGGAGCTCCTTCATGTCTTAGAGCAAGAGGTATATTTTCTACAGTTTGCGGATTGATGCCCTTGGATAAGGCACAAGCCTTTGTGCCTGCGCCAATGAATTCCAGGGTCAGATGCTGTGGTGCCTTGTTCCGTAGCACTAGTGGAAGAACCTCTTAGCCTTGGAGTTATACCCCCTGGGACCATGAGCTCTGCATGTCTACTTGGTGGGAGCGTCTTACCGAAAGAGCCTGTCTTGCAAATGTAAACTATGTACAATTAGAGAAAACAAAGGGCTAGGAGAAAAGATGTTCCCCATCAGAGTAAGAATCATGCAATAAACTATGATCCCCTGAGAGATCATGTAACTCGGGAGCTCAGGGACCTCTCTCCACTTATCTCTCACCTTCAGATTCTTCCAAGCAACTGTGCGTGGGCAAGATCGTAAATAAATCATTGAATAAAAAGTTCAAAAGACCGTTGTCGGTGGGGAAGAGCCCTACTGTCGTGCGTAATGTTCACACAGACAAACGGATCTGCACAAGTGTGTCAGGGATGATCAGAATGTGTAGTGAATGTTTAAACTAAAAGCATTATTACAGAGAAACACAGACTGCCTTTAGCCTGCGTCTAGATGGCTCTCCGTCTCGTGGAACTCATTAACCTGCGTTCTTGACACTTTGCACAGCTGGTCTGGAAGTTCTCTTTAGTGAGTCTTTAGAAGTCGTGATTCTAAGAGGTATCAGTGAAGGCTACTGCTGAGTACCATTCCAGAGAAAGGTGGGCTTGGTACAACAGGACAGTGTGTCCTCACCCACCTTCCTTGCTGGGTCTGCTGCTGCGTTATGTTGAGTTCCTCCCCAAAGTCAGAATGGCTGTGAAAGGGAGATATTGGGACAAGGAGGCAGCCCTGACAGGGGACCTAAGGACACTCATGAACAGTGACTTCCGGAAGTGCTTCAGAAAGTAGCAAGAATGTAAATACAATTGAAATACGTTATGGGCATTGAATCCCACCCCCCCCCCCAAGAAAAAAAAAACACATGTGAAACAAGGTGAGGGTGAGGGTGAGGTAAGGGAGCAGCAGAGGGTAATGACTAAAATATGCTATGTGTGTGTGTGTGTGTGTACTCATCTGCCAAAATGAATCCCATTAATCTCAATAACCAGTATGCCTGAATAAAAGGTGTGGGAAGAAAAGTAGTGAGAAAGATGGAATAAGTGTGTTCTAAGTGAGAGGAGTATTTTGAGGGGTTTAGAAGCAGGGCATCTTTTTCTGTAATATTCACTATATTTTTAATCACACTTCATAGATATAGGATAGAGGATGAAAAATTTAGATCACACCTGCTTCTGTGAATCCCATCCCAGTAATTCAGTAAGCTAAGGACATTAAATTAACGACCTCCACCCGTGTTTAAGAGACCAGACTGCAGACATTCAGAATAAGTTGATGGCCTAGTTGCTTGTTGATTGCTGTGACTCAGTACCCAACAGCCACAACTTAAGGGAGGAAAGATTTAGCTCACAGTTTCAGGTCTTACACAGTTCATTCAGAGGCAGCCAGCCATGGTGGAAGCACATGGAGAGATTGGAGAGCCGCCTAAGGCATTGCAGACCGAAGCCAAGTGAAAGCCAGGTGAATCTGGAGATTCAGACAAGGCTAAAGCTCTCTGAGGAAGTTGCTGTAGGTCCTCAGGTTCCATTTGGGGACAGTCATTTAAACTCCACACATCTACCCATCCTCCAACTTAAGACTTCTCTAAGAAAAATGGATTGTCCAATTTTTGATTCTTAACAAGTCAGAGAGTCATAATATTATATATTTTACCGAACACAATTTTGTCTTTATAACAAAAATGTAAAGTCATTTTACCCTAAAAGAAAAACATCTTTCATTAGTGTTCTGTGCCATGTAACAGTTAGTTACAAACATTTTGGTTCAAAAGAGTACACATGTACCATGTCCGTTGCTGCCGTGGTAGAATCTGGGTGTAGCCTAGGGCCCGCTGCGTGAAGTCTCACGTGACTGCTGTCCAGGTGTTTGCTAGCTGGCTTATGCTGTTGCCTGGGGGTACCGGGGGAGGAATCTACTTCCAAACTCACCTTGGTGGGAGACCTCATGGCTCCGAGGACAAGGGAACAAGGGTGCTGTCATTATGAGGTATGATAAACATCACAGTGCATGCCACCACGATGTGCCCTC
Organism: Ctenodactylus gundi; assembly: GCA_004027205.1. Classification (NCBI taxonomy): domain Eukaryota; kingdom Metazoa; phylum Chordata; class Mammalia; order Rodentia; family Ctenodactylidae; genus Ctenodactylus; species Ctenodactylus gundi. The sequence goes on from PVKB01002173.1 coordinate 148,500, forward strand.
TAGAGAAAGGCAGGCTTGTAAAAACTGGGCAGTGCGGCTTCGTCCATCTTATTCGCTGGGTTTGGCACCGTGTTGGCCCCTGCCCGTTCCTCAAAGTCAACATGACTGTGAGAGATCAGGTTTTGAAGCGATTCAGGATAATGAAGCAGCCAACGAAAAGAAACTCAGGAACTAAAGACACCCAGCAAATAGCACTTACAGAACTGCTTCAGAAAGGGTCGAGAGTGATAGCCTGTGTTGGAAGGAAAGGGGAATGCTTTGAATGTTTTCTTTGAATGTTTTGTTGTCTTTTAGTATAACGTTTTAAAATTAAACATACACTGCATTCTTCAGATCGCAGTCGTACAAGTCTTAACACCATAAGGACCGTTTCGCTTACACAGTTATACACCTACAGTGACTGTGGTTAGAGGTCTGTCCCCAGTGCCCCTGCTCCGTACCCATATCTTCTGTCTTTCTGTACGGCATTGGGGCTTGAAGGGTCTTCACACTGAGCTCTATGCACGGCCCCTTATTTACTTATTTCTTTGTTTGTTTCTTCACGGGCTCTTACAAAGCTGGGCTCAACCTTGGAGTCCTTGGAGTCCTCCTGCCTCAGCGTCCCAAGGTGCCGAAACGATAGGTATGAGCTACCACACCTGGCTTTCTGTCCTTGCCTGTCTTTTCTCTCTATATATTTCTCTATATCTCTTTGTCTGCGTTTCATTCTCTGAGCTACGTACGTATCTCTGTCTCCAGAGATTTATTTGTATATATGTATGTGTGTGTGTGTGTGTGGATTTTTGCTGTGATATTTGTTATCCTTTCTAAAAAATACGTTAAAAAAATCTTGATACTGCTTTAAGAGTTGTTTTTAACCCAACAAATACATTGCCCCTGCCACATCTTCTCTTTTGTTGTGTTTTTGTTTTTATTTTCCTTTTTTTGAGACACAGTCTTGCTGTGTAGCCTTGAGATCAACATCTTCCCTCACGCATCTCGAGTGCGGGGATAGCAGGCATGTACCACCACGCCTACCTCTACTCTGTCTCTTGTTGCTCTATTGAATCTCACAGACTTTCTCTCGTCGGCTTCTGTAAGCCCTGTGTCAACCCGGCTTTGGTTTTGTATTTTTTATGTGCATGTGTGTGGAGCTCACGTTAAAAGCCCGTTACCAAATTACATAGGTGTTTCAATCACACAAAGGCAAAGTCGTGAGCAAATACAAATGATCTGCCCTCCCCACCCTCCAGAAGTTTCGGTCATATATGTTTCGTCTTCTTGACAAGACCAAAACTTTTTGTGGGAGTTGAGCAGGATTGATTATTCTTGTATAAATCTTGGCATTTTACAAGAGTGAAAATTCAAGGGTGATTCTTCCTGCTTGTTATAAATGGACCGCATCCAGAACGACTTTGTTTTTAATCGCTGCTGTCTGTCAGATGCTCCATTTATGGCTCGGGATTTTAGGTGTGATTCAAAGACAGTGAGAAATGCCAGGTGATGCATACGATCCATGTTTGTGGGGGGAGAGCACACTTCGTACAGTGGATACGTGGAAAGCGGGATGGAGCGAATTTTTCTCCCAGTTTATAAGCAGACGTCACTGCTTTGACCGTACACTGCGTTGTTGTGATAGCACTTTCTCCTGATTCCTTCCCCCACCCCCAAAACACTCTTTCTCACTTTATCGAGTTCTCGTCCTCCTCGCTACGGTTTAGGTCTACAGTGTTCCCGAAAAGTTCCTTATGTTTGGAAACTCATGGGCTCTGGGGGTGCTCTACTCAGCAATAGATTCACCCACTGATAATCTCATATGCTGGTAGGAGGTGGGAGCCAGTTGGAGGCCAGCCCTGGTACACGTGGTATTCTTGTCCCCAGCTGCTCCCGTGTCTGTTTCCGGACTGTTGTGTGGTCACAGCTTTCCTCTTCTGAACCCTTCCACCATGGCTGTGTGTGCCCTGGAGCTGGCCACTTGCACGTGGACTGAGACCTCTGAAACCGTAAGCCGGGACATAGTCCCCCTCCTTTGAGTTTTGCGTGTTCGCACCTTAGTAGTCCAGTCACAAGAAGAGAGGAAATTAAGCAGAAGCCATTAATAACTCCAATAAGTTGTATAACGTGCAGGCGGCTGGAGCCATCTCTAATAAGATATAAAAGAGGACTCTAGAGAACACCACTGGGCTGAGCGGGAACCCTGAAGGCGGGAAGCAAGTAAGATGGGTGACTGTTATCCAGAGGGCATTTGGAGAGGCTGGAGTGGCAGCCTGCTTGATGCTGGCTGTGCCTGGTCTGTTCTCCCAGAAGCAACAGGTCCACGGCGCGTGGATTCAGACTGATGCACAGAGCCCTGTGCATTGAGACTGAGAGACCAGAGCTGCAGGAGGATGGTTGTGTGCCTACCACCTGCAACTCGGGCGTAGGCCCGGGGGCGGGGGGGGCCTTGCCAGAACCAGGGGTGGAATTCCTTCTTTGCGTGATGTGTTGCCTGTGCCACCTCGTGGTAAAGGCTGACGTCAGGCCCGTGATCACTGCAACAGGACGCGGAGTTTACTTTCCTCATTGCTGGGGCACGGCTGCCTCCTCTGTACCAGAGACAGAGGTGAGCAACAGAAACCCTAACGGATTTGTCTGACACTAGCTCTTCCACAGTGAAAACTTGAAGACCCAGGGAAAGTGAATTTTTATGCTTAGCTTCAGTGACATGTAGACAGCTGTGTAGAAATACGGTTGGGCGAGAAAAGGTGTGGACCAGTGGTACTAAACAAGAGGGGACCCTGGAAGGCTGAGGTAGGGGAGTAGCAAGGTAGCGACTTCGCACCCCCCTGTCTCAAAAAAAAAAAAAGTGATTTGGAGAAATGTGTAAAAGTTCCATCTCTGCGCAGGCAGCGTGAAACCCTGGTTTGTAAACGCGAGGAAGACGGTTTCTGCAGGGAGGCTGCCCAGAATAAGCTATGCTGTGCCCCGCTAGCTGAGGCCCTTGCTAAAACGTCAGCATGTAAGGAGGTGATGCATTCTTACGGTTAGCGTGCGGCACAGGAGAGTCAAGAAAAGAAAAAAAGAAATCATTGGCCACGCCCACTGGCACAGGCCTGTCACCACAGCACTGTGGGAGGCTGAGGCAGGATGATTGCAAATTCCAGCCCCGCCGGGTAAACTTAATGAGTTCACAAGTCTCTACCTCAAAATCAAAGAGAAAAGACGGTCTGAAGATGTAGCTCAGCATGAACCCCTTGGCTTGACCCCGACACTAAAGAAAAAAATGGCAGTGGCCCTAACTATGACTGTAAAAGCTTGCTTCCATATGGCCTGGATCGGGTTTTGTGATGACCTACCTGCAAGCTAAGCATGAAGCCAGCCGCCTATGCAGAAGTTGTCAGAAGCTGCTGAGATCAGTGCTTTTCCTTGGTGACGGTCACTTCCCGCCTGGCTTTCTGGCAGCCCCTCTGAAGCAGCACAGCTCCTTGTGGAAACCAGGGTATGCCCCTATTCCAGAATGATAGATTGAGGAGGCCAGGGTGGTCTTTGCGTGTTTAGATATTCATTATTCGTAACGTTATTGGCCAAAAGTGTAAGTGGGTTTTAGAACCCTCGTTGATAATCTTACAAGAAACATGAAATAAACATGAGCCATATTTTAGACCACGGGGCCAGTTTTTAAAAGTGGACTGTCTTGGAAAACCTGATTTGTTTGTTAAACTTAATGCTTACAGTTATCACAATAGATAAGTAGGTAGGTGGTAGAAGATGGAATGCATGTGTTTGTACAATGTATGTACACATATATGTTTATAAATACCATGTTATAAATATATTAACAAGTACTGTCATATATATGCATGTGTGCATGGAATGTGTGTATGTTCATGTGATATATATGCATCTGTATACATCATTGTTTATATATATAATTATGTATGTGTGTATGGATGAAATATACATGCATATATATAATGGCTTTAAGTGTATCCCATTTTATATTTATCTATTATAATTATATGTGTGTATGTATATGTATGTAT
>PVKB01002173.1:155000-312179 GCA_004027205.1 Ctenodactylus gundi
TTCCCGGCCCCTGATATCAGCTGTTTCTTAGCCCCTTAAGGTACAATTTGCAGTGAGAAAAAAAAAAAATTGAGCTGGGCCTGGTGTTGCAGACCTGTAATCCTGGGACTTTGAAAGTCTGATAGAGAAAGATTTCAAGTTTGAGCTCCACCTGAGCAACTTAGGAAGATACTGTCTGAAATAAATAATTCGAAAGGGCTGGGGGTGTAGCTCACAACGAAGGCCCCTTGTTCAATCTCCACTACCACAAAAATAAAGTAAAACAAAATAAATAATTTTCGGTACATAATTCACGTGTAGCTCGTGAATCTACTTTCTGGTTGATTTCTTATCACATAGCTTAGAGAGGTAAATTGAACACAACAAAATCATATTTTAAGTAACTTCTGCATTAAGTTACTTTAAAATACAAAATTCCAGGCTTGGCAATACCAGAGTAGTGTCCAAATATGGGCATCTGTCTGCGTGGACACAGATGGCTGAATTCTCATGGTCCTGGATGAAATGCCAAAATACTTCACCTGCTTCCTCCTAAAGTATTTGGAAGAAACAATATAGGAAGCCCAGGTAAATTAATTTCAGATAAACAGATTTTTTTAAGCTTGGGATACACATACACAACGACAGCAAGAACAACAGCAACAACAACTGCAAAAATCCCCAAAGACCCATTGCTTTACCTGAACTTGAATTTAGCTGTATGATGCCTGGCCTTTTATTTGCAAAATCTAGTAACTCTAGAAATGGTTCACATTTTTTTTATATCTGTGAAGTTGTTTGATTAGTAACAACAAGGAAAGTTGATTTGTTTTTTCAGTTTGGCAGCTGTTCAACTATGGGAAAGATACCACAAATATGTCTGGAAATAAAAGGAACGTTCACATTTGGGAAAAGGCGTGGGCCACTCTTGAGTTCACCTCAGCTGGGTGGTTTGGTGGTTGAGCACATTATTTTGCCCGTGCAAGGCTGTATTTTTGAACCCTAATAGCACAAAAATAAACCACACTCTCTTCTTCATGAAGTCTCTAAGAATTCCTAAACAGGGAAAACTTTTAAAAGTAGTTTTATCCCTGGGCAGGATTCACGTGGAGAAGAAGTGCTTTGTGGCCCCTAAGAAAGAGAGGAAACAGAACCGAATATGTGAATTCTGAGATTATAACTTGTGCGTGGGTTTTTCTAACACAGTGCTGGAAAATGCACCCTGCCTTCGATTTCCACTGAATAAAGTGTCTCTTGTAATATTTTTAAAAATTGCATTTTAAGGTATCCCAAGGAATTGTAACATGACTTTATTTCAAAGTATATTCTTTTCTGCTCCATTTTGAGTCCATTGAAGGTTATGCACCTGATGTTGCTTTTGACAAATGTGACTTCTAGATGTTGAAATTTTAAAAGTCCTTCGAGGTCACCAAACAATGGCAACTTGGAGAAGACACAAGTCAGCCTTATTGTGGATGCTTATAACTGATACTTTCCACGGTTTCCTGAGATATCCATACCTGCACATGTGGTGTGCAGTTCCAAGACGGTGCCAGTAACTGTGCAGAAAGCTTTCTCTGCTTGTATCTTGGAACCCAAAATTCAGCCATTCTGAGTGCGTCTCATGGGTGTCACTTTCCCCTGCCAGTTACTCCTGTGAACTGCAACATGAATCCAGTGCTGGCATTTGCCCCACTTCCGCTCATCTATGAACTCTGTATCCTAAAGGTGACTCCTTCAGAGATTTCTTTGTGGGCAGAAGTGACGGGGCACACTTTAGGCACTGAACCCTCATGAAAGGATAATGTCGTTATTACTGTGTAAGTGTTGTTTTGTTTTCTTTGTGTTGGTCCTGTTGCAATTAGACGGGTTAAAATTCAGATATTTTTGAGGGAATAGGCTTCCCTGCCTTCTAGGCAGATACCTGGGAAAAATTTACTTATAAAGACATTTTATTTTAGCTCACAATTTGATAGTATCAATCCGTGATAAGTTGGCCTTGTACCTTTGGACCTGAGTCAAGGTAGCACAGCATTCTGGGAGCATCTAATAGAGCAAATCCTCTCACCTAATGCCCAGGAAGTAAAAGAGAGAAAAAAGAGTCCTGGGGATCCCGATATCCTCTTCAAAGCCGCACCTCCAGTGTCCACATTTACTCTCCATTGGCCTGACTTCCGAAAGGCTTTGCCACCTCTCAACAGCACCGTGACCGGGGTCCTGAAATCTCCTTCGAGGAAATGCCCCTCCCCACCCCATGATCTCACTTTCTCCCACTAGGCCCTGCCTCTAATGGTTTCACCCCCTCCCATTAGGGTCCCAGTGTCTCTTTCAAGGAGAAGCCCCAGTGACGTAGCTTCTTCCCGCTTGGTCCACCCTTTAAAGCCTCCGCTATGTCTCCATTAGCACCAACACCAGGGATCGAATGTCACCTTCAAGTGTGCGCCTCTAGTAACCTAGCTTCCTCCTACTGGGACCCACCTCCTAAAGGTTCCACCACTTTCCAAGAGTGCCAAGCCAAAGACCACGGCTTCCACAGATAAAACTCTGGGAGACACTCCAGATTCAGGTTGTGGCAGTCACAGATTAGAAACTGAGACTTTGTCCCGTAAGGCTTGTTCCAGGAATTAGATGAGACGACATTACTCCAAACTCCACCACGTTTGCATGTTGCCCTGGACTGGAGATTTGGTATTATTCCAGAGATTGCAAGTGCTTGACAAGAGGTTCAGAAGATTGAGCAGTGTGCCACAAAATTCAGGAAGAAAAAGAAAATACGGAGACAATGCAGGATGAACATTTTCTATGTGACCATTTCATCAAGGACCAGTCTGGCCTCTGGGTAAGATTTCATTTTCAGAAACTAGGAAGAGGACACGTCCAGAGTATCCAATCGACTCAGCATTGTTCGTCCTGTCTATATCTCTGTACCTGTCTGCGGGTGGGTTACACCTCAGTACGGCAGCTCTCAGCTTTCCTGCCTTTATTTTTTCTTCTTTAGGACATTACCTTCACAAGGGTAGACGTTCTACACGTGAAGCACTGTAATTTCTTGGTTGCCATATCTCCTTTGCATTCATATGCAAGTAGATATCTATACATTGACTGAGGGCATTAGAATATATGTAGGAGTCTTATCAGAAAAGTTTCACCAAGAGTGTCTGATTGTTTCTGATCCTCTACGTTCAGATTTCACATGAAAACTCTATCATACGCACTTTCTATCTGTACGTATATATCTATGTGGTGACATACATGTCTTATCAGTTTTATATCTGTCATCTGCAAAGCAAGAATGAAGAATCTCTCCATCAAACCAAGAAAGGAGAATATTTATGTTAAGTCAATCATCCAATCATCCGACTTCTCCTATGTAACTGAATTCTATGAAAAGTGTAAAAATAAGATTATGGCAGTCTGCAATTCAGCACATATTTCCTTAACACTATTTACTGGTTAACTTTACATGATGTGCATTGCATATGTATGCATGTATGTGTTGGATATGCATATGTATGCATTGGAGTATGAGTTGCATGTATGTTCATGTATGTGTATTACATGTATATATACCTAATTTTGTTAGTAAAGAGTACAGAATTCAATACTCTAAAACATGTTGTTTTAGCCTAAGGATTGTCTTGAGCCAAATACAACTGGGAAAGAGCATATTTTTAAAAATAAAAATAACTCTCTATCCTTCCTTTATTTTCCTTGAAGCAGGACATATGTTTCCAAAGGCACGCTTCCCTTTCTGTACGAGAAATGAAAGAGATTGGTCATATAAGAGAACTTCATAGCTTTCTGAGCCTCGGGCCAGCAATGGAAGAATCTAGTGCACAAACTTTACTAAATAGCTATCATCCCGTGAATTCCATTCTATTCCCTTCCCATAATTTGAGAGACTTAAGGTTCTTTGTCTGAATACTTCCTAAAATTCTACTATCCTTCATTGAAATGGTATTTACCCTGGATGTCTAAGGCATATTTTTGAGATGAACTTCTTTCCCCTGAGTATCAGATACATATGCTCATAGAATGACTTGATTTTTCTCAGGTTGATCTGTCTTTTGTCACAAGAGATACCTGTTAAGAAGTAGAAAAATTATTTTCTCTCCTGGTATTTCAACAGTAGCTGTTGAGTGTTTTGATAGGTGATGACTGATGTACCATTAACCATCCAAGGAAATTGTGGTAATCCCAGTAGTGGAGCTCCGAACATAGCACCTCTCTCTCTCTCTCTCTCTCTCTCTCTCTCTCTCTCTCTCTCTCTCTCTCTCGTCTTCTCAGTCTGTCTTACTGTCTTGTTCTTGCTCTCTCTTTCTCCCTCTTCCATCACCCTCTGCACTCCATTGTCTTTTATGCATGAATATAATAAGTTCGCATCGTTCTCAGATTAGATCTTTTTTCACTGTGGCCTATGTTTGATCTTCTTTTGCATATGTTATACAATACAAAGCCTGGTTCTTTTGTGATCGGTTTACTTTCTTCTCTGAGCTGGAGGCAGAGGGTTGTGATCCATTCATCTTACCACAGGCCACAGGCATGATGGGGTGGAGCCAACTCCTCGGTAGCTGTGGGGATCTTTCCCAGAATCCTGGGCTGAGTGGCCTTCTCCAGGACCTATTGAATGCCCTGGGCTAGTACTTACCCACCTAGTCCCAAGCTCTATCCAGCCCTGGGAGGTGGAAGGCCTTTTCTGTTCTAGCTGCTGCTTGGTTCCCATCACGGTATGGCCATAGAGCCCTCACTTCCATTAGAAGCTCAGACTCACTTCCTCCACTGGCATTTCTCTATCTCTTAGTTTTTGGTTGTTTTCTTTTTCATACATAATTAGACTATTGAGTATCTTCACGTAATGGAAAGGGGTACCTTAAAGATGTAAAAATATTGGGGGGTTAATGGAATTTTTCAAGTCACTATGTCTCAAAGTGTTCCTGTTGTCTTGCTATTCCCTCAGCACCTATATTTTTCTGTCTCTAATCTCTGTTGGAAAAGTAATTGTACCATGGCCAACTAACACACCAACTAGAGGATCATATGATATCCACAAAGGCCACTTTTTCTCAGAAAATAAAATACTTGCATATTGACTTATAGTAGAAAGGTATGTTTGTGGAAAAAATGAGAATTTTCCTCTTTTTCTGAAATATGGTTTTAAAAAGAGTAAAATGTGTCCCTTGCTATGGTCCCACTTGGACATATTAAATAAACCATGTGTGTGTGTGTATACAGGAATCAATAAAATAAAATGTCTTCTTGTATTTTTGTGGTTTTGGGGCTCAAGCCTAGGGCTGCCACATTGTGCTCCGTCTCCATTTTTAATTTTGATTTTGAGACATGGGCGTCGCAAGTCGCTGGGTTGCCTAGGCTGGACTTGAATCTGTAATCTTTTGCCGCAGCCTCCCAGAATGTGGGATCACAGGCCTGTGCCACTCAGCCCTGTATCATTAGATGATGCATCTGTATGTTGACCAAAAAATACAATTTTTTAGCAATTTTTTTGACTACAGAGTTTTCAAAGTGGGGTTTTATAATTACTTGGGAGCTTCATATTAACATGTTAGAAATGAAATTTCATCATGGCCTTGACCTTCAACCTGTGATGTTGGGCTGTGCAGTCAATAAAAGCACTGTGTTGAGAACTTTCTAGAACTCAGTCCTTGAAGTGCTTTCAAGAGTGGTGGTCCCTCTGACAGAATCAGTGAGACTGAAACGGAGCATTGAGTACATCAGCTGAGTTGCCTTTCTGAATCACTTACTTGGGGTGTTAGAAATTCAGGTCAGACTTAGAGTTCAGGTCGCCTATCATTTGGACACTGTAGCCTGCAGACTGGGTGACCACAGATGTGGCGACCTGGTATTCACTCCCTAATTATGAAAGCATTGAACAGGCTTCTGGGAGAATAACAGCTTCAGGAAGATGCGTAAATTGCTTGAGCAACAACACGAAAGGCGAAGTCGGGTATATACTTGAAGATTCCTAAGAACCTTTAGTATCTAGAATCATTTTGTGTTCATTTGCTAGGCAAAGTGATGTTTAAGAGAATGAGGTCTGATGAAAGTTTACCGTGGTGGCTTGTAATTGCATGATAAAGTATACAACGGGGCAGTGGATTTAAGATGAAAGATACAAAAATATTTTATGAAGTCTATAAAAAACTCAAGTGAGGGTAAACTTAAAGTTTTATAGACTTAAAAGCTGTATGTATTTGATTTATGAAACAAATTTAACTTTGTGGAGTGGTTGTTTATTAGAATGTCAAAACCATCTCCAGGATAAAGTATTAAACCTATGAACGTTGAAAATATTTCAGAGGATTTTTGTGCAAAACCAAGGTGACCCCTCTGACCTCAGCAGCCCCCACTGCAGAGCTTGTTATTTTCTCCCGGGTTATCCAGGGTCACCATCTTCTCCCTTCTGAAGCCACCACAGGAGCACCCCTCCATTCTTGTTTGATTCTTTCTTCCTCGTCAGCCATGCCTGTCCCCCAGCACTCACCCACCAATTACCTTTCATTGTCCCTGAATGGTTTCTCAGGGATCCACCTGTTTCTCTTCTTCCCAATACCCTTCCCCTGGGATATAATTGCACCCTTGTCAGTGTGTTGGCCGGTAGTTCTCAAGCAGGAGCCATTCTGCAGCCCCTAGGGACTGTTGGCAAGTACGCGCAGCATTTTTAACTCCCCCACCCGGAGAGGTGTTACTGACATCTACGTTGTAGCGTCCAGGAATGCCGCTCAGAATCCTGCAGTGCACCGTAGCGACAGGCAGGATTGTTTATGCAAAATACTGACACTGATGATGTCGAGAGGCCCATATGTACGCTAATTGTGAACTGAAAATATATGTAGTACTTAGCAGATTACACTCAACTGCTATCTCCAGCATATCCATTCCTTTTATTCTAAGTTACCTTGGTTTTCTCCGTATTTTATAAACAAGTGGGTTACTTGGATTCTCGATGCGTAGTGTATTTTTTAAAATACCCAGTGGTGAATGTGGAGGATTAATATAAGCATGCCATCAAATCTTCCAATTAGTTCCTCTTTAAACACGGAAATGCGCAGTAACTTCTGCTCTCTAACGTCTAGGTTTACAAACAAAATGGGTTTTGCTTCTATCTTATTTGTGGAGTGCCTTAGAAGTAAGGCAGTGTAGAAGTATTCTATTAGTGTTATTATCCCAGTGGGTGTCTTCTTTGGGGAACGCTCTTTATGCATCTGACAAAGGTGATTGGCTTATAAAGGCTGAAGAGTTTCCACAACAGAAGTGGCACCCCTAAAGCAAGTTAAACTTTGTTTTGCTAGAAGTAGAGACATATCTTAGAAGGGTTACTTCTTCGAATGAGTGGCCTGAAACGATTAGGAATTTATTTTCTCAGGGACCTAAAGGAAGCACAATTGTCTTGCGATAGGTAAATTGCAATGGCTGATTGATGTCGAGGTCCAGTTCTGGCTGAGATGGGTGATTATCAGGAGAACTGCATTAATCCCTGCCGCACAGACCTGCACGCGTGTTTCCAGTACCCAGGCTTCCTTGAGTTGGGCTTAGTGGGCCTTCTTGGGCTTTTCGTAATCCCTTCTTTTTCATTACTACACCCCTGCCAAACTGGACACCAAATACAACTATCCCTCAGTCTTGCGACCAACACAGGGGCTCAGGACACGAGCAATGAAAAAGTAGGAACACCCCCCACCCTTTTGAGGCATGATTAGGCAGAAGGCAACTTCTTAACTCGGTGGAGCGGCCTTCAGGGACATGGAACCCCGTAGATGAAGGTGTGTGGATAAATGTTTAGACATAATTGTACATTTCCTTCCTCTTGCTGTTTTTCATGAAGTGCCCCGATCATGACTGATGTTTCGTTCTTACCATATATGTGCAATCACACATTGTTTAATGACGGTGCCCCCTTCGGGGAAATTTGTCACAGTATGATTTTGCCACTGTGCAGACATCAAAAAATGTCCTTATACGAAATGGATAGTATGGGCCAGTCACTTTGTGTGGCCTCTTCATGCAGTCAAGAGACATGGTAAACACCAGGTGTATGAGGCTGCTGCCAGCAGAGTAGAGATTACCGTGTTATGTTCACTTTTGAAATAAATAAAAGAAGTGCACTCTAAGATAAGAATCAAAAGACGACAAAAATTACTACTCTTCCATAAAGACAGATAGATTTGAGTCACTTGTAGGTGAATGGATACAACTTGAGACTGTCAGGCTTAGTGAAGTGAGTCAGACTCAGAAGGTTAAATACTGTGTAGTTTCTCTAATATGAGAAACTCAGAAATAAATTATAGAGCCAAGTAGGTGAGCGATGGGGACTTAGGGGGATGAGGGAAGGGGCAGAGGGCCAAAAATGGAGGAGGGGAAGGGATTGTCAAGTTGACATGATATATATGTGCACAGAGTCCTCAAGCTCGATGTGACCATTGTATATGTCATATATACTGATAAAAATAGGGAGAAACTTAAAAACATGGCATGATTTGGGAAGCCGTTATGCGGAGGGCAACTTTTCATGCCTAATTGTTACAGTGGTTTGATTTTTCTGAGAAGACTGTCTTCCAACTTTATGAAGAAGGCAGAAGGAATTCAACCTCTGGAAATGCATAGCCTGGTCCATCTCCACATCTTCCCTGATGAGACAGAAACCAATGACTGCAAATTTGAAACTCTGGCTGCCAGCGATGTGAAATGAGCAAGGTCCACATTAGTTTTTTGATATTACCTTACTTTTCTTGTGAATGTTAAGGGAAGCTCTAGAGACAAAATAACTATTGGCTAAAGGTTAAAGTTCCAATCCAGACTGAACATTCCACACAATTACCATGATTTTTTTTTTATTATTTCTTGTCTATTGATGTGCTGGGGTTCAAGACCAAGGTCTTCACACTAAGCCACATCTCCAGCAGGTTTTTTTTAGCTTTGATTTTAAAACAGCGTCTTACAAATTTCTAAGTTTCTCAGGCTGGACTCAGACTTGAAGTCCCCCTGCCGCAGCCTCTCAGAGTTCTAGAATTACAGGCTTATGCCACCAACCCGGGCCTCAGTAGCCGCTGTATTGCAAAACCGTTTATAGAGTACACTGTGGACATTTGCCAGGTCTTGGCCAAAATGCCGTGGACTCATGCCTCACCCCAATACCATGTTACTAAAAAAATCTCCTGTTTTCAAATGGATTGGGGTGCCTTCTCTGTTGTGTAGTGAATGTTCGTACATGCCAGGGTTTGTTTCTGGATGCGCAGTTCTATTTTACTACATTTGCTCAAGTTTTCTTGCACGTATGGTACATTGAGTTTATTGTAGATGCTGAAATGTGGCCTTAGAATCTGAAACAGTTTGACCCCCTTCTGGGTCCCTCCAGCTATCAGACTGAGGTTACCGTCCTGGAGAACGCCAAGCCTTCCTTCCAGATTTCTGTTATCAGCTTCAATTCTGAAGGTTTCTTGAAATCATCCTCAGCTTTGATAATGTTCTATAAAGCTCAAAGAACTTAATGACATCTATTGCAATTATGGTTACATTTGCTGCAGTAAAGGATATAATTTAGGAACAATGTCTCAAGTTGTTCCAAATATAATTAGTACGTATCACAAATCTCTGCTAATAAGAGGAATAATTTTGGGGAAAAACCAAATTAAACTATTTTTGAAAACCAAAGGAAGGCACGCATATCCATACACAGACTGCTTTATCCAAACGCAGACGCTCTTGGCCATTCCTTCCCTGTGGAGAACACCCCATCCTACCTCCTCTTCATCACAGTGGGGAAGGCAGTACATGCACAGGAGTGGGGAAACTGTCTGCAGCCTCGCTGTTCGGGGTATTGATGAATTGACCATTTGGCTGAGGCACGCTTCTTCTTAAGCCTCCTGGGAGACCAGGCTTGGTAGCACATGTCCCGGAGTCTCACCTTATGTGAAAGGAAAGGGTGACATTTCTGTGTCATGGGAAATCCAGGGCACAGAAACTTACCTCCGGGAGCCTGGCCATCTAGCTAGCTTGCTGCAGCCTCTGGACGCTGTACACACCTTGTAGCTGTCTACATTCCCCACCCAAGGACCTCACATCGGTGAGTGTATATGAACTTCAGTACCAACTAAGTTTGTGTAGTACTTTTGTGCATTTCTTTCTGTGGAAGAGCACTGAGATCATAAGTTGGTTACAGTTGACACCTTTAAGATGTTATATCATCTTAGACCTAAGAGTGAGGAGTGAGGGATGCTTTTTACTTTTTAAACCGACTTTTGTTTCTTGTAGTGTGGTTTTTCAGTTCATGTATTACAGATTTTGTGCGTATCTTTCCTGATATATATATATATATATATATATATATATATATATATATATATATATATATAGAGAGAGAGAGAGAGAGAGAGAGAGAGAGAGAGAGAGAGAGAGAGAGAGAGTTAGTTAGTTTTTGGGAATTAGGCTGGAACCCAAGGCCTGGAGAGTGCTAGGCAAGTGCTGTACTCACAGAGCTCCGTGTTCAGCTTTGAGCATGACGTTGTACACTTACTCCTAAACATTTTATCTTTGGTGATATCAGAAGTAGAGCTTTGTACAGCATCATATATGCTAAGTGGGTATTTTACTAGCATACTAAGGATATATATTTCTGTCTATTCATTTCACTTTGAGCTTCTTCACCAAGATAATTTTGATTGTTTGAACTAGTGTACTTCTCTTAGCTTGTTTTCACAATGTTTTTCCAGGTTCTACCTACAAAACAATGGAAATTTACTTCTCTGTCCATGTTTTTGTTTTTTTTTAATTGTGTTCTTTATTCTATATGGACCACCAAAGACTTGCAAAAAAGGTTCGGTAGCATTAGCTGTACTTTTCATGCATTCCTGTATTTCTGGAGTAAATAACTAACTGGTCATGTTACTATTTCTTAGTGGGGTACTAGATTCTGTTTGATGATATTCTATTTAGTACTTAATTACCAATATTTGTGACTGATATTGATCTGAGAAATTGTTCCCCACTGGTGTACACTTTTAGCTGGCATTTAAAGTCTTCCATTAGGTTTTTGTTTCAGTGAAAACCAGAGAGCCTGGCACTGCATACTGCATGTTTCTGTGAATTTTATTGTGTACATCATGACGACAAGGGTCAGTCAGTGGAGGTTGCGAAGTCTCAGCTATGCCAGATTCGGAACACTTGTAGCTGGTAACTGGTTCTACAATCATTTAGAATCAGCAAAGCAATAATTTATAGTTTGTTCAACAAACAACAATTTACAAGCTTATTCTTTTGTAACTTTACTTGCCCTTAACTGGCAAATTTTGATCCATTTCATCATTCTGTTAAAGCTAGTTAACAAGGTGTTCATAATTAGTGTGTGCCTGTAAGCATTTATGTAACACAAAGATGATTAATTTAAGACCACGCCAGGGGTCAAGGAGAATGAGTCTTGGTCTCATTGTTGCCTTTTGGAAGAAAAGAATTGCAGTAACACATACCTGATATGGAATTTACCATTTCAGCTGCCTGGAAGTGTATTATTCGGGGACATTAAAGGTATTTGTGATGTGCTGAAACCCTCACTCCAGCCCATCTTGAGAACCTTTTTCATCTGGCAAAATGGAAATTCTTAACCTTTTGAGCCTCTTTCCCCTTCCCTCCAGCCCGTGGTCACCACCATTCCGATTTCGGCGCTGTGGGTCTGACCCATCTGGGTTCCGGCTTGGCGCCTCAGGCCGGTGGAATCCTGCAGTGTCTGCCCTCCCGTGCTAGGCTTTTGCGCTCATCAGCAGTTCCCCTTGGCACCAATGCCCAGTTTGAGGAGGGTGAGCTCTTTGGCAAAGCCAGCCTACCTGGCCGTCCTGACAGTCTGTCCTTGGATGTTCTTAACAATGCGTGCCTGCCAGAGAGTATGGGTGGCTGACCACTGCTGTGCTGCACAGTGAAGCCTTCTGGGAGCCCAGGGATCTGTGGGAGATATTGGGGCGGCCATCCAGGCCTGCTGTTTTGATTTAGCAAAGCAGTAGAGGTGGGGCGGCTGGAACCTAACCACCCAGGCAGGGTGGGCCGTGGGAGGGTCGGGTTTCACATCCATGTAGCAAATTGCCCGGTGCCTTTGTTGTGTCGGCCTTGGGTTTGGCACCTGGAGCTCAGCTGCAGGCAGACTGTCTACCCCAGCTGCCAAAAATGGGCGTGCTCCCTTGTGCCGGAGCCTGGGCTTGTTAGAGAATTGTGGTGCCGCGTTCGGGCCAGGGCTGCCGTGCTGAGGGCACACCAGGAGTGCTTTCGGGGTGCCCTCCCCCGCCACGTTCTGGATCCTCCTTTCCCCTGATTCTTTAACACAAACAACGGCGCTGATGAGCCCACTAATGAGAGCAGGTGTCGCTTCCAAGGAGAGGGCATAGGTGTGCGGATTCCTACCCCTCCCGCCCCCATCCCGCTGCACTCACGCCTACCCCTTTTTCCATGGCTGGAATCTGTGCGGTCGCGCGTTGTGCACAGGAGAAACACATCCTTCGTGGGCCTGGCCTGTGCTCATTACCTGGAGGCAGGAGGGGACTTAGTGCCAAGGCAGCTTGGGGCCAGGTGCTGAGTACTCGAGTTGGGTCTTGCTTCCCCTCATCTTTGCTCACTAAGCCCTAATCAAAATGAGGAATAAAAACAGTCGTCTACCTTGTGAATTCCTCTGTGTGTGTGTGTGTGTGTGTGTGTGTGTGTGTGTGTGTGTGTGTCTGTGTGTGTGTGTGTGTGTGTGTGTGTGTCTGTGTGTGTCTGTGTGTGTGTCTGTGTGTGTGTGCATCTGTGCCAGGAGGTGATTACTTTCTGGAACCTGTGAGAATCGCCATTTATTTCCCAATGATTCATGCAGACAGTGTTGCAGTTCTGTTTTTCTCCTGTTTCTCCCCTAGCTAGAGGTATTCAGCAAGTCTCTACAAGTCTTTTGGCTGCGAGCCCCTGGCACCCATCTTTTCTGCGCCCTCTCATTACCCGTGTTCGATCTTTTCATTAGACGCTGGCAATGATTTTCCTACCCATTTTCCTTCCTATGCCTTCTCCCCCTTATTGTGCGTCTAATGAGTTACATCTTCCCAGATTGGCTCTCTTTGAAACTTCTCTGTCTGGTATTGTAACAGGAAATATTTACAAACCTTCAGCGTAAAATGGGGCGAGTTTTTATTGATTGCCACCTTAACTCTTTACATGACTTTTCCACTTCAGACTTTCTCATGGCTAGATGCTAAGTTTATTCAGATTTATGATCTTCCATTCCTGGAACCTTCAAAGCTCTGTATGAACCGTTTTTCCTTCCTTCCTTCCTTCCTTCCTTCCTTCCTTCCTTCCTCCCTTCCTCCCTTCCTCCCTCCCATCCATCCTTTTCTCCCTGCTTTCCTTCTTCCTTTCCAATCTACATTTTCTTCCTCCTCTCCCCTCACTTCCTCCCTCCTTCCTGTTCTCGTTCCCTCCTTCCACTGTCTCTGTCTCTCTTGTCTGCATAGGTAATTAACAATGGACAGTCTGCCTCGCTTGGCCTCCTGTGCATCTTTGGAAGTCTTTTCTAGTACTGTTACAAGAGGTTTTATGTTCATTCCAGGCTCATAGTTTATTGTAAATATAAACTCTTCAAAAATTTTGTAGCTTGTATTCTAGGAGGCACCTCAATCTGTGACCACGCCTTTTCTCTGAAAAAGGCCTCCCGTGTGCCTTGTGTATTTGGCTTGTCAGTTTTATCTAACACTTTCTCTCCAGGGTTTGTTTCTGGCTACCATGAGATCAGGCAGCACCCTGAATTAAGTTAGCATTGGTTATGTTCAGTTGCCTGGTTAGTAGCACCCAGAGTCTTGTAAGCTGCCCACCACCCATGCTTTTTTGGGCAATCCTTTTTTACCTGTTGTGCCCTGTCTGCCGTGAATAGACATCAGAGTGCACATCTCCCCACAAAGAGTTTCACTTGATGCACACTGAATCCTCTGAAAGCATTAGAAATATTTGTCACCTCTACAGTTGGTGAATATACGTAGCTGTCCCTTTGTCACCTGAATCCCCCCCCCCAATTCCCGGCCTCCCCATTTACAGTATGCCTGAAGCTTGGCGCTTATCATTCAAAAATGTTATGCCACAGTTCTGTCTACATCCCGCTTGTTTTCTTTCCCCTGTCTCCTTTATATGCAGCTCGTGAGCTAGGTCTTCTGGGAACTTCTCACTTCTCTTCCATTCACAACCAGTAAAAATCTCACACTCCGCAGTTCAGCTGACCACCCGTGGTACAGTTACCTGATATTTTTGAACCTACGATGTCATGTCTTTTTGGCATACTCCCCAAACAATAAGGAAAGCCACATTTTCACTGCCGTCATTGTTTTTGACTAGTATCCCGCTTCTACTGTGAATTTCTCCAGAGCTCAGCAGGTGGGCACTGTTGCCATCAGAGAGATCAAAGAGCTACAGCAGCTCAAACAACGGAGTTTTCTCTCTCCGGTCCTGTACCAACGTCAGCCCTGTGTGTGTGTAGACACACGTCCCGCAGTGCCATCCACAAGTCTGGATGGCTGAGGTGTGTGTGTGTGTGTGTCATTTGATGCACAGTGGGTGCCTTATTTCTCCTTCGGCCCCAGCTTAGCTGTTCTTTTGGTATCTGTCCTCATTCTAGAGTCACTGTCTCCTCTGGCTTGATGTCACCTATCCCTACGGGTCCCCAAAAGGGCTCACTGTTCTTCCCTTTCACCAGGGCGGGGGCCGGGGCTGTGGGATCTCTTTGAGAGAGCTACCCCCTGCTGATGTCGCTGTGAGGCTAGATGCAGAGATCTTCCCTGGGCTTTTTCCTACCCCCTGCTTCCCCACTGACCTTCACGCCACCTTAACTTTTTCTTGTGCCATGACTTCTGACGTGAATAAATTTCCCTTTACTTTTCCAAAGATATCACTTGCATTTCTGCGTCTCATCTCCCTAATGGGTCATGAGTGATTTCTGAGAAGAGCCTAGCAGGTGGATGAGGACAATGTGAATGAATGAGATGCCTTATTACTCTGACACAAAGATAATTTTAAACACAGAACTCTTTGCAGCAGCAAGACAATAATGCATAGGACTGCTAAGTTGAACAAGAACCGAGTAGCTACATCTGACCAGATGAGTTTTCCTTTTTTAACCTGTGGCACTGGGGGCTGAGCCCTTCAAACTGACCTGTATCACCAGTCCATGTTTTTTGTTTATTTTAAGATGGGGTCTCACTAGATGGCTGTATTACCAAGCTAGGCTTGAACTTGGGGTCTTTCTACCTCAGCTTCCTATTTATTTATTCAAGTTGTGTTCTCATTACATATTTCTGTTTGGCCTTGAACTCACTATGTAGCTCAAGTTGGGCTCCAACTAACAATCCTCCTGCCTCAGCCTTCCTGAGCGCTGGGGTCACAGGCACGCCCGGCCTGTGACCTTTAATTGTGTGTCCATTGAGCCATGGAATGTTCAGACACCTGGCCAAACATAATTCTAGTGGTCCCAGCGAGGGTATTTCTGGATGAGACTAACATCTGAGTCCAGAGACGAGGTCAGGCAGATAATCCTGCCCAGTGTGGGTGGGTCTGATCTAATCCCTTGAAAACTTGAGTGTAACAAAAAAGGAGAGATATTGTTCGGGGTGATTACGTGAACTCAAACACGGGTTTGTATTATTGGTTTTCTTGACTTCAACTTAGAATGAAACATTGGCTCATCTTCATTCTTGAGCCTGTCGAATTCTGCCACCTCACTTGTCTTCCTTACATCTCTGGGATATGAACTAGAAGTAAATATCAGTTTTCTTGGGCCTTCAGCTTGTTGTCTGCGTATCTTCGGACTTCTTGGCTTCCATGACTGTTGATCTGTTAATAATTTCTCATAATAAATCTCTTTCTCTCTCTGTCTGTCTCTATCTACCTATCTTTGTCTATCTGTCTGTCTAAATGACCAGGCAGGACAGAAGAGACATAGAAAGAATAGCAACATCCAATGTGGGTATTTGTCTTTCGGCTGCCTTAAAACAGACGTTTACCAGAACTTACTAAGCCCTAAGTTAAGATGCTTGCATTTTATTAGATTCAAATGATGTCCCCAGTGAGCCCTATTAGCATTTGAAAAATCACACAACTGGTTAATGGCACAGGTGGGAGCGTAGCAGATTGCCTGCAGTCTCACAACTGCGGTTTTGCCTCCACGTGACACTAACCTGCAGTGTGGGAGGTGTGAGGTGTGAAGAAAGGTGAATCCCAGTGTGCTCCCCGGAAAGCTTTCAGTGCTCGTGAATTAGGCTCTTCTGAATTTGAATTATGACTCCCATTTAATTAGGCAAGATGATTAATTGGTGTTGGTGTCCTTAAGAGCAAAACATTTATTACATCTTGTCCTGCGTTATAGAGCCAAAATCTCCCCATGACTTAAACTCCAGGGTAAGTTTCTTGCTGATGAAACAAATGAACTGTGAGGCTGGTGTCATGGGAAACCTTTTAACAGGAGTGATGTATGTCCTTACCTTGAGCGTTTGATGACCACGGGGAGCCCTAGATTTCATGCCATCATTCCAGATTTCAACTGTTGCTTCCTGTTGAGTGTCTGTATAAACGGACAGGTAGATGAAACATCAGCCTTATGTTCAAGACACAATGTTCTCTTTGTTCCCCCACAAAAATGACAAGGACGTTGCTGAGATTTATTTTCTCGCATCTTCTTTGATTGACAGAACGTGGCTTCTCAGTTTTTCACACTGCCTGTTTTTCTAACTTTACTTACTTCTCCATTCTATCTAATTTATTGGCTCTTGTAATTGCCTGAATTATGCCAGTTCACCCCATTATGGAAACTTTTGCATGGCCATAGTTAACAAGCCACACCAATGGAAGTCTGTGAGCTCGGAACATCCTTTTATAAGTTTGTAACACCTCTTTTACTTGAACATATCATGCATTTTTGTAGACTGCTATGTTTGTATTTCTTGCATATGTTTTTTTTGGGGGGGGTCCTAAGTTTACAATGTGTGACCATGTGGAAAATAGATATTAAAACAAAATGCAACAGGCATGGGTGTAGAAGACATTTTGTCTTTTGTATGACTTCTCATGTACGTACGCATGAGTGGACTTTGGAGGTTTCTTGCATGGCCCCACGCCGGATGCCCATTGGCTTTCCAGACTTCTAGGAAGGTTGGTGAACAGTGGGAGTTCTTCCGGGTAATGAGTTTACATGGTGAACTAGTGTGTGGTTTGCAAGAACTTCAGAGAGTGGAAAAGCAGAAAGAATGTGGACCAGTCCAAAACTGTGGGTTTTCAAGAGAGATTAATTCTCGGTAAAGTGATGTCTCCTGATTCAAATTGTCCCCCAGTCCAGTGAATTTGATTCTATGGAAGTAGAAAGTACCAGCATAAAGAAAGCACGTGTGAAGAATAAGGACTTTCATTGCACTTGAACGTATCAGGGTGCTTCAAAACGAGGTGGTACAATCAGTGCTTGGGTCGGAGGTGTCCGCCAATGGCCTTGGGCCGGCAACTGTCATACCTTATTGCGGGACTATTTCTAAAATGTAAGTCCTTGGATTTGGGGAGCATAATGGTAAAAATTTCTGTGTAGAAATAATCTATTCCCACTGAACTGTACCAAGCTCCTTGGATGACTCTGGGAAAGTAAATAGTTCCTTTGAGAATTTTCCTCTGGCCAAGAGTGTGACCAGAAAGCTTCCTTCCATGTAGGTTTTAGATTTCTTAAATCTTCCCTGGTGGAGGTGCTCTAGAAGATTGTTCACTGCGTGGTGAAATTGAACGCAGTCGTTGGCATGTGACTTTCAGCGTGAATTTCAAATCATTTTAGAGATGAGTCATGAAAGCAGTTTGTTTTCATCATACAACTTTGTGGTCAGCAATGTTATCCAAAAACAGGCAGATATTTTCTAAGCAAAAAAAAAAAAAAAAAAAAGTGTCTACTTAGTTTTGGCAATAGTTAACATTTAAGTATATGTATATATATATTACTTTTCTTTTTTTAATGCCCTAATATTGGCTTCCTTCCCCTTTTTTTCCTGTCTAAACTTCTTAAAGGCTGACCACAGTATATATTTCAAAAGTCATTATAGTGGCCATCCAGCCAGCTTGGCTAGTCTTTCTTGATGTACGTCCCCAGTTGACTCCGAGACTCCGAGACGTGAATTCATGGGTTATTTCATTTGTTCTGAGCACTGTTTTATAACAACAAAGACTCAGACTTATTTTTCAACTGTGCTTTTTTTAATTTTGGAAATTTCTCATCGTATCTTGACATATTGAGCTGAATTTTTAATAACTTCCATATGTAAATAGTAGAAAATGGAAGCCCTTTGTGATGATTAAGATGAATTCCAGATACCAGCCAAGCACAAGTGGAAGAATTGAGTCTTCTGTGCACTTTCTTTGCATTTCCACGAGGGAAAATAGGTATTAGCACGAAGCTCATGAGGTCTCTCTCCGTGTCTTCTCTCCCTGTCTCCTACGAATTGGGGAGGGGCAGGCAGGGGTACATATGTCTGCATGATGCATGGAGTGAGGTGGAGATATCGGTAGCTCCATCCTCCTCCTCTTTCCCTTCATTTCTGGGAGGCACTGTCTTCCCAAGTGAGATCTATTCTGATACTCGGCAACCTAAGTTTTTCAGGGTAATTTTCATCGATAAGAGAGCCTGGGATATATTGGTCAACAGTGCCATGGGGTGGGTGTTAAGGAGTCTCTAAGGGTATTGTATTTTAGTTCGTCATTGCTAAACATCCAATACTGGTCTAGCTTTGGTTATATATAGTACAGTTGCTGATTGCTTTCGGGGCGGGGAGGAGGAATCTGATTTCAGAAGGCCCAGATATTCTGTCTCTAGATTGAGGCAGTAACTGGCGCTTTGAGTAAGGGTCGGGCTCAGGCCTTGGGATGGCCAAAAGGCTTTGCTGCCATGTGTGTGGGAAGCCATTAGGATGTGATATGGAGGTTTAAGAAACTGTTAGTACCAAGCTGATATTGACAGAGAAATTAGATAAATGGATATGACCACTTGATGTTGGTTTAACATTGCGCTTGAAGTTGCTTTTAGCTGCCGTCAGCTGAAGAAAGCGTGGAATTGTGGGTTCATGTCCTACTGAGAGCCTGTCAGTGTCTCGTGGGTTAGGTTCCCTTTGTGTTCAAATATACTTTGAGTTCTTCAGTGGCTGGAGGTAGCAAAACCTGATTGTAACATCTCCTGGGGGGGAGGGGGGTGGATTTGCATGAATGAATTGATGGATTAATTGAAATGCCTTCTCTATGAAGTGTATCTGTTGAGTGATAGAGAACTGCCCAACTTGGCCATTTGCATATGCAAATTTACCGGTCTGTGTCATTCTTCTTGGAATGTGTTTTGGTCAGGACAGCAAGGAAGCAGCTGGCAAATTTTAGAGCATGATCTTCTAGTTCTCTGAATGAGAACAGTGGAAAATGAACTGGAGGGAACGCAGAATTTGTCTACAAGAAATGATGGTTTTAGGGGATAAACGGGATGTGTATAAAATGAACCAGGAGCTTGGGAAGAGTGACATAGCCAGGTAGAGTAGCCGTGGAGCTGAAAGAGGGGAAGTATGCCAGAGAGCCAAAGGCAGCATGCTGGGAGGGGAGCTGGTCAGGGGACGTGGGTGGGTTTCCCCCGGAGGGACACAGTATTGAATGATCAGGGGACTCCTATCATAGGCAAGGTCCTCCATGGTACAGCCACCTGGACAGGTTTCAGAGATGTCTTGAATAGGTATGACTCTAGGGCTGCAAAGGAAAAAATATATTAATGCTACACAAACCATACATTTATACAACATAAGTGACCATTACAGACAGAAGTCAGATATACTTCAGGTCTCTAATACCTGCCAGAAAGGCAGTATCCCAGTGGGACGAGTTGCAGAAAGTTTTTGGTTATGCAATTTATAAAACGTTATGTTCACAGTGTACTGCAGCCTACAGAGCAGGCAATAGTATTATGTCTTAAAAATGCACACATTTTATTTAAAATGTGCGTTATCGGTAAAAATGCTAAGGATGATCTGAAATGTTGGAAAACGGTGCCAGTAGACTTGCTCGACACGGAGTGGCCACGAAACTTCAGTTTATTAAAAAGAACAATAACTGCACAATACAATAAAACTATACAAGGCAGTAAAATCAGATATGCTTGTATAATACTTAATTGTAGATTATATATACACTTTAGGTATAATTAATAAAATATGAATGAATGATAAATGTAGACCAGGACCAAGTGAGGCTTCCTCCTTTGTTCATGTTGAGAAGATATATTTTAAATGGGATTTTTTGTTTAAAGGACAGGAATGGCACTGTGATCGATATGAGCAATCTACATTTTTAAAATCATTGGTAGCTTGAAATTGATCCTTTTCATCTTCAGAAGTCATTATGAACAAAGTTATTTAAATTTCAGGGATGGTGTGAAATTTAAGACATCATGTCGTGAATTGCTTTTCTATCTCCATCCATCCATCCACCTATGTATCTATCCATATCCATCTATTTATCTGTTTGGCTATTTAATTGTATGTGTTTTTATATAGGTGATAGGGAAATTTTTCAGCAGAGTAGCTTCTGGCTCCACCCACTCTTAAACTTGTTTCTCCTGCAGAACAGACACACTTGCTAGGAATTTGGGAGCATTTTCATATGGAGACAGTGTTCCCAGTGTGGCAGTTGACTGTGTCATCTCCAAGAACTTCCAAGAGCCATTTCTATCCTCATAGTTCCCCATCCAGATGTGGCCACTTGTAATGGTCCTTAGAACCTGAGTGTGTATTAAAGTCTACAGCAAAAAGGATTTTGCTGTTGTGATGAGGAATTTTGAGATAAGATGGCCAGCTTGGGTTATGTTGGTAGGTCTTGTATAATCACAAGGTTCTTTGCAGTCAGAGATGTGAGGGTGAAAGCCGTGATGGGGACCACATAGGACCACGAGCCGAAGGAGGCAGGGGACCTTTAGAAGCCAGGAAAGGCACGGAGGTGATTTGTCCCTGCAGTGCCTCCAGAGGAAAGTTAGACCAGGTCTCCCATTTTTGGACGTTTGACATCAAGAACTGCAAGAGAATAAATATATGACCCCACGCCAGCACACACCTGGTGATTTATTACAGCAGTAACATGTAACTTACAGAGCTGGCAAGGAATACTTTAAGTTTAAAAAAAAAGCCAAGATCCCAGAAAGATGTTCCAGTAAACTGAACTCTAAATCACCTGCACCTTAACAGGACCTCCAAATGCACTTGGTTGTTCATCTGTACCAGACTGGAAGGCCAACCTGAGGTGGGGGTGGGCTGGGCGTGGAGTTGGCAGCAAAGATCGCGGAGATTTTAATTGATTGGAGTTGAAAGTATCGTATTGTTGCAGATAATACCATAACAAATGGCCAGGTGAATTGAGCAAGTCGTTGGGGCCCGAGGCCAGGATTAGCGAAAGGCATCAGCACCAATCCACGCTGGATTCTGTTCCTAGGTAACATTTTGGTATTTTGATTACTGTGGACCGTTTGGCATTAATTTATATATTTTAAACAATACGTCAAGATATTGTTTACCCGGATTATTTGCGTCCTGGCACTCCCTTGCGTTTCGTTTCTGGGGTGTAAGCTCCGCTGCCTGCACTGTGGAAGGAGAGCCAGCGCCCAGATTTATTAGCGTCACAGCCGATCCACGTCTGCGCCAGCTGCACGAACGTGGAAGCAAACACGAATCTCCTTGCAACAAGCAGCCTTTTCGGTCTAAGCACACTGGGACACAATGGCAGGGACAAAAGACCGAAGAGATGTACTTAGGATGCCGGGCAGGACCTGAACCTGGCTAGACGCAGTCCTCCAGGAAGGCTGCTTTGAGCTTCCGAAACCTTGGGCTTACAGAGCAAAGGGGAATTGGCAAGGCGGCGAATACGTTTGCAGGAGAAGGAGAGGAAAGGAGCTCTTGGCATCTCCATCAGTGTGTGAATTTCAAAGGATAGAAGACCCAGATCAGCACCCCTGAGAGAAAAGGCAGCATCAAGACTTGGGGTGTGATTAGCACGCTTTCGTCAGTCACCACGTTAACTCCACAGCACGCAGATGCTAGGCTTCTTGTGACACAGGAAGGTCATCACGATGTCTACGCTCGTAGACATCGCGTGTGGCACACCCTTAGGACCTGGTTTGTCCTCTTGGTGGGGATTGGTGCCGGCAGGGTTTAGGCATCCAGGTCATGGGCTCTCTGCATGCCTACCAGACTGAAGCCACAGCCTCTGCTTCCCCCTTCTCCTGCTCTGTGACATCCCATTGTCTCTGCTGATACCTTCAGCCACATACGGTCATACAATCTCTGCAGCACCAAATCTGAGGGGTGGGCTAGAAAACTGGATTTTTTTAACTTTTCCCCCCGTCCAACTTTGGATATAGCCTTTATCCAAGAGTGGATGTTCTAGTGTGCTTTTGAGGTAAAGAGAGACCCAGGAAGCATGCAGGTCTAATTTGGAAACCAGAGTACAAGGCCGTTCATTTCTCTGTATATCTACTTTGTGTGACGCAGGGTCACTTTTACCAGGCAGAACTTTTGTATTTTTATTTCCAGTTGCCTGGCATATCTCTAATCACCTTTCTCTCTCTCGCTCATTCATTTCCAAACACAGGTACGAAAAAGCTGATGCTCACTTAAGAGGTCCTGAAACCCTCCAAAATAGTGAAGTACCAGCAAATATTTACTGAATAAATGAGCAGATTTATTTTCATGATTGACTTCACTGTTACACATTCATGTAGTTACAAGAAAATATGAATCTTTGAACTACAACGAGCATAAGGGAACATAATAACATTTCTTGCTAAGTTTATATTTCCACATTCAAATTTGATCAACTTAATTTTTTGATAAATGCAATAGTATCACACATCTTATTCATATTATTAAGAAACGTGCATCCCCCTATAATGTGTGTGTGTGTGTGTGTGTGTGTGTGTGTGTGTGTGTGTGTGTGTGTGTGTTGACTCTGGGAGTGTGTGTGTAAAAGCCATTTCTTATATAGTTTATTTAATTTGATTTGAATTCAGTCTCTTTTAAATGTAGGGTAGAAAACTGAATTTGCAAAAGTGAACAAAAAACTTTATAAAAATCAGAGATTTTTCAAGTTCATCCTTCATTTGGGTACAAACTCACAGCCAGCAGTGATTCAAGTGGACAGGCTGAAATTGACTGATTTGGTTTTAGATTCCGCCGGAGTTTCTAGACTTGGACCCTGTGCTTCTCAGGCTGCCTGTATGCTCACTGGTGAAGGTAGGAGACACGCTGAAACCCAGAAATCTTTTCACACTGTCTAGCTCGATCAAATAATGAGTCCCTATTCCACATGCCCAGGTCAGTTGTTGCAGCCAGGCATCCCAGGCTAGAATTTGAACCGGAGGCCCAAGTGTTTTTCATGAGGGAGTTTTGCTCTCAGCTCCGCGACTTTCTCTTTTTTGGTGCACTCGGTAGGAATGTCTCCCGCCTGCATGGGAGGAGTTGGTCCCCTGACCATTTGCGAGGGTCTCAGCTGGCATCCGTTTGTGACTTTTAGTTCAACATTCCTAAAGGCTTTAGAACTCTAATGAAAGAGCTTTCCTCCTCCAGTCGCTCAAAACGCTGAAAAGCAGGCCCTTTATTCCCTAGATGATATAACCATTTGCTTTAAAAAGTACAACTGTGATAAACTGTATTACATAAGATTACATATATGTTGCTTGAAATTTTAAAAAGTGACATTACTTTAACTTTAATTTATCCCTTTTTTTCCTCCATTCCCCTAGTCAAGATTTGCAGAAACTTTTAGGCAGGAGAGTGTCATGAAAAAAGTATAAAGCCAGAGTCAAACTATAGATCATTTGTGTTAATCCCACCAAAAATAAATAAATATATACATACATGTAAAGCTGGAGGTTATGAAGGAAGGGTTCTCAGGCATAATTCCTTGATAACAAGTATCATAAAAGACTCTGCCAGAGCCACCCACTTGCACAGCGGCTCCCAGGATCTTATATATAAAATATTTCTACAAGGACCTCTGTCCGGCAATTGTCTGACCTCTGACTGATGCCAATCTTGTTATTAATCATGGTGGTCAAGGGTTGTTGCTTGCAGATATAAACAGTAATCCTTCTCATTTTTGTCTTCCTCTTAGTAGCTGGTCATAATTCTAAGTGCCTATAATCCCAGCACTCTGGAGGCAGAGACAGGAGGATCACAAGTTTGAGCTCAATGCGGGCAATTTAACAACCTAGTGGATCCCTGTGTTAAAATAAATAAAAGGGCTGGGGCTATAACTCAATATTAAGGCCTGTGTTTAATTTCCTAGTACAGCAGAGGAAGAAGTGAGGAAGGGAAGCAGGGAAGCAGTGGAGGGGACAGGAGGGAGAAAAGGAGAAGAGAAGGACAGGGAAGGGAAGGACAGGGAAGAGAAGGACAGGGAAGGGAAGGGAATAGCATTCTTTGTTGAATTGGTTTTTTTTCTGAATAGTTTCAGTTGGCATAGTGCAGGCAGTCAGTATGCCTTCCCACTGTGTACAGGCAGAAATCAGACTTTAGACCTGCAGAAATTGTCACTGCAATTTTTTGTCTATAATAATCAAAAATTCTACCACCATTATCTGCTGGGTGATTCCAAAGCTTCAGGAAAACAGACAAGAAAGACAGACAGACAGACAGACAGACAGACAGAGAGAAGGATGACCTTCCCCTTTCACATCCCCCTCCAGAATCATTTAGGGACACACATAAAGGCTCCGGGAGCTCTTGGTGTTACCTGATGGTGATAATGGTGTCATCAGAATGGACTATGCATTTAAGGTGATGACATTTACCCACAGGATTCACAGCGTATGTAAATGACCTGTCTAAAGTCCGTCACGAGGGGGAGTTGGACTCCTTAATCCTTGGTTGCTTCTCTGGCAGTGGCTACATCAAGTCCTTCAGAGCTTTTCCCTTGATCTAGGTGATGCAGAAGAAGTTATGCATGACCTCATACTGTCGAAGAGACATGCCACTGAGAATATTAGAGCTGCAACATTCTTCAGCCTGGAGGAGAATGAACTGCTACTGTCCTTATTCTCGGCAATTTACCTTTGTAAAAACTGACACCATCTCCATTCCCAATGTGTGTGTTTGGGGTTAATATTTTCCAGTGAAGACACTTGTGAAATTTGGGAGGTGGATGTAAAGTCGAAGCCATGATTTTCAAGAAGTCTTGGCAACTCCCAGCAACCCCTTGAAAAGACTCCCCGAAGTCTGCTGTGCCTGATAGCGACTAAACCCATGCACCTCTGCCATCTCCCGTGGCTTTCGTTATGGGTGGACCCCGCCCTGATTCCGCAGGGTCTCATAGCTGTGACGGACAGCTTTCTCCATCACATCCCAGCACCCCGGGATCAGAACTCGTGGCCCTCCGGAGTCAGGAAAACAAACAGAAGAACAAAACCCGCCCTGCATAGCATTTTAATTCCTCAGGTCTCCTGATCATCATCCTTACCCTCAAGTACATAATGGCATGGATTCATTCAGCTGTTCTCATCCTCTGCCTGCATAACCAGCTTCTGGTAGTGTCTGACCCGTTTTATCACATGCTGTGTGATGTCAGACGAACATGTAATGTGGCCCTGGGAGAGCTTTGCCTCATTAGGGTACAGGATGACCAAGTGTGCTCGAACCTCAGAAAAGCAAGGAGTGACAGCTAGGGAGACTTGTCTCCCAGTATCAACACTATGTCAATCAGTGTAGAAATGTCTTTTAAAAAAAAAAAAAACTTCCACTTGACCAGTTGTCCCTGTACTGGATATCTTTCTGAAAGAGTTAAAGACATCATTTTATCGTGGTCCACGCAGACCCGTGTCGATAGAAGCACAACTCACAACAAGCTAAGTCTTGAAAGTGCCCAATATGCCTGGCCAACCTGTGATTGCCTGGAGTAAATGTGTTCTGCATACACAATTGGAGTCCTACTCTGACATAAAGGATGAATTTGAGTCATTTGTTGAAAAATGGGCGCAGTTTGACATTATCATCTAGGCGAAATAGATTAGACACAGGTTAAATAAATATTGTATGATTTCTATTCTGTGAGAAATCCAAGATATGCATAATTTAAAACATAAAATAAAAGAGAGGAGGTAGGAAACGTGGAAGGAGACTTATGGAGATGGCAGCGGAATGTGGGGATAGGGAGAGACAGGCAGGCCGAAAAAGAAAGGCTAGTAAAAATGATTAAGATGTGGTACGGATGTGTATCAATTTCCCAAGTTGAATGTAATCTCTGTGTATACTAAACATATAAAAATAATAAGTATGAAAACAAGAAGATAGAAACATTTCCCCGATATGCCATGGGACATACTCATACCGTAAGTTATCGGTTGCTCATTTGAAATTCAAGTTTGACTGGTGATCTGTAATTTCATTTGCTAAATCTGGCCACTTTGCCCCTAGGAGCATTTCCAGTCGTTGCTCAGAGTGTGGGCCTTTCCGTTTCATCTCCACATTCCTTTCCGTTCCTTCTCTGCAGTTCAGGGCAGTGTGACCCTGCAGGTGCATCGCCCAGTCTGTGCTGTCTCTGAGAGACGGTGCTGGACTGGACAATACCCATGAAAGGAACTTGCCTGAATGGTGAAAGTGGAAGTGAACTTGCGTGAGCTTTGGCACGTTGGTCTCTTCCAAAGGGAAGCCCTTGGATCCCTTCGCTGGTATAACAGCAGGGGGCCAGTGCGGGCTTCCGCTTGGTGCCCAGGGACTGTGTTGGTGGTGCAGGCAGCAGCTACGGATCCCAACACTAAACCCGAGGGTCAAGGCAGCTCTGGGCTCTGTCTCCAGCCATGCCAGTGATGACGGTTGGCAGCTGCAGGCTCCCAGAGTCCTGGAACATAGTCAGGGTCTCTGCTTCTGGGCTCCTGCAGGGTGGTGGCTGTAGTTTTCAAGGTGCACCAAAGTACTCCCAGAGCCTCCGTGATCTTGGTACTCAGTGATCATGGTAACACTGTTTTTCTCTGTGTTCCTGAAGCTAGGTGTACTAGGAACATTCTACAGGTGATAATCTCTGTGCAACCTAGACTTTCCCTTTTAGCTTTATGTGTGTTTCTTTTCTCTTGTGTAAAAAGTGCTAAAGAAACCCCGTCTTTTTGAGTGCTTAGAGTTACCGTAGCTTCTTAGCTCTTACCGGACTGTTATGGGTTTAGATATGAAGTGCTCTAAGGTCTCTGAGGCTGGGAATGTAGCTGAATGACAGGGGCACTGCACTCATGAGTGGATCCATGGGTGAGTTCATGTGCTCTTAGGAGGTGGGACCTGTTTGAATGCATGGACCTACAACCTGGAAGGGTACGTCCTGGTCCCTAGCTTCTCCCTTCCTTTCTGCCTCCTAGCCACCATGCACTAAGCAGCTTTTGTGCACACCAGGCCCTCCAGCATTGGGCAGCTGGCCACTCATGGTCCAAGGCCTTCGAAACTATGAGCTAATAGTCATAAATTCCTCCTCCTATAAGTTGTGATGTCAGGCGTTAATATTTTGTCCCAGCAAGGAGGAAAGTGGCTAAGACTCAGACCCCCGGCAGGTACAGAAATATCTCATATATCATATCTTGGTTCCTCACCTTTCTCCCTCTCCCTGACTCACGGTGAACAATATGAACGCACTGGGGGAATCCACTTAATGAGTGATACTTAGTTTATCACATGATTTTAAGATCCTACGCTAAGTACTAAATAAATCCTAAAATTATATGGTTTTCTTTAGAGAACTTCTCTAAAGCAGCGTTGTGCTTTCAATCCAGAGACGCCCCGAAAGCCTCCCGTGTCTGGATGTGGTGGGATGCCTGTGGAACCATGTGTCGTTGGGAGGTTGGGCCTGGCTGGAAGGGGCAGGTGCCTGGAGATGAACCCGGAAGGAATAAAACATGGACGCTTGATCCGCAGAGGTGCAGGTCACTGGGACAGGACCCAGAAGAGTACGTGTTAGTTCCATCCTCCCTCTGTCTCATGAGTGGCTGCCTTCACATGTGCTTTTCCCATGTGCTTCTACTGTTACCTGCGGCCATGGATGAACTGAGACCTTCTGAAACCATGAGCTGAAATAGAAGTTTCCTCCCCTGTTTGTGCATGTTGGGTATTTTGCACAGCAATGAAAAAAGAACAAAGACCACCAGTAATGAAGATAACTAATTGTAATGACTTTGATGACGAAGAGTTTCCCTAGAATTTTTTTTAATGCTAAGGCATTTTTAACATTTTTTTCATTTTTATTGACCTTCTCTTCCAATGCCTCAGTGAATTATATCCGATAGGAGATGCCCAATTCCTCTCAACAATGGTTTGAGATGGTCTAGGGTGGGAACCATATCTAATGGAAATGACAGGCATAATTTATGAAAGCAAACATGAAATTCAACCTTGATTACAGATTGCGTATTGTTCCACAATGTTCTGGAACTATAATTGTTATGGTGTAGATGAAAATGTAGAATTTGACTTGTTTAAAAATTCCATTTCAACTTGAAGAGATAGTTACTAAGTAGCTGTAGACAAATCCTTGATAAAGAAGATAGATAAAAATGACAATTATTCTCTAGATCTGCATAAAATTGTCATTGCCCTAGTGAGGCAAGCTTTGCTTTTGTGAAAATGAAAATACAAAAATTAAGTATGTCTGCGGTCATTTTTGCACACTACCTTCAAGAGATCCATGCACGGATGAATTTTCTTTTCCCCCCACTATTTTTATTAATGTACAAATGTAATACATAGTATTTACAATGAATTTGGGTGTTTTGTACATCTACGTATCACATCGACTTCACAATCCCTTCCCATCTTCTACCCTCCCACCCACTCCCTGTCCCTTCCCCCGGCTCCGGCTATCCCTTCATATGGTTCCAAAGAATGTCTGTGTTCTGGGTTTTCCAAGTCCGAGAAACCATACAGTGTTTAACATAGTAATCTACCGCGCCTAAGTCATTTCACGCAAGTCACCACTCGACCCCAGCTTCCTAGTCCTCTAATGGGATGATTTTTCTATGGGCAGTATGACTCTTAAATGTAATATTTGTACAAGTATGTATAAAAAGTAGTTGGCAAAGAAGAGGTGTACATGAATAAAATTAAGTGGAAAATATCCCCTAACGTATTTTGTTAAGCGTTATGGGATATGACAAGTGGTATGTGTTTTGCCCAACATTACGCACCATCAATTCTAATTGTCAAAAAATAAGATAAAAAACGATAACCGTGGTACACTTTGGGGAGTAGCACTTTTAACGTATTTGTGCATATAGCTTATTAAGTTTATGTATGTTTTCTGGTTGATTTTCACCTAGAAGGCAGGACAGATGTTATTACCCTCTTTTAGGGTGAAAAAAGTATCGACTTCCAGGTGAAGTTAGGTTGCTCAGCATCACGTTTTTAAGATGAGCCAGGTCTCAGAATCCCTGTCCTCTCGGTGGGGGTGCCACTGTCCCCCTATTCTCCCATTACTGAATGGGCGATACATGGATTAGTTATATGATAGCTAATGAAATCCACGGTTTATTCAGTAGCAGCTTTCCTATTAAGAGAAATGTAACAAGTGAGAAATATACTTCCATGTAACTGATCTCAACTAAGCCACGAAACTTTCTCAACGTTGTACCTAGGCTCTAGACTGAAATCTAGGCCTTCTCTTCAAACAAAGGGATTCGTATCCTGATGTGTGATCTCAGAATGAATCAATCTAAGGTAATACGCTTTATCTTCAAAAGTCACAAGAAGTGTCGGTATGAATGGAATTCTGAAACTCCCGGGTTCCTGTGGCAAAGGACTATAAATTGCAACACAAAACCGAGAACCATACACCTAAACCTAGACTTAGGCCAGCACGAGGTTTTGATAAACTTGCATCCTTAGTTGTGTAAGAAGTCCCCAGCCAATCAACGCCCCGTGTTGACTCCATAAAGTTTCTACGGTATGGCGTTACTGGTCTGTCTTCCGGTGGCGGTCCCTTCCCAGCAGTTCTGGTCTATTTCACCTCTTGTGCACAGTTCTGATGAACTGCTGCATTCTCCAAGGAGCATTTATTCTTCATATCCATATCCTTCACATTCAGAAGCAGCCTCTCCATCCTGTGATTAAACAGAGCAATGTCTTTGAGCCCTTCCTGCCTCTCACCCTGAACTATTTTGATTTTGCTTCATGAACCTTTTCTCTCTCCCCCCTGTAGACCTTGCATCCCATGCAGAGAGAGCTTTTGCCTGTGAATTGGAGCTTTCTTTAGTCTTAATGTAGGTGGGGCTGTAACAACTCTCTTTAAAATCAGGAAAAGTATGGCAGTATCTACCAATGCCTGCTACTTATTAAGTTCCTGTAACATACCGGGAATTCTGCTGAGGATTTTATATGCTATTTCTAATTTGCTTGACAATTCTGCAAGACTGGTATCATCAGTCATTCGAAAAGTGCCATAGCTAATAAAATTGTGCATTTAACTGCTGAGCTTGAAGTCACATCTGACCTTGCTCTGTCCTAGCCTGGTGGCTCTGCTGTGCTGATGGGATCTGATGGTGACATTCCCAATCATGTTCTCCAGGACTGTTCTGGTCACCAGAGGTCATCAGTGTATTAAGAACTCAGGCTCCTACAAGGGGCAGAAGTTGAAGTTAGACTTTGCATGTGGTAGTAGAGTAAAATTGGGATTTTCTTGACCAGAGAGCAAGAGTTTTAAATTGAGAGTCAAGAGGGATCCTGCCAGTGAGGTAGTAATTGATTGGGCCTTGAAGAAGTGGGTCGTGGGGGGAAGAGAAGAGAGAGTAATCATAGAGTGCTTATAATCTCAGGGTCTTGGAGCAGAGATGGGCTTCTGGAAGGAAAGTCTTCGGGGCAAGAGGCAAGTCATTAGGCCAAAAGCAGAGACCAGAGTGAATCGTGGAACAACTTGCAATGCAATAGTAAAGACGTTAGCTTTTAATCTTCAGAAGGTAGGAAAGCACAGGATATTTTGGACTAACGAAGTAATGACATGCTCAGAGATTTATTGCAAGCAGACAGATCTTCTAAAAGCTTCCGGGGATGTATCTTACGAGAGCTTATTGTACACTCAGAAACGTGCACTTAAAAATTTCCCAGCTAACTGCTTAGAAATCTCCACACATCTCCATTTGTACATCCATTCTAAGTTTAGATCACATTTTATACTACAGAAAATCTTTCCCAATTCCTATGAGAGCCAGTTTTCTCTGAGTCTCCGCATTCTATTTATTGCTCCCAATTACACTTTATTTTTTTTTCATAATAAGCTTGGTATCATTAAAGTGTTGGAGTTGATTTGGGAAAAAAAAAATAATGTGATTGCAGGAAACCACAACTGAATACAAGATAAAAAGTATTTTTCAGTAAGATGCCCACTTACTAACTGAATCCCACCCCCCTTTTTTGGCTAAATTTTTCATGCTTGTGTACCATACAAGGAAGTTCATGTTTTAACATGGGAAAGTTCAAGGAAAGTCATTTGCAGGAGATCATAATAAATAAGCCGCTACTACCATAAAAAAAGTTGTAACTGGTTTAGTGATTCATGCATTTTAATGATCGCAGAGCAGACTTAACTTGTATGGGGCCAAAGTGCCAATTCAAAGGTTTTGTCTCAATCTGATGACCTTTTACCAATGCTTTATGATGTTTTTAAGAATAAATTAAGCCAAGAATGGTGGTCAATGACAATAATCCCAAGCAGTCTGGGAGCCCAAGACAGAAGGAATGCATGTACAAATAGGTGAGGTACCTAGACCTTATCTCAAAATATTTTTTTTTAAAAAAATGGCTGAGAATGTAGTTGAATGCAAAAGTAACACAAAAGTTAAAAAGAATAAAACAGATCTGTAAACACTTTCTGCATCCTTGGGGGAAAAATGTGTGAACCTATCACGTATATTGTTGTAGATTATATCTTGACCAAGTTAATTTATATTTATCTTTGTGAGAACTTACGCACAGTCCTTTCCCCCATAGCACCGTTTCAGACCACGTGTAAGATAATGGTAATGTAAGATTGTAATGGAGCTGGAAATTTTTTTATAATATGTTGGTATTGTTGCTCCCCTAACAGGGAACCACAAGACATTACTCATGTGTTTTGGTAATGCATTTTTAAACAAACTTAATACATTGCCACTTACAAAACGTCTAGCAAATACAATTATGTATACTGTGCAATACTTGATAATGAACAATGATCTGACTACTGAAAATGTATATATACGCATATATACATAGGTGTACATATGTGTATATATACATGCATATCATAGCTGTTATTTCAGAGTGTCTTCTACTCATAAAAAAGAAAGTTTACTGCAAAGCAGTGTGTTGTATTATGCTGGAAGTAGCTTCACATGTCTTTTTTTTTTTGCGGTACTAGGAATTAGACTGAGGTTGAACCTAGAACCTTCTCAATGAGCTACATCCCCATCCCCAGCCTTTGCAATTTTTGTTATTTTTTTTTATTTTGAGATAGGGCCTATGTTGTGTGTCTGAGTGGTCCAGGCTGGGCTTGATCCTGAGTTCTTCCTGTCTTGGCTTCACAGAGTGCTGAGATGGCAGGCTGGCATTGGCACAGGTAGCTATTACCGTGTTGCCTGATTACATCGAGGGTCCACATGAAGCAATCAGCCTGTGCCAGGCTGAGTAAGTGAGCTCCGTGATGGTCATGCAGTGACGAAATGTCCTAAAGAGGATCTGTCAAGATGTAGCTCCATCCTGGAGCAAAGCATGACTGTCTACTAACAAAATTACGAAATTGAGTCAAAGCACAGTCTGTATCAATTGATAAATATCCCACTGCTTAAATATGGATAAAGCTTTTTTTGATTGGGGCAGTAATGTAGAATGAAAGGACAGGATCAAAATGGCACTCATCTGGAAAAAGTTATTTCTATGATGAAATAGTCCAGCATCCTTTTCTGTAATGTCTTTTGTAGTGTGGCTGCCCTACCGTTTGTGGTGTAGGCCACCACAGAGTCATTCGTTCATTGCTGCAAGATTTGCTTCATTAATGGGTTCCTCCAAATACCTGACTTCTAGACTGGCTCGTGTATACGTACGGTAACAGGTCACGGTGTCTACAGGGAACAGGTGAACTTTATAAAAATCCTGTCTGCTAAGGGAAGTATCAAGAAAACTCGGTCCTGAAATTAATCCTGAGTTTTGTCTTTTCTGAACTACTAGAAGCGTGAGACATTGAAATATCATGGATCGTGCGTAAAGTGATTTGGAAACACCTGCGAGTCTTTTGGGGGAAGGCACTGAATACCCGTCAGGGAGGATTGAGGTTTGTAACAGTGCTGCAGGAATGATAGTGCCCATGGCTGTGCCGAGTAAGAATGATGAAGCAGCGTCTCTTAAGCCACAAGAAGGAGACAGTCGAGGAGCACGACAAGTGTATGCAGAACAGGAGACCTTGAGCAGGAAAATGACCTGAGATGGGTGGCACTGCACCCTTGGCATTGTGGTTTGGGTGTGGAGACCCCGTTCCCCCCACCAAAGCTTCATGTTCCCATGGATACTGTGTGGTGTTGGGGGCGGGGCCCGGCTGGAAGGGGCGGGTGCTTGAGGCTCGACCTGGGGTGGCGTGTGCTGGTTCTGCCTTCCTCCCAGTCTTTTCTGTTCTGCCGTGGTCTGTGAGGATCTCTGTCTCTTGGTGCTGCGGCTCTGACTCTGGCTCTAGCTGTGGCCCCACCATGTGAGCCCACCATTTTCCAGCTGCCCACCTGTGAATGAACTGCGACTTTCTGAAACGGGGAGCTCCAATAAATCTTTCCTCCCTGACGTCGTGGATGCTGGGCATTGAGTCACGGCCATGTGGAAGCAAGACACTTGGCACTGCTAGTGCCGTGCTCACTGCACTGCAAGCATTGTTCTTGTGGGCATCAGCCAGTCAGTCAGAGCAGCAGGTCACAGGTGGTTATTCCATTGGTGGGACTTGAAGGCCTCCGTGAGGTCCACGACCTGGTGAGGTCATTCATGACGCACGTGCTTCCTGGAGACTTTAGTCTTGTATTGGTTTTCTTGAACACTAAAGACTCTGGACAGGCCAACCCTATCTTCTTAGCAACTTGCGTCCTTCACGTGCACCCTCTGTTACCTCCACTGTGGCACCTGTCGCGTCCCCGCCCGCCTCGGACTCGCCTCTCCCTGCCTTCTCTGTCCTCACACCCTCAGCGCCCTGACCTCCCTTCTCAGATCCTCTTTTTCCCACTTTTCACCCCCACCTTCCCCCACTTGCGGTTTTCTTTCCTCCGACAGAGCTGTTCTTTCCTTTGTAGAGCTTCAGGTGCTTTCTCCTCGGTCCTCTGGGAAGGTCCTCTCGCTTTTCATCTCCTCCTTTTGTGTATTCTTTCGTTTTGCAGCAATTTATGGTCCTCCCAGGTGGTTTTGCTCTTTCTGTTATACTTTCCCCAGGTTACAAGTCTACAGGGTTGTTAGGCGCCGGCTTTCTAAACCCGTCCTTTTTCGTTTAAAGGTTGCGCACCAGTTATAGATTACGTGAGCTTCATTACCGGGCACATACGTAGGTTATTCCCACTGCCCCACCACCTTCCCTGCCCTTCTCCCCACCCCTCCCCCCGCCCCCGTTCTTCCTTTTCTAATAATCTCCCTTTCACCTTCGTGTCATCTCTCCACACATTTGTTAGTTTGCTTTTAGATCCCACGTAGGAGAGAAAATAGTCACATTAGCCTCTCTGTGTCTGCGTTACTTCTCTGGACATGATGACGACACCCAGTTCCACCTGTTTCCCTGCAGGTGCCGTGACCTCGTTCTCTTATCTGTTGGTGGGCAGGCACCAGGGCTGCTGCCACAGCTGGGCTGTTGTGAATTGTGCCGCAGTAAACATACGTGTGCGGGAATCTCTGTAGTATGCCTCCTTTCAGTCTTTCATGTGTAGACCGGCGGGTGGTGTATTCGTATTGGTGGCCTTCTTCAGGGGCTCTTACGGGGATTTGCATAGTGGATGGTCTACATTTTCAGCAGCAGCGTGGTGCCGAGGAATTCCTCTTTCTCCCATCGTCACCAGCAAGGGTTCTTTTTGCCTGTATTCCATTCCAACTGAGGTGACGTGGAATCGCAGTGGAGCTGTGCTTTGTACCCGCCTGGTGGCTAAAGAAGTTTATTTATTTCCTGGAAGTCAAACCTTGGGCCCCTTGAAGTGAGATACATCTCAATCCTTTCCTATTTTTATTTTGAAACAGCATCTCACTGAGTCACTAAGTTGCCCGGGCTAGGCTCGAACTTGTGATCCTCCTACTTCAGTTTCCCAGAGTACTGGGATCACAGGCCTGCATCACCAGGCCTGGCTACGGGCTGGACATTTTTCTCAGGTACTTCATGGCCACTTGTATTTCTTCCCTTGAGAGGTGTCTGTTCAGATCGTTGGACCATTTATCTTCTCCCCGAAGACTTGTTCATTTTCCATTGCATTTTCTCCGCTGTCCATTTCTACGTGACCAGCCTGTACCCTTAATTTCAGCTCTTTTCACTGCAGAATCCTGACCCCAGTTGTAGCAAGTATTCTGTCCACAGTGGAAGACCACGGGCGTGGAGGTACCATTTTACACAGCTCTCAGTTAATGATTAGCTTCCTCTATCAATCATGGGGTCTCAGTTTCCAACTGTAGACCAGTTATCCAACACCTCACCCCACCAAGTCATGGTATTTGGACACAGTGGGGGCCGGGGGTGGTAATTAGAGTTAAATGGGATCAGAGGGCCCATCCTTTGTCATGGGATTCATGGCTTTACACCAACAAGAGTCATGCTCTGCCTCTGCCTGCCTGCCTGTCTTCGGTTTGTGAGGACACGGCTCAGGAGGAAAGCCCGTACTGGGATCCAGTTGAGCGAACCACAGTGATCCTGCACCTGCAGCATCCAGAAATGCTAGCAATAAATACTTGCTTTTTAAGCCCCCAAGTCTACAGATTTATTTTTACTGGTGAGGTGGTGAGAGGGCTAGGGAAGAACCCCGGGCCTAGTAGGCAAGTGCACCACCATCGAGGCAAAGCCACAGCCCTAACAGCAGCATTCCAGAGCCTGTCATAAATGCCCTGTGACCTAGCAACACACATCACTGTGTTATAACGCAGCTTCCCTCCAGGGATCATGATTTTAGTTCCCCAAATACAAGTTTATAAGCTAAACACTCTCCTGAGTCCCCTTGATATTCTGGTTATTCTATTTATTCATAGGTAATTGGGGAACCGTTTTCAGATTGCTGCCCAGATATCTAAAGTAAAAGGGAAGGAAGAGGAGGGAGGGTATTTTGTAAGGGATGAAAAACCGACAACTGAGTTCTGTTTAATATTGAAAAACGTTTATTTTTGAGACAGAGAGTCACGCTGTGGCCCCACCTAACCTCAGACGCACAGTAGTCCTCCTGCCTCAGACTCCCAAGTGCTGGAATTACAGCTGCACATCACCGTGCGGGGCTTATTATTTTTCTCCTGTGCTGCTGGGAAAGCGTTCACGGGGCCTTCCAGAGGCTAGGCAAGAGCTGAATCACCGAAGCTGAACCACCTAAGCCCTGAAAAAACTACGTCATCCATCTTTTTTTTATCAAGTTGTAAGCAAATTAAACCTGAAAATGATAGTGCCGTTGTTGGTAAGTACTAATCCAGTAGGCGATGCCAAGGCAGTTCACATTAAGGCAATGTTCTCATTTTCCAGGTCACTCTTAAAGGGGGCGTAGCCATGTCAGCTTCTATGGTAGCTTCTTAGTCACAAAGTTAGTAACAAAGAACGCATTGCTCTTGCCAGAGATGTATCCTTGGGGTGGTATCAACTTGTTTTGAAAAAATATGCAATTTGTTTTCCATTAAAAAAAATACAGACTCTACCTGTTTGATTTTCTGGTTGATTGAATGCTGCAAAAACAGGATTCTGGTGTTACTGCCTGATATTTGCTTTAAATTAATTTTAATACTCTTTGAAAGCATGATCAAAGAAGATTTAGCTTTTTCCTAGCAGGAGAGTGCTTTATTCCTAATCCATTTTAATCCACTCTAACCAATTAAGCCTGGCAGAGAGATGAGGCCCACGGGCATCAGCCACTAATTAACCACGAGAAATTGCAGAATGGGAGAATTAATACATCCTGCTTCTGTCACAAGCTTCCAAGCTACAGTGACATTTTTTATTCACAAACTCTTGTAATCACATAAAGCATTTGATACTCCCAAATACTTGTCCTTGACAGCGACTTACAGGATTTTAAAATCTCAATCACAGTATAGTCTTAAAACCTTTTTGTTGTGTTTGGAACACCAAGACCAAACTCTGAATTGCATTCAATTTCAACACTGGCAGTTGTCCCCAGAGGTTTTATAAAACAATGACTGTGACTCCTTTGTCAATTAAATTGGAGTGAAATGAACTTACTTTTAAGTTTTGAATGTTTGTGAAATGAACTTAAGTTTTGAGTGTTTGGTTCAACTATGGGTAGGTGAGGAAGAAAATAATTTCTTAAGACGGGAGCAAAAGATGTGCAAAAGCCACTTTTAAATATTAACCAAAAATTCTTAAGGGCTCAATAAGGAGATTTGTTGCTCAGACTTTCCTGGTGCAAAGCCGTTGAGGAAAAATTCCAGAAAACTTTCAGGTGCCCTGACTCAGTCTATGGAAATGCAAAAGATTTCTGAGTCAAGTGAAGCATTTTTGCAACATGTTTGAAGTTTAATGTGCTTCACGGTTGAGTACAAAACATCAAATGAAACGTGCAAACAAAGCAAATCGTGTGTCTGAACCCAAATGCCGAGGAGAGGCCTCTGAGGGATTAGCATGTGGAAGAGAAGGAAAAAAAAAAAGAAAAAAGAAAACCTTACCAAAAGAGTTAATATTTTCTCTAATACATCTTCTATTTCAAAGTGGATACCCATGATAATTGGCGAAAGGTCCTTTCCAAAAACTAGATTTAGGAAGAGAGCAAAAGGCAGCTTTTGACACAATATGTGACTCAGTTCTACAAGAAGATCTTGTTCCTGCTCTGGGTGAGCATATCTTCTCGTGCCACAGATAAGGACCTCACCAGTTTTTGTTTTTGTTTTTGTTTGAAGATTCCTTCCAGGTGTCTGTCAGCAGTATAGCCAGCTATCACAGTCAGCGTGTCCTGGTAACGTTATTAGGTGTGATGACAGCATTCATGGCCAGGCAGTCTCATGCCTCTGAGCCAAGCATGTCCAACCTCCAGCATTCTATGGGGGTTTTTTTCTTGATTTTTTTAGTGTTATAATGAAACATTTCAGAATGGAAGTTTGAGGACTTACAGTTCATTAACTGTATTATATACTATATGTGTGGCTGTGATCTAGTGAGCTTTGACATGTTATGAGTTAATGCAACTGGAGAAAATTTCTGCATGTTGGGCCCATTTATCCTTGGCATCACCTGCTTGCTATCTGTACATCTGAGGATCCAAGTCATCAGGGGGACATAAGGGACAGAGACCACATGGAAAGATTGCCAGGAAAACAAAAAAGCAGAGGTCACAGGGAACGAACGGAGCGTTGTGACTGGGGAGAGTTTGGGAGACGCAAAGCGCACGGTGGCAGGGAGAGCTTTGGGAGAAGGCGAGACACAGAGCTCAGGTGGGCACGTTAGGAGAACTGGGAAAGTGTTACAGGTGGAGAAGCCTGGTGTTCAACCCCAAATAGCTCATCACATAGAGGACGGAAGAACCAGTGTGGAATCTGGATAGAGTCCCTGTGGGAACTCAGACTCACAAAGGGAGGATCGGGCGTTCCGTAGGTAGAGCTTAAATGCTGCTGCAGCTGATTCCTGCGTGCAGCAATGTGATGGTTCAGATCTAAACTGTCCCCCAGAACTCTCGTGTGTTCAGAGTCGGGGCCTCCAGAAGGGAGGCACTGAATCACAGAGGCACTGTACTCATTTGTGGATTAATTCATGGTTGACTTCATAGGTGAGCGTGCTTTAGGAAGTACGGCCCAGCTGGAAGAAGTAGGTCACCGACGGTATAATTCTGCAGTGTTTATTCTCCCTCTCTCTCTCTCTCTCTCTCCCCTTTCTCCTCCCTCTCTTCTTGTCTCCTTCCCACCCTCTTTTTCTTTCTGACTATTCCTGCTGGGTCTGCTTTCTCGCTGCTGTCTTCATGCCCTTCTACCATGCTGTTTCTGCCATGGGGCCAGACAGCTATAGACTGGACCTTCTGAAACCATGAGCCAACGTAATCCTCTCCCCTTTAAGTTGAGGGTGTCAGAAATTTCATTCCATTGAAGGTAAAGTAACTAATCTACAAGATCTGGACTTGGGTAAGTTTTTGGGGGATTCACTGTCCTCACAAGAGGGTAATCACGTCTGCCTCATAAAGTGAACAGCATTTATTCATGCCCAAGGTTGGAGACTTTCTGTAGAGTGATGGTTTGGGAGTTGAGAGCTGTCTAGATGGAGACCCTCAGGCGTCAACTTCCAGATTCAGTGACTAAGTTTCTCTTTTACTAAGTGACGCCTAAGGGTTTTAGTAAATCATGCATATCAGATATGTACTGTGGTAAATCTCAATTTGTACTACGTTTGATCTTTTAGCAGTGAGAATAATTTTAAAGGCCATAA
This sequence comes from Ctenodactylus gundi, assembly GCA_004027205.1. Taxonomy (NCBI): domain Eukaryota; kingdom Metazoa; phylum Chordata; class Mammalia; order Rodentia; family Ctenodactylidae; genus Ctenodactylus; species Ctenodactylus gundi. The sequence goes on from PVKB01002173.1 coordinate 194,577, forward strand.
GGAAATTATGAATAAAAGATGATAACATTCAGAATGTTCCCCATTTTATTTATCGTCAGTATTCCATAAGAGATTTATAAAGGACTAACTCATGGAGAGATGCTTCCATTTTCAACCAATACGACCCCGCGATTGGTAATGCAGACAATTACCGAACATATTACATGTATCATTAACGGTAACTAGGAGAGAACAGCTCTTAGTGATACAGTACTTTTTTAAAAATGGGAAAATGAGAAGACAGAAGTAGTATAATATAAGTCAACTTTATGTTCTGCGTAATGTCGTAATTCTATATAATAATCCTTGTATGAGCATACTATTATATAGAATTATATGAAGAAATATTAGTGGAAAATGTATCATTTGGTGGTATAGAGGTCATTACTCAAAAATAAAAACAGACATAGTGATGAGTTTTCAAAATTGAGAACAAAAACAAGGGCAGAAGCAATTGAGTTTTTAAAATCTGATGATAACATCTAAACTATGTAAACTGGAATGGTTGTGCATTGTGCACACCTATAATCCCAGCACTCAGGAGATTGAGTCAGGAAGATTTGCCATGAGTTCAAAGCTAACCTGAGTTAAATAGTGAGTTTAAGATTCAGGACCAGTCTGGACTACACAGTGAGACCCTTTGTCAAAAATAAAAGAGTAAACTATGATATGTACATTAACAGAATCCATATATCCCCATATATCTCTTGCCAAATTGTACTGTCCCATTCTGTGAAATTTAATTTTTCTCAGAAACTTGAGGCAAACATTTGATCAATTAATCAAACTCTAAGTGATTTTTTAATGGAATGCAACATGGTCATATCTATCATTATGCAATGCCCAGTGTGCTAGACTCTTACCTCTGCTGTAATAAATTTATTGCAAAGTTAGCGGTTTAAAATCACATAGATTTGTTATCTCACAGTGTTGAAGGTCAGAAATTCCACAGGGATGAAATCTGCAGGGTGTTGATCCTGCTGGAGGCTTTAGGAAATGCCTCGTTTGACTTTTCCAATTTCCAGAGACCTGGTTTGGTCCTTCTGTCCGTCTTCAAAGTGAGCACAGTAGCATCTTCAAATCTTTCTATAATGTTTAACCCATCCTGTGTCCTTGTTGCACTTATAAGGACCCTTTTGATTCCAGTAACTCCAAAGGGATAATGCAGAATCATCACCCACCTTAAGATAACATTATCTGCAAAGTCTCTTTTGCCGCCCTATCTGAGATTGCCATGGGGTCATCTTTTTTTGGGGGGGGCTGGGGGTCGGGAGGATGCTTCATTCTCCTTACTATAGCCCATAAGACAAAGGCTGCTTTAGGTGGGATATAGGCTCAAGTGCAGTGGAAGACGACAGATATGATACAGAAGAGCCAGCGGCTGTAGCGCCGACATTCCCAGTGACATTACTGAGCCCCTCTTTTGGAGGGAACCATTCCATCAAGTCTGTTGATGAACACGAATAGAGGAGGCAAAACTGAACCCCTGATCTGTCTGACTTTGAAACCCCTGGGGGCTCCACTGAGTCACATTCTGCCAACGTGAGCACCGCCTAATTGCTCTTCTCAGCCACAGGATAAATGGTAGTAGATGAAATTCTAAGTGGAAACTGTGAGCATGTGACTTTGATCACTGATCTATAACTTTGCAAAACCGCGCTGGAAGGGAAGGCTTGAGTCTCCATTTGCAGCTCTATTAAAACCGAGTCACTGAAATTGCAGACATTGAAAGTAACTGAAATGAAAAGGCGAGTGATACGAAGTCATCTAATAAATAAATTTGGAGATGTGGTGTCTGAGGCACTCACTCCTGTGTAATGTAAGGAGGGGAGGGATTTCGGTTCGTGTTTCAGAGATCTCAGTCCGTTCCCATTTAGCCAGCGGTGGAACCAGGGCAGGGCGGAAGGCCCAGGTGGGAAAGAGGCCCTCATGGCATGACAGGACCGGAAGTACAGAGAGGGAAGGGCCGAGGTGGAGACAAGAGCTTACCCGTACTGGCCTCGTTCCCCTGGGACTGGTTCCGTCATCCAGTTCCCACTTCCTAGCAGAACATGAAACCCCCCGTGGTTAATCCACTAATCCAGTTAACCCCCGTGACGCAGTCACCTTCCACACACATGTGACATTGGAGGACATTCTGCATCCAAACTGTAACAGAAGGGGAGGAGAAAAACACCCACGTGGTGGGTAGCAGATAAGAAACAACCATGCGGGCTCGGTGGGTTGGACTGCCCGGAGGCTGATGAGATTTGCTACCACGCGCCCAGCTGCGGGGGGAACCTTTATCTACATGGAAATGATAAACACAGTGCATTTTCTTCCTCATTCCAATGGATTGCAGATTCAAACTTAGTTCATTTAAAGAGGAAATCTTTCGCAACTTCTGAGGTACACTGTCTATTTATAGAATCCTAAGTAAACATGTAGGAAGAATTATATGCAATTCGATGTCAAAAAGCAAACCAGGACGGGGGGCATAGCTCCGCAGTGAGAGTGCTTGCCTAGCAGGTGCAAGGCACTGGGTTTGATTCGGCATCCCACATAAAAACTAGCCAGGTATACTGGCACACACCTGTAACCCCAGCACTAGGGAGGCTGAGTCAGGAGGATGGTCATGAATTCAAGGCTAGTCTGGACTACATAATGAGTTCAAAACCAGCCTGGGTTACAGAGCAAGACCCTGTCTCAATACATACATACATACATACATACATACATACATACATACATACAAACAATAGAGCAAGACTGTCTTGATAAACAAATAAATAAATAAGTAAATACAATAAGGCAAACTAATAACAAATACCTAGGGACTTTCTTCCCAAAATAATATACTAGAGTATTTTCTCTAAGATTTAAATGAGAAGACTCTGTATTGACTTGCTGCTTTATTTTTGAAAGAGAGAAAATTAGTAGTTGGAATTCAAACCATTATGGAATTTTATGTCAACACATATCACTGCTATCGGTAGCCTGATGTTAATGAAAATGAGATTCATTGGTTTGAGATTCATTGAGATGGGATTCCAAAGGTTTCTGTTCTCGTTATACTAGTGTTGGACGAAAAAGATTTCTTAAGTCGTTCTGCAGGTCATATTTACAGATAACAAATGTTTGATCATGAAAGGCAAAGGTACTGTCTGTGGAGGGAAAATTAAATATAGGAGTGGTAAGTCAGGAGCCTTCTAGTACAAGTGAGTGAATCCAACTCCCGTTTCTTAGCTACTTTCTCATGGCTGGGGCAGGATGCCTACGTGCATGATAGAAGAAAGATTTATTATAGCTCCCAGTTTCAGAAGATCTCGGTCCGTTCATGGCTGGCTGGCAATGGTGAAACACAGAGAGGTGTAGGTAAGGGCACGGCGGTTCACAGCATAGCAGAGAGGAAGGCCATAACCAAGGAAAGGCAGAGCTAACAAATGCTCTTCAAAGTTATATCCCAGTGCCCCACCCTTTCCAGTTAAGTCCCCGTGTTGCGTCCCTTCCACATCAACCCCCAGTGTTCTGTCCCTCCTGGGTCAACCCCTGGCATTCCACCACTTGCGACCAGGCCCTACCTCTAACACACAACTCTTTAGGCACGCCACAACATCCCCTTATAGGAGACTTTTGGGGGGAGACATTCCACACCCAAACGGGGAAAGAAAAAGAAGCTTCTGATTCCCAAGACACTGGGAGAGGTGTACGTAGATCTAGGAACCCGAGGAAGCCCCAGGGAAAGTTATTCTCTCATTTCTGAAGCAAGCCATGTAGCTAGACCCCATGTGTTAATGCCCTGTTGTTTACATAGTTTGGAGACCATTTATTCCAGAATGCTTTGCGTTGCAATTATGCTCTTGAGAAATGATCCACCCTTCCAAGCTAAGTATACCTACCCTTCCTGGGCGGGTGCTCATGATTTTAGTATCTCATTAACCAGAATTATTTAGTGCAATCCATCACCTTTGCAGTGCTCAAACGGCGCAGACTTGACTGGGCTTTTTATTGTGACTTCATTATTAGAAAGAAAAAAACGGGGAACATTAAAATGGTGCAATGAAGTCCTTCACATTCTGTCTGTGCTGGGACCGCTCTTAAAATTAAATTGCATTTGTCAGTGTGGCACTTCTGCAGAGAGAGCCACAGCTTGTATCTCAATGTTTTCCCCTGCGTGCGTGAAAGAAACGTGACTCTGGCATTTATTTAATAAGAATTAATTTTCCTCTGCTATAGAACAAAGCTTTCTTCTCCCTTCTTTCCTTGGCCAGGTCACTCACTTACAGTTAATCTAAAACTAAGTAAAACTTTCAAGGTATCCAAAGCACTGTTTTCAAACATACAAACTGTCAAGGCCCTTCAGACATCTTTAGAACCTAAAGATTTTAAAATCTGACATTATATGACATTTGAACTACCACTATAATTTTGAAATGAAAGGATTCATTTGAGGGGCTGGAAGAAGTTATCCATAGTCACATTTTTACATGATAAAATATGTTGCGTTTTTAAATATATCTTCTGTATTTATTAATCACATAGGTAAATGATAAAACACCATGGTTGAATGCATGTAATTTAAGTGTCATCCTTTAAGAAGGCACTTGAAAATTCTCAGCGAGTTTTGAATTTTGATAATGCATGCTATGGTCTAGACAGGCATCTCCCGAAGACCCACGTAGTGAAGGGTAGGTTCCTAGACCCTGACAATAATGACAGCTGGTGGGAGTTTTTAATACATGAGGCCTGGTGGAAGTAGGTAAGTCACTGGAGGCGTGTCATTGGAGGGGACAGCGGGACCCGGCCCCCTCCTCCTTTTTCACTTCCAGGTCACCATGAGGTGAGTGCTCCGTGCTACCACATGCTTCCTCCCGTGATGTTTGCCTCACTATATGCCTAGAAGAGGGGGAGGCAACCAACTGTGGACTGGAATCTCTAAAACCATGAGCAACAATCGATCTTTTTCTCTTTTCGTGTTGATTATCTTAGGGATTTGTTATACCGGTGGAAAGTTGAGTAGCATGAGCTGTATCCTTGTTTGAAAAGATGTGTATGCGTTCACGTGTAATGTAGTGGGCTTGGAAATACAAAATGGGATCGCAGACCATGATGAGTATTTATGTTTTAAAAACGCATTCAACCAGCAGACATATTGACAGTAATCTCTCTCAAAATGCTGAACCGTCCTTTAAACGTACTTGGCCTATTCTTACCACTTTCCAAAGCGGTTCCTGAAGTCCTCTTCCGTGAATGTCTTTACCTGTATGGTTGTGATTGCTTTGACGTCCTCCACCAGTTATAATTCTGACCTTTCATGGACATTTTGAATTTGGGGGGGAGCCAAAGTGACATGGTGCCGAATCAATGAATTAGGTGGACTGGGACAGACCGTCATGTTTTTATTTCACAAATGCTGCTATAAATATTTGATCAATGAGGGGTGATCATAAAACATGATTAAATTTGTAAAGTTTATGGCAGCAAAAGATAAAAAATAACTAATAAATAAAAAGCAGTATAACATATAAAAAGATACATTGCCAGTAATCTTTCTCTAAATAGTCACCCTTGCTTCAGGCACAGTGAATCCTGCTGCTCTTGGCAATGTGTCATTTGCTGTCCTGGGTTCCTTTAGATTATACCATTCCCACGATTTCAAGTGCTCCTACAGCTATGCCTAATCAGTGGCATATTCTCTCAGGATTCATTACAACCGTAGACCACTGACTACTGTTGACTCAGTTCAGCACGGGTATCTAAGTGTTGTCTTTGCTCTATACATTGCAAAGACTTTTCATGGTTGGTTAAAAACGATGCAACTTTATGCATGGGTTAGAAACAGGCTCGTCCGGTGTTCTGTTCCGAGTTGATGTCACGCTGTAATGCGTCAGCTCATTGTCACGCTGTAATGCGTCAGCTCATTCTTTCCCCTTGATTCCTGTTTCTTTTCACTCCTTTATGACGGACAGTTTGGTAACATTGTGATCATTCTTGTTCCATGCGTGTGGCCAGTTAGGTCTGTTGAGTAGCAGAGCCAGCTCAGTGCACGGAGATCCTGAGTCTGTCAGCTAAGCCTAAACAGGCTTCAGTTCATATCCCCAGCACCGTCACATGCAGGGGAAACCAGGCAACAGAGACCACACATCTGCAATAATAACCCATGTTTGCATTACAAACTCGTCTTGCGGCCTTTCCCCACTGGGCTGGGGGTCCTCCCTTTGGGTGTCCTACAAAAAGACAGTACACTGCATCTCAGCATCCTTCTGCGTTGATTGTAATCTAGGTCCCGTAATGAAAATGTGTTTGATCAGTCAGGGAGAGATTCTGGGCATTACCCTGTCCGACACAGGCTGTTGCTTAAGAGAAGAAACCTGATGTCCTATGTGGGACCATCTTATTAAAGGTCTGTTTTTGACAGTAACTGAACACGATTCCTAGCTAGTACTGCCTGTAACTTTCTGTGTACTAGTGAATGTGTACAAGTTTCTGTATACTGGTACTATAGCTAACTTTCTGTATACTAGTACTGTGTATAAATTTCTAGGCACTAGTACTGTAACTTTTTGTGTTCTTGCACCATATCCAACATCCTGTATACTACTACCATATGTAACTTTCTGCATACTAGTCCTGTGTATAACTTCCTGTGTGCTGATAGTATGTGTAAACTCCTGTGTATTGATGCTGTCTGTAATTTTCTGTGTATTAGTACTGTAGGTAACTTTGTGTGTATTAGTACTGGATGTAACTTTCAATGGACTAGTCCCATATATAGCTTTCTGTAAATTTGGGCCATATGCAGCTGTCTGCTTGCTAGTACTTTCTGCATACTTTTACTGCTACTTTCCAGGTATTAGTACTGTGCATGTAACTTCTCCATACTTATACTGTATACAGATTTCTGTGTTCTAGTACTATCGGTCACTTTCTGCATATGAGTACTGTGTGAAACTTTCCGGGTACTTGAGCTGTCTGTAAGTTCCTGTGTTTTGGCACTGTGTATAACTGTCTACATGCTAGTACTGTGTGTAACTTTGTGTGTGCCTGTACCGTCTGTAACTCTCTGTGTACTAATACTGTGGGCAACTTTCTGTGTACTGTCACTGTATATAAATTTCTGTGTACTCGTACTGTCTGTAGCGTTCTTACATCCACTGTTCCAGATGGAGCCCGTGATGTAGCCTCACTCCCGTCATTTCCACGGTCACTGCAAGTCCCTACTCCTTTCGAGTGCTTGACTTTCTCTCTCACTATTATCCATCACCCTGATTGAAGTATGCTTCTTGCTTCTACAAATAACTCAGGCAACACATGTGCAAAACCAATTCACAGGTTACATGACAATCTAAAATATTTTTGTGATTTCTTGCTATTAAAAATGCTCTTCAGGGGGCAAAAAAAGACAAGTAGTTTCATAGTAGAGAAACCTGCAGGCACTGCACCAGCCAGGTGGTTTGTTTGACCTAACCAGGTATGAATCACTTTGACCAAATGCTCCCTTGGTAGGACATAAGAGAAAAGGCATTTGACCTCCGTGGTCTTCTTCCCACAAACCCATGCTCACAGTCTATTCAGGAGGAAAAGGTGGGCAGACCCCAGAAGGAATGACTTTCAACCCACCTGTAGCCCTCCACGTATCCGAAACAGAGAAGGCTCCAGGAACGGCCGCTGTCTAAAGGAGGCTTTCCAATAATAAAGCAATAATCAAAACAGTAACTGAGATAGACTGGAGGCAGTCCAGGGTGATAAGGGCACGCCAAGTGGGAAGGTGAGTCCGTTCATTATTTGTACAATATTAAAACAGAAATCTGTTTCAGTTTTAATATCTAAGTCTCTAATACACTTTGATTTGATACACAGTGACAGGTGTGTGTCTAGATTTATTCTTCTGCATGTGGATGTCCAACTTTTGCAGTGCCATTTGTTAAAGAGGCTATCCTTTTTCCAGTACATGTCTTTGGCTCCATTATCAAAGATCAGGTAGCTAAGGGAGAGTTTGTCTCTGCATCCTCAGGTGTGTCCCACTGGTCTACCTGTCTGTTTTTGTGCCAGTACCATATAGTTTTCATAATTATTGCTTTGTAGTATAACTTGATGTCTGGAATCATGGCGCCTCCTGCATTAGTCTTATTACTCAGGATTGCTTTGGCTATTCTAGGTCTCCTTTAGTTCCGTATGAATTTAAGAATTGTTTTGTCAAGTTCTGTGAAAAAAAGTTGTTGGTATTTTGAAAAAAAATTGCATTAAATCTGTATATCAGTTTGGGCAGTATAGTCATTTTGACTCTATTAATTCTGCTTAAGCAAAAATAGAGGACATTTTTCTATTTTCTGACATCTTCCTCGCTTTCTTTTTAAAGTGTGATATAGTTTTCTTTGCACGGGTCCTTCACGTCATTGGTTAGGTTTACTCCTCGGTATTTAATTTGTTGCTGGGCTTATGAGAATGGAATGATTTTTCTGAGCTTTTTCTCAGTAAGTTAGTTTAGAGGAATGTTGTTGACTTTTAGTATTGATTTTGTAGCCTACAATTTGGAGGGTATTGTTTATTATTTCTAAGAGTTTCTCAGTGGAGTTTTTGGGGTCTTCTATGTAGATAATCATCTCATCTGCAAATAAGGACACCTAAATTTGTGTTATTTGTACACAGTGGAAAACTGCTGCTCTATAAAAAGAGATAAGTTTGAGGCCTTTGTAGGTAGGTTGCAACTTGAGACCATCAGGCTCAGTGAAGTGAGTCAGACACAGAAGGTCAAATATGAAATGGCTTCTCTAATATCACAAACTCAGATCACAGTCAGTGCACTGAACTCATCGGGAGAGAGCGTGAGTGTGGGAGGGATAGAAAGGGAGAGTGTGGAAAGATTTGTAATTTTGCCTGGATATATATGTGCACAAAATACTCACATTCCGTGTAAACATTATCTATCACATATGGACGTTTCAACAAAATGAGGAGGAAAAAAATCAGAAATCTGCCTGCAGGCTTCACAAAGACTAGGATATTCTTATAAATGTGACGCTATTTTACAATAAAGGAGTGTTAAAACACTCCGTGTCTGTTCTCCATCTCATCTTTCTCTTTCCTCATTCTCTCCCTTCCTTATTTTCTGCCTTCTTCCCTCCCCCCTCCTTTCTCTCATTCTTTTCTCCTTCTTTCTCGCTCCTCTCTCAGCAGTGATTCCTTCAAATCAACACTGAAGGTCACTGGGACAAAAGGAATCGGGATCTGACCTAGAGAAGCTTGCCTCTGGGAATGAGAGGGTTGTCGGAGGAATTGCAGTGTTGGTGGGTAGGGAGTATTGAGGGGTACAGACAGAAATCCGCAAATATGGTACATAGCAGAGCCAGTGATGATTCCAAGAAGTCAGGTGTCAGGGGGATCCAGGGCCCAGCAGGGAGGCCATTGCAAATCTTTGAAATTTCAATAAAAGATAAGGAAGAAAAGATTGACCCTGTTGCTGATTCTGTGTGTGTTTGTGGGCTTCATGCCACAGAGTTCCAAAGTTCTTCTGTTTGCGTCTCTACAGAGGAGTGCCACAAGTTGGCTGAGGGAGGGAGAAAGAGTCATGGGAATCTGAGGTTTAAGCATTAAAATATGGCCTCTATCCAGACTAAAAAATATACTGGAGATACAAAATGTAGTAAACCTCCAAGAAAGACTCAAGTACCACGAAGATTTATTCTCCCCGCATTTGGTACTTTTTTCTCTGATTATTGGTTTCATTTGATATATTGGCCACTTCCAGTGCTTGGGAAACTTGGCCTTCAGCGAGGCCCTGAACTCACTGAGTTCCCAGGAAAAAAAAAAAAAAGAGGCATTAATCCTCTTTTTAGAAGTCCTGGAATGCAACAGCTTAGGAGAAAGGGCTCTGGGGCCATTACCCCCTGAGGGACCGCCATAGAATCTCAGGTAGAAACTTGGTGTCTTTGACATTCAGTTTTCCTGTCTCTGGAATAAAGGTAGTGCACACCCCAAGAGTTAATGATAACTAACCAACCTGACACGTGTGAAACATATAATTCAAAATTGAGCTCGTGATTCTGCCCAGCTTTGGCCTTTGGATGACATTAGACGAGTAATTGAAAACATCTGGGTGCCTGAAGAAATGGAAATAGGTGATGCATGATGGGAGGATGGAGATAAAGGGGTGACGGGACTGGGACTGGACAGAGCCGCAGGAGGAGGATGGGAACAAAGCATCACTAGTAGACGGAGATATGAGATGAGCGGTTAAGATGTCTGAGAAGATGGCTTCTCCCATGATGGCGGGCTGAGAAAAGACAGGGGTTCGTTAGAGCAGTCAGTGCATGTTGGGCATAACCTGTGCCGTGGCTGGTGCAAACAGGGCAAGTGTGGGTTATTGGTTCTGTCGAGGGAAAAGTTGAAAAGGACGAGAAGGAAGAGAAATAAAGAGAACAAGGGTTATCTCCGGTGAATTTATGAAGAAAAGGGATTGGAGAAGGGCAGGAGAGGTCAAGAGCTGGTGACTGGAGAAGAGAAAGTATATCATGACATACTAACATGGTAATCAGTACAGTGTTCATATGTGGCAGTATGCACTTCCTCTGTCACACTAACACACGTTTGGGGTCAGGGGCCTTGCTCAGTGATTAGAGCTCTTGCCTAGGAGCTACGAGGCTCTGAGTTCGATCCTCTAGGTCCACGTCAAAAGTGGGCTTCGCAGTGCTATAATCTCAGCACTCAGGAGGCTGAGGCAGAAGGATTGCTGTGAATTTGAGGCTTGCCTGGTCTATATAATGAAATCAGGATCAGCCTGGACTACAGAGTAAGACTGTCTTCCCTCCCCCCCTCCAAAAGTTCCTTTTTCTGAATAAATTTGTCTCCAAATCGCCATCAAAGATGGAAATGTACATATGGCACCCAAGACATAGTTCATGACTTTGTAGATGGTAAGAAAAAAAAAATGCAGAGGGCAATAAGTAACTTGAAAACAAACTGTGGCTTTCTGAGAACCAGTATATTAGATCTGAAGCTCCCTAATATGTATCAGATGTTTGATGTTGACTTTGTAAGTCATTGTGATTCAAGGAATTTTATTTTTTCATCCTCACCAGATTTCCCATTGACGTAGATGTCGACTGTGGGCATAAGGGCACATTTTCTGGGAGTGCAATGAAGTTGCTAAAATAAAATGACTGTAATTGAATTATTGTTCTATAGCTTGTGAGTTGAGTTGTACCATTTTGTGTTTAAGATGTGCTCATATCCTCTGTGAAGTGACGACGTCAACAGTCGCACTTGGAGGAACATTTCTCGATCTTTTACTGTCGCTTACTTCTCTCAGTCGTTTCTTTCGTCCTACAGGGAGCTTAAGCTCAGAACTACTATTTTTTTTTTCTTTATGTCCTTTTTCATTCATTACAACCAGTTGTATTTCGCTTTTGAAGGATATGTGTGTCAAGAGTTTCGAAGGATACCAATGTAACTGACCTAGGTGGCTTAAACTTAAAATGAACATCGGTTTTCTGGTCTGCATGGGACAGAAGATCAAATCTGTGACCTGGTATAACTGATGCAAGATCATGTCATTGAAAACATCTTTATTTTCTGCTAAGAGTGTGTCTTAGTTACTTTTTCATTGCTGTGACTCAATATCCATGATCCACCAATTTACGGGAGGAAAGGTTTATTTTTGCTCACAGTTTCAGTAGGTCAAAGTCCACTCAGGGGCAGCCGGCGGCCATGGAAGTACAGGGCAGAAGCAGAGGTGGGAGCAGTTCCTCATGACATCACAAACAGGAAGCCAAGTCCCATCAACTCCAGTCTCTCCCCAGAGAAAAAAGCCATAACAATCTTTCTTCTTCATTCCTTTTACACATTTCAGGTTCCCAGTTGGGCCTCCCACTCCTGGGTGGGTGCTCTTCCCTCGTTCCATGGCCCACAGATCAGTCACATTTTAATCCCTGATGGTTCCTAACTGCCCAATCCACGCTGGTTCCTAAGTGCCTAATCTAGGTGTGGTTTCTAAACCCTAATCCAGGTGTGGTTTCTAATGACCTCAAATTAACATAATCCCTCCAAGGGTCACAGAGGGTAATCTTGATAATCCTCCCGTTGACTTTCCATGTCCAAGTACAATATGGTAACAGATAACAGAATCACCTCTTTTCTTGTTAGAAAGCTAGTTTATTTTTAAGGTTATTTTACCTTTCTTGCATTTCTATGAATCTATTTGAAAAGGCTGACCAACATGTGATATCTATCTTTCTATCTATCTATCTCTATCTCTCTATCTATCTATCTATACATCCATTAATAGATAGATATAGATACACAAGGTTGCTTTTTACTCAAAATGTCTGTCTCTTCCTGAGTTCAAGTTGAAAGTATGAGTGTTTATTATTTGAATTTGTAGGACTGTTGTACGTAGACAACTGTGACAAATTACTGTAGAGACAATATCTATTTACTTGGATAAAATATTCATATCCATTTTGGCTAGCATCTCTAATATATGACAAGCAAAACCTCGCCTACAGCTTTATGCCATATGTGAGAACATTAGGTTGATTCCCGTACCACTTACAGTACGCTAAGTGGTTGTTACTGTGTCTTGTGAGTGGTGGGGAGCGTTTATGCGTGATGGCCTCGGTCATAGATAGATGTGGATGATCCTTTGAGAATTCAACTGTTTGAAGCTCTCTTGACAGAACGCTCACATCTGTAAAGATATCCTGGCCTTCGGCCTACACGCACACACTTTTCTTTTCTGAGTCACAGTCTCACTCGGTAGTCCAGGCTAGTCCTGAACTCATTATGGAGCTTGGCCGGCCTCGGAGTCACGACGATTCTCTTGCCTCAGCCTGCCACATATGCTTATATTTCATCAGTAGCCATAAAGGACCAGGAAGCAGAATAGAAGTGACTCAAAGTAGCTTCAAGTTTTTCTCCAACAGCCTGTTGGAGTGCATTTTGTTATGGTGTCCTTGCTTTTCCCAGCCAGGGCAATTTGGCCCAGTTCTTTGTCTGCAAATGTTTCCCGCTGAGCTGAAATACTGCTCCGTCCCACAAGGAAACACTTGTGTCGACAACTCAGATTGATGGCTAACAGAACTTTTTTAGTTATAAGGAAGTTTCTTGAAGTTGAGTGATTTCATTTTTTTCATATTTGTAACACAAGTTAAAAGTATGCCACAGGGTTGGGCCTGGTGTTTCAGACTTATAATCTCAACACTTTAAGGGGCTGAGGCAGGAGGATCGCAGTTCCAGCCCACCATGGGCAAGTTAGCACCTTAGGGAGACACTGTCTCAAAATAAAAATTTTTTTTAAAAAATGGACTGAGATGTGACTCAGTGTGAAAGTTCTGCTTTCAATTCCCAGAACCACAAGCAAACAAATAGGCAGTAATAATCATAATAATAATAATAATAATATAAATGTACTATGTGTAAATTTTAACAATATAGAAAATATTTGCATATGCAATATACGGCACAGTGAACTGTTCTGTTCCCTTCCATTTCTTGCAATTAAGGTCACAGGAAGTAATTTGTCAACAGTAGAACTTATTTATAAAAGAAATCTATTTGCTACTCTTCTCCAAATTTACAGAGCCCAAAATTCTTATTTAATAAATATTGGCCATCACAGAACAGTCATGCAGCCCAGGGCTAAGATTAGAGTCCCCCCCCCCCAAAAAAAATGTTTGCTAAGACATAAAATGAGTGCACGGATTAGTAAGTGGGTTCGCCGGGGACAGAGTGTGTCAATTTACAGAAAAAAAGATATTTTGAGACTGGGTCTCACTCTGTAGCTGGTCGTGAACTCACTGTGTGGCCCAGGCTGGCCTTAAACTCGCAGCAGTTGTAGTGCCTCAGCCTCCTGGGTGCTGTGCTTATAGATGTGTACCAGCACACCCAGTTAGAAAAAAAATATTTTTTAAAGGAATGTAAATGAAGTAGCCCGTGACAACTGAGATCCTTGCAACTGCTGCAAAAGGATAAATAATTGGCCTCGGAAGTACAAAAAAAGTGTAATAGTAGTTTGCAACAGATGAAAATAGACAGACAGACAGACAGTTTGTCTGATCAGTAAGTTAGTATACCTGGTTTATGTTCTATCTTCTTTTTTCTTTCAAACAGTTGTAAAAGCATGTTTGGTCACTGTAACATTTCTGCAAGGTATGCCCAGCAAAAGAAAATGAGGGCCATTCTTGTTGCTTCTAAAATATGAATTTTTAAAAAAATTAGATAATTCTTAACCATATTCTTATCTTTTTCTTTTTCTGACCTGGTTTTGACTAGGTTTACTTTTTTAAAGATAATGTGCTCTTATTCATTATTCATAAAATATGTAGAACTTGAAAATTCATCTAGAAATAGTATAACTCGAAGTGGGCGTGTTCTCAGTGGTTAGAGTGCTTGCCTAGTGTGTACAAGGCCCTGGGCTTGATTCTCCGCCACCACGTAAAGGGAAGCGAGGCACGGTGATACACACCTGTAATTGCAGCGCTTGAGAGGCTGAGGCAGGAAGATTGCCACGTGTTCGAGGTCTGGCTTGGCTATATAGTGAGTTCAGGACCAGCCTAGTCTACTCAGCAGGACCCTGCTGTCTCAAAAAGGAAGGAAGGAAGGAAGGAAGGAAGGAAGGAAGGAAGGAAGGAAGGAAGGAAGGAAGAGAGAAAGAAAGAGAAAATATAACCCATAAAAGGCTCAATTTTTAATTGTGAAATGTAGCAAAAAAGCTGACACACACTCCTAGGTGTTAGGCATGATCTAAAGCAGGGATCGTCACCCCCAGACACCTGCACGGTGGCCTGTTAGACTGCCTGCAGTCAGGCAGCAGGTGAGCAAGCCAACCTTCATCTGCATTTACAGCCACTCTCCACGGCTCGCACGTCCACCTGAGCTCCACTTCCTGTCTGAGCAGCATGATCATGTGATTCTCAAGGAAGGGCAAACCCAGCTGTAAATGACACGTGTGAGGGATCTAGGCTGTAGGCTCCTTGCAAGAATCTAACACCAAATGCTCAGAAGTGGAGCTTAGGCCGTGATGCTGGCACCATCACTGCACCCCCACTGTCTGTGGGGGAAAAACAAATGTCTTCTGTAAAACCAGTGCCTGGTGCCAGAAAGGCCAGGCCCCGCTGATATTAATGTATGGGTAAGAGAAGACAGATAAGGCAGGGCCCACCTGCTGGCAGTGAAAAACCTGAGAAATAATACAGTGGGAGAAAGGGTGAGTCACGTGCAGCCTGATCAGCATAGCGCGACTCTCCGGGGCTCAGAAGACGTTTCAGGGGAGGCAAGGGCACACTTAAATCACGTCCTGCGGAGGAGAACTGGTCGTTGGGTCCTTCCTTCCTTCCTGTGCAGCAAGACCCACGCAAAAGAAACCTTGCAAAGCCTTCGTGTTATCAAAATATTGCAAGTAACTCATAACAAATTTAGGTGCCAGTCTCACTGGGCACAGCCTCGGAGATGTTTGGCAATTTCCAGCCATATTAGGAAAAAATAGTCATTTAATACTGATATTTGCCCCGTGTGTTCTACTTTTAAGAACTTCTGTTATACATAACTCTTGTGCGTGTATGATATAGTAAATGCCTAAGTTTATTCGCAGCATTCCCACTACTGACACGGGGTTGCATGTGACCTAAATCATTTTCATTAGAGGAAGTTTTGAATCAAACATTATAGGCCGAAGGATGGGAGTGCGGCTACAATAGAATGATGTGGAAATTTTTCTAAGGTGCACGCAAGGTTGTGTTAAACTGGTGCTGTGTATTATGGAAAACACAAAAGTCATGGATCTTTACCTTGAAATATATAAGATAATTTCAAAGGTTGTATGTCATCTGACAGAAACAGCTATCTGTGTATGTGGTTTGGGGATACAAGATTGCATACCGGATTTGTGGGCTGGAGGATGGAAGGTAGACAGTTGTACAGTAAAGTACCTATGTTGTCGTGCGTTCCCGAGCCACTCAATCCCTTCGCAAAGTGTGTTTCACCAACCTCTTGGGAAAAATCCCAAAGCCGGTTGAGGTGATCTGCACAGGGAGTGGTTTGATTTCAACAAAACTTCCAGTCATTGCCTGTACTTCAGAGTAGATACATGGGTAGGTAGGTAACTTTGTAGGAAAAAATACACAGACAGGACAGGTGGACAGAACAGGACAGGCAGACAGGACAGAATGGGACAGAGACACAGGATATACACGTGATATAAATTATTTGTTTGCTTAAGATTCAACTAAGTTAATGCATAACAATTGGGTGTATATATTTTCTTTCATCTTGGACAAAAAATATTTTTTGTATCAAAATCTCCTAAGCACGTTTTTTTTGTATTATGATTTTTGTTTTTGCTCCTAAGGGACTTAAAACGATGTGTCAGATTGAATGTTTAAAAACAAGGGACCCTTGGAAGTTTTCTTTTTGATATTTATTACTTTTTATATCATACGAACTTTTAGGTTCTTTGAGATTCACTGAAACATACATTATGACAAGTGTGTGAGCCAGTCTTAGAGGATTTTCTGCAATGTTTGAAAAGAATGTTTGCTCTCCAATTATTTGGTGTAGTGGTCCACGCATGCGTCTTATGTGCAGCTTATTAAACTGATAAAATCTTCTATACTCACATTTGATATCTGAGCTGATCCCAAACCATTCTCTCAACTTGGGAAAAAATCAACCTACTTCTCCTCGTATGCTAGCAAGTTTGTTCTTCCCTATTTTTGGTTTATTAATTTCTCCTTTATATGTGTCGCAGGCATAGAACTAGATGTATATTGATTTCAAATTATTATATCTATCGGAGGAGCTGACATAATTTCTGATGTAGATGACAGCTTTAACATAACAGCAGCTTTTGCTTACCTATGTACTTGATGTCATTAAGCCTCGTTCCCTTGTGTTAATAAATAATTGATATTTGGATTCTTATCTTTTCCTTTCCAATACATGGTATGTTTGTCTTTTCTCTGCAGACCTTAATCTGTTCATATTGATTTCATTTCAGGGATCACTTCTGTCACCTTTTGTATTCTGCTTTCTCTTTATATCAATTATTCTTCATTCTGTTCCTCCCTAGCTTTTGTTCTCATTTCTGTTCTATTTTATTTTGGTCGAATGTTCCCATCTAGTTCTTTTACTTATTAGGTTAGGAGGTATAAATTTTTATTATATTCTTTCATTGTTTTTATTTGTGTGTTAGAAATTCTAGATTTACCTACACCAGCTCAACCTAATTCTTTTTGTTATTGTTGCTGGAGGGGAGGGGACGGGACTGAGATTAGAGCCCAGAGCCTCCACACAGTGCTACGTCCCAAACTCATTTTTATTTTGGATGTTGAGATCGGGTGTTGCATAATTGCTAAGTTGCCCACCTGGACTCCAACATGTAATTCTCCTGCCTGAGCCTCCCACAGTGCTAGGATTAAAAATTCGCACCACCCGGCCCAGGGCAACGGAAATACTTTTTGAACTGTATAGAAATTTAAAATGAATGCATATCTCCTCAAGGATAGCATAAATTCTCACAAACTAGACACACCAGTGCTGAGGAACTGGTGTTTGGAATTGCCTGTTAACATTGCACATAGAGTGAACCCACAGAACTGAGGCATCTTTACGAGAGACCTCTGTATGAAGGGGCCGTGGTTTGGATCTGGAGTGTCTCCCAAAATCCTCATGTACCTATGGATACTGTGTACTGTTGGGAGGCGGGGCCTGGCTGGCAGGGGCGGATGCTTGGGGCTGGACCTGGAGGGGCGTGTGCTGGTTCTGCCCTTCCTCCCAGGCTTATCCTTGTTCTGTGGTGCTGTGATAACCTCTACCTCCAGTCCAAAGCTCCAGCTCTGGCCCCATACCCCTCTCCAGCTCTGCCTTGTGATTCCACCCTTTCCCAGCCTCCCAACTATGAACGCACTGAGACTTTCTGAACTGCGAGCTAAAATAAATCCTTCCTCCCTCAAGTTGTGGATGTTGGTTATTGAGTCACAATGACGAAAAAGCAAGGCAGAGGCTATCTAGACACACTTGAGGACCATTGTGTGTTTGTGTGTTTGTGTGTGTGTGTGTGTGTGTGTGTGTGTGTGTGTGTGTGTGTGTGTGTGCATGCATGCACACATACCTAGAGGCATCTTTGTGCCTGTGCACACTATTACTTATTAAGGGAATGTCTAGCTTTCGTTGTCAAATGATTTGGGATCCAAGAAATGACCCAGTTACTGAGTATAATAAGAATCTTTGAGACACTTGGACTGAATTTTTTGCCATTTCCCTTTTCCTTCCCTCCTCATGTCCACACTTAAGGCACCGTGTCATTAGTTGTGGACCCTTCGCAACTACCTGTATCCTACAAAGCTAGATTCAACTTCAAAACCCGAGCACAGCATAGCACAGACCACTTGACCGCCGGGATTGAACAAACACATCCCAAGCATGTGATTGGAGGATGACGCCCCTCTGAAATAACAGAATTGAGCCTGTGTGTGTGATAATGGAGACAGGAGCTGTGGAAGAACTAACACCCAACAGCTGAGACAAATTTCACCTGGAGAGACTGAGAAATCTCTGCGATCGTGATGTCTTCAGTTATGGGTGCAGAGGGTTGGGGTGACAGAGACTCCTGTGCAAGGAACTTGTCGTGGTTAGGATCTGGAATGCCCGCCAAAAGCCTTATGTATTAGGGTGTTGTGGAAGACCAGCAGAACAACGTTCTGTTAGCAGTTGGGGCCTTGCTGGAAGGCGTGAATCACCGCAGCATGATCTGCGAGGGCACATGCTAGCCCCACCCTTGTTTTTCTCATTTGGCTGCCTGTCCACCATGCCGTGACAGCCTCTCTTCTGCTAGGCCTCTGCCGTGTGCTTCTGCCATTGGTGGCCACTCATGAGGGGACTGTGACCTTCTGAAACTGTGAGGTAAGAAACTTTTCCACCCTTAAGTTGTGGATGCCGGGTATTGTGTCCCGGCACAGAACTCAGACAGAAATCCAGGACAAATGTCTTAACCACCTCAGGAACCTCAGAACGCCAAGGAGGCAGGCACGTGTGGAGAAACTAGCATAGGCCACGTTCATGGGCGATACCCAGCCAATCATGTCATTAATCCTTTAGTAAGAAGAGACTTAATTAATACTGTCACCAACACATGGATATAGTCCAAGGTCAATCATGTAGCAAAATTTTTATAATCTACTCAGGAATGTAGGTTCAATCACTTCAAAATAATATTTTCTAACCTCTTTATAAATCTGTGAGCAAAATGAAAAAAAAATCATCTTAAAAATCAACTGTTGGCATCAGAAAGGCAAAGTCAGCATTCTACAAGAATGTGGCACTGAGAACTAAACTGGTCAACCAGGTGGTATCTCCTAGCTCTTGGGAATGATTCTCCAGCATTATTCTATAGAATGTTCTAGAAGGACTTTCTCTGCTCTTACACGAAGACTTCCGCTTCCCAGGAAGCACACTGTCTGATCCAGTTATGTATATAACTTATGGTGCCTGGATCTCAAGGCATGGATGGACCCAATTGAAGCTGTCCTTAAAATATCCAAAGATAGCCTGTCCCAGGAAAGCTATGGGAAAACAGTCACTGTGGGAGAAAAGAGGGTGACATTGAAAACTAATCGAACTTGGTTACAGTGAGTGCAAGGAAAGAGTGTCTGTCCTGTATTCAATAAATCATTTTGTAGATTAAAGCATATGATTGTATGATGTCTGATATATGAGCTTTTTTTCTTGTTTATTACAAAGTGCCTGATGCTCTTGATTGATTTTTATTGTGATGGAAACTTAAAATGTCAAGAAATAATTAGGACCTCAAGCCAGCTGTTCATGTCTTTATAGTACTACCTCTGAATAATTATGATGTTCCTTAGAGCCTCTCCTTGATTGATCTGTCCTTGCTTATGTATTGGTAATTAACTGCTTTCATAATTTGTCTGTGTCTATCTCTGTCCACCTTTGTTTCTCTCTGTGTAAAACCTAGTGTTTCTTTCTACCAAATGGATTCAGTGTCTATTTGTAAGTGAAAGCCATTAATATTTTGGAGCAGCACCTCTATTTTTATTTAAAGTGTCACCATGCAACAGACTGAAAAAAAAATTGTCCTTTCTTAGTGAACACTGATATTGACATTCTTGACTTCCATGTTTGCCGCAAGAGTCTAAAAATAGCGTTTGGTTGTGAATAAAAAGGAGTCAGTGCGGTTGTTAAGGATAACTTCCTTCCAGAAGGGACTCCAGGCACTTTTCCCCAACACCTTGAGAAAGGCCAGGTGCTGGGCCCGTTCCTGAGATACGTTTGGGTTGATGTCTTTGAGCCTCATTGCAGAGCTGGCTCCCCCCCCACCCCCCCCACCTCACGTCACTTCTCATCCAGGAAAGGAGCTGTTGCGGTTAGGTTCCGGAATTTTCCCTCTCCCCAAAGCCTCGTGCATTTGGATGCTGTAGAATGCCTGTCGATCCCATGAGGTGTTAGGAGGTAAGGCCCGGTCACAGGCATGCAGGACAGTTGTGTGACAGAGGACAGGCAAGCGGCAGATTACACTGCGATCCTGTGCCCTGGGAGGATATGCCCTCTTACCCCAGCTTCTTCTGGAGGTCTCTGATTCTTCTTCTTGTGATGCAGAGAGCAGCCGTCCTTGGGCAGACCCTCCCTGTGCTGCTGCCAGCTGCCCTGAGTGGACTGAGGCCTTCTGAGGCTGTGAGCTAGGGCAAACCTCCCTCCCTCAAGCTATGGATGCCAGGTATTTTATCTCAGCAATGAAAAAGTAACTGCGGTAGAGGCAGGTTGGAAATTTTGCAAAGTATCTTCCATCTCGTGTAATGTGTTTCTCTCGTCTTGCAGAATAAGGGTCTACATTGTGCCTTCAACTCCTAAAAGACAAGAATTAATATATCTCAAAGTCATTCTAGAAGAAAATCAGGATCTCTTTTGATATTTGCTTGATGGCCTCTTGGTCATGGAACATCTCCAAGAGCAACAGTTCAAGTAGAGCCAATGAGGCCACAAATGGGAGACCGTGGGGCAGGAAAGACCACCTGTCACTGGCATCTTTTCATGATGTGATGGTCAGCTTCAGTGTTAATATGCACGGAGATAATTACATGTCAAGGGGGCCAATTAAAGATTGAAGTTAAACATCACATTGGAGTATTCTTTCTTATGACACCGAACGCTGTTTCGTCCTTTCAGCTACATACTATATGTCTTCACAACATTTTTTCTTTTTTTATTACTTGTTGTATTATTACGTATTCTAAGTGTCATGTTTCCTATGGAATACAATGCAGAAATCAGAAGAGAAAAGTAAATCAATGAAAAGTACACTAGGGAGGCAGCTCCTCCAGAGTTTTCCTAATTTCCTCGACTAGGCAGAGATTGTACCTTCTCCAGAGAAGTTTATTTGAATAATAATAGCAATAGTTATAAATTTTGAGTAAAAACACAAACTGCAAACCCTGTGGTATCTACTTCATGGACGCGTAAGTATATATCCACATCCTAGGAAATCGTTGCAACAAGGACAATAGGTAGGACTTAGTATTTCCATATTCCAAATAAAAACATCCAGCATAATGCCATATTTCAATTTTAAAAAACCTTATGTTTGAGACACGTGAAGGACTGAACATCGCAAGGTTGGAGTCTGACTTGAACCTTCCCCTCCATTCTCCTGAAGACCTTCCCATGTTTACGAGAGTAGAGAAATCAGGGGAACAGGACTAGTAAGGGAAAGAGACCACTGAGGTGACCCCAAAAGGCTAGGAGTGAATTCACCCATCAGAACGATCATCACTGTAATTATGCAATGTTCTGCTGAATATACGGATGAGCCCACCTTCATGATTGGCTCACCAAGAGAAATAATTCATTTCATTTTTACATGAAAATAAAGAATAAACAAAGATAAAAATTTAAAAAATAAAAATAAATGTGGACTCAGCAATGAGGTGCCATGCCAGTGTACGTGTACTTAGAAATGTGTTCACATGGTGACATTGATGTAAGAGCCTTACATCCACACCCAGATTGCAGCATTAACACCCGCAACTTGCAAATCCCGTGGTAATTTTCATGCACGCCTGTTTGAAAATAGGAAATCGCTCATGGTCACATCAGCTTTTTTTCAATCCTAAGCATTTCAGTTAACAGTTAACAAATGTGTGGCAATAATAGAGGACACTGGGCTCAGGGGAGGCATGAAGCCCTGGAGGGCTTGGGCCACTGGGTGTCGTGGTTCCCCCTGAAATGGTTAACCTTGCCCACCACAAACAGGGCCTGCATTGTGACAACACAACTATTCTGTGTTATGTTCAGCATGTTAACTGAAAGTTCCTCTTTTGCTTCAATTCTTTTTCAGATAATGATGGTATATATTTAAACCCAGTAGGGGCGTTGTTTCTTCCCTAAAATTGACTTAACAGGGGTTACATTTTCAAATATTTAAAGGTTCAGCGTCCTGAACAAATGAGCTTTTATATCACATCTTAAATCTTTAATGTTTGATATGTATGGTGACGTTCAGGACACCTTCTGCAATGCTACTGGTCATAGTCAACGTTTATTTCATCCAAGTCAAATTCGAAGACCATTGTGTGGCACGTGTATGCATATTCTTAGACATTTCTCTGATTTTTTTTTTTTTTTTGAGGTACAAGGAATCGAACCCTGGCCCTCCCCTTTGGGCTCCCTGATTATTTGAGACAGGGTGTCTTAGCTACTTTATCGTTTTCTATGACAAAATGTCCAACATCAACATCCACAGCTGAAGGGAGGAAAGATTGATTTAGCTCACCGTTTCAGAAGGTCTCCCACGCACAGTCCACTCGTGGAACAGTCAGCAGCAGTGGAGGGACGTGGCAGGGATAGGCTGGAGAACTGCTCATCCCTTTCCAGACAGAAGCCAAGTGGAGTACGGGCAAAGGCTTGACCTTTCTCAGAAGCTGCAGCAGTGTTTCGTGTTCGCTCCTTTACTGAGGGCAGAGCTGCAGGTTGCACCCCCCAACCCCATGCGTGGATCCACTTCTCTCACTTTGGCTTTTACAGGTCAGCAACAAAATAACTGAGAGCTGTGCGCTTGGCCCCGCACACACAACACATTGGTATAATCCATCCAGGTTAGACCAAAACATCAGCCCCTTTCAGCCAAGCTCTGCTGCCCGGTAACACACAGTTCCAAATACAAGAGGCTTTTGGGGAACAGTCAAGATCCAAACTATAGCATAGCGTCTTTGTAAGTCATTAAGTTCCCCAGGCTGCCCTACGTCTTGCAATCCTCCTGCCTTAGCCGCCCCAAAGGCTGGGATTACACGTGTGCGCTACCAGGCCTGGCTTGCGTGCATTTTTTTATGATATTATATGGAAGGTTTAGAATACGAAGGGTGAGGAGTAATGACTGCATCTTCACGTCTGATCGTTTTGTGTGTACTTGTGTGGTGGCAGGTGTATTGTAAAACTATGCAACAACTGGAAAAAGGCGGCTGTAATTCTTCGGGCTGAGTGAGGCTCACTCTGCCAAGTTTGGTGGAAGTGAGATTTTGTGAAATTAACAAACTTGTGCCAGCTCTAAAAGTAAAGCGTTCCTGAATTTGGACATGAGATCTATAAAGGTGGAATGAGAATACTTAGCCAGGTGTTGCAAGAACGTTGTTGGCGGCCTCCTTACAATTTCTCTTGTTCGTATTTCTTTTCAAGTCTAGTTCATGAGTAAGTTGTCAAGATAAACGTGATGGACGGGCTGACTGTTCCGGTGTTTTACATATTTGGATATCAGTGGTAGGCAACAATAAGAAAAGATGAAATTGAGTTCATGGATCTATTTTGTATTATTTCTTCCTTAAAATCATAACTGGCAATACTCAGTCCTTTTCTTTCTTTGTTTCTTTTGTGTGTGTATGTATGTGAATGCATAGTAGCAAATCTTTGACTGAGTTTTAACATGTTATTTTTGCCAATACTAATCGTTATGGACTTTTAATAAGTTGCTTCTCCCTAGTCACACGAACATCTTTGCTGCATAAATAAAGAGGTTGATAATATTGTGACTTTCAGTTGAGAATTATTAAGAAAGAGAAGACAGAAGGATTTAGTAGGGAAAACTCCGGGGTAATAGAAGACCTACGTTCGTTGGGATGAAAAGACCTTTATACGCCAATTGTAAAAACCGAGCAAAGGTCCACCTACCTTAAATTTATCTTCAAATCGATTATAGGGAATTGTGACAGAGGAAAAGTCAAGGTACAAAGTGCGGCATCCAAGGAAGCTATTTTTGGTTACACGTGGAAGACAATTATTGCAATGAGATAAAGAGCAAAACAGAAAATCCCTGTTAAACAAACATTTTTAGGATACTTACTGCTTGGATTACTGTGAACAGGAAGGATCTTGCCCTTAGTTAGCTTCCAAGCTGGTGGATGAGTCAGAACTTAATCCTTTCATCACACAGTGCCATTACAAATATGACTTAGTCTTTGGGAAGATCTGTTTTCACTCTTGGCCTCCAGAAAATTTCCATGATGGCGGTACTCAGGATGGCGGTATGGGGCTTGGATAAGGATGGTGTGAGTTCTTCACGTAAGAGTCTCGGGTGAAAATGCATGGGGTGGTTGAGGAACTGTGTAAATACTGCTAAGCCAAGAACGTAGAGGACAAGGGTGTGGGTCTACATGTGGCTAGGGGGAGACACATGTGTGATGGATTTGGAGGGTAAAGGAAGAAGCTTCGTGTTACAGAGTTTTCTTTTTTTCCACACAGTGAGAATCTTGGCCGTCCTTTAATAGCAAGAGGGAGGTAGGAGGAGAAGGGGGAGGAGAGTGAGAGAGAGAGAGAGTGAGAAGAACAGTTAGAATGCTGTCGTAATAAGTAAAATTAGAGCTGATGAGGGCTTGCCTGAGAATAGTGTTGGTAAAGAGGGAAAGAATTAGAGGAAGCAGGAAAGTATGCATTGAAATCTATATTTTTGTCTATATGTAGGTGTAGATTCTACTGTTCTAATCGGTTCTTATTCTCTAGAGAATCTGCATAATGCTCATGGCATTTGATGCTTTGTTGACATGGGTAGCATTGAGTTGCTCAGATAAAGACCATGAAAAGAGAAGGAAGCAGGCCAGCGAACTTCCCTTGAGAACTTCCAGCAGTTAAAGACTTCCGTTGCAAAGGCTGCGTCGTGGTTTTGCTCAGAACTGCTACTTCTTGCCCTTGTTGCACAATATTACTCCAGAGCACCCGTTTCTTTGTGGAAGTGGTTTACCCAGGAGGGTTTCCTGCATGGCGCCTGGGCTCCACCATTCGGCCTCCAGGGGATTGGCTCAGTGCTCCAGTATGACCCTAGTAGATGACCTAATGGTCTTCTGAAACAGTTGCAAAGGGAGCTGGGGAAGACCTTCAGTTCTGTTCCTAACTGGAACCCCGGGATACTGTGGTTTGGATCTGGAATGTCTCCCGGAAGTCTCGTGCATTTGAATGTTATAGACTGTCTATGGGACGATGTGCTGCTGTTGGGAGATTGGGGCCTAGTCTGAGGGGTGCATTACAGACATGTGAGTTAGATTACAGGTGACCTGTAGAGGGGGCTTACCACACCTTCCACACCTCGATCCAGGAGGGGCTGATTACCGGGAGGAAACCTGGAAGGATATCTAAGCTGCTTCTGGCCTTCCTTGGAGACTAGTCTCAGCTTGACTTGACTTGGCTTCCTGTTTATAATGATAAGGAGTTGCCTCCACCTCTGCCTCTGCCGTGTACTTCTACTGTTCCCAGCCACCCCTGAATGGACTGTGACCTTCCAAAACTATGAGCAAAAATAAGCCTTTCCTCCCCTTAATTTGTGGGTGTTGGGTATTGAGTCATAGCCAAGAAAAAGTAACTAAGACACTGGGGTTCAAGTTACGCTACTTGACAATGGCTAAATTCAGTTTGTTGAAACAGTTGACAGGGAATCACATTCTAAACCTGGTAGGAACAGCAAAGTATTCACCCATGGGTGTTGGAAAGGTCTGGATAACACTGTGGGTAGCCAGTGGCTGGTTTTGACCCTGATGGCTTCCTGTTTTCTAAGATCTGTTTAGGCCTGGTAGGAGAGAAACCCACAATATGTGAGCTGATACTTACTGCACCTTGAATAATTAAAAGATGGATTACTAGAGTTCAGCAAGGGCATTTCAGTGAACCTAGGATTGAAGTAATTATCCATCTCATGAGGGGAAACTCAGGCTAAAAATAGACCAAGCACAAACCAGGAAACTCATATGGCGCCATCAGTTACTGAAACACAAGTTTACAATTCCTCTAATGATTGTTACAGGCTTTATATCTCAGAGACAATGTCCGATTTCCATCTGCACTCTGTGTGTGTGTGTGGGGGGGGGGGGGGTGCATTTGATCAACACCCATATATAAGCATGACATCTTTATGCAGTTTTCTGGTTGTGTCGTGAACATTACACCCCCAAAATAATTGTAGACTAAGGAATGTGTCAAATTTTTTTTTCCTTTTTCTCTTTCTCTTTTTAAATAGTACTGGGGGTTGAGTCTAGGACCTTCATACTACACTGAACTACATCCCCAATGCATTACTCATGTTTTGATTACAAGACAGGGTCTCACCAAACTGCTGACTTACCCAACTTGGGCTTGAATTTGCAATCCTCTTGCCTCAGCCTCCCAGAGTGTTGAGATTATAGTCCTGCAACACCAAACCTGACTTCGAAAAATTTGTATTTTTAAATAAACTCTTAAGCTTGGCTTCAAAAAAATGTGATTTTTAACAGCTAAAAAAATATATTGTCCAAAGTAACGAGGTTTTTTATTTTTCCTGTTTCCATGGGTATTCCAACTTAAAAAAAAAAAAAACAAAAACATGGTGTTCTGGGATACGTACCTGTGCCTAGAGGTGTTGAAAGTAGGTCTGTCAGTTATTTTCTGCTTTTGGAGCTGCAGGACCTGTGAAACGAGGACCTGTGAGAGTGACCCGGAGGACCTGGACGGTGAAACTGTTCCATGCCACTGGGTCATTACTAATGGATTCAGAGCCTCCAGCTGAGAAGCAGCGTCCTCAGACAAACCCCATAGACTCCCACCCTCGGTGTCTCTGCTGCACAGGGAATAAAAAGGAAAGACCCCGACACCGCTGACTCTGCACTCTTGGGTCACAACTCCACAGGCGCAGTTGTGCCGTTTCCACAGGCCGATTCTCTTCCTGTTCATTCCCAGGGTTCGTGTGTGTTGTCTCAGGGCTCGGGCATTTTCCAGCCCAGGAAAAAATGCCAAGGACAGATTAATTCATGTATTTCATTGCAAGGATGTCACAGTGCATCGACACGCACGCCCATTGGCACAGTGGGAAGGAGGTGTCTTATCTGCCGCGGTCACACTCACAGCTGAATGTTATTTCTGCTGAGTGTCACTTTGGAAACCAGGCCTGCAGACCTGGTTGGCAAGATCTCCAGCTCAGGGCTTCAGGGGTTATACATAGTCGACATTAAGAATGACAAAGGATTGATCGCTGAATTTTGCCTCATCATCAAAAATTGATTGGTGGTGCGGGCCTACAGTCCCAGCAGTGTGGGAGGCTGAGGCAGGAGACTCACAAGCCCAAGCCCAGCCTGGGCCACTTAGTGACTTACCAGTACCTTGTCTCAAAATATAAAATAGAGTTAGGAGGTAGCTCCTTGTGAAGTCACTGCTTCTGGTCCCCAATACTCTACACAAAATAAATAAATAAATAAATACGAGTGAATAAATGACTAGATAAACTTAAATATTCTTAACAGCGGCCAAGGTCTACCGCACAGTCTGCGCAATTGTCGTAACCCTGAGTCTTTGAATGATTATTTGAAACAACCGTACAGAGGCCCTTTTGTCCTAGGACCGTGGTGCCATGGTTTGATTAAAAATATCCCCGAGGCTGCGGTGGGGAGCATAGCTCAGCAGTTAAAGTACTTATCTAGCAAGCCCCAGAATATGGGTTCAATTGCCCAGCGCCACATAAGCCAGGCATGCTGGTGCATGCCTGTAATCCCAGCACTCAGTAGGCTGACGTGGGAGAATTACCCTGAGTCTGAGGCCAACCTAGGCTACAGAGGAAGTTCAGGACCAGCCTAGAGTATAGAGAAAGTTCCTGTCTTCCTTAAAGGCTTTTGTATTCTTTCTGGAAGATATATGAAGAGAATGAAAGAGAATTGGCTAAGAAGAGAGAAAATGCTTACACAAACACACAAGATGTGTGTTTTATCTGTGTGTGTAAATAGTGAAGTAGACATATGAAAAGGGCTTTTTTCATCCTTGCACTAAAACATTATGGATTCTAACACCAAGGCTTTCCTGGGAAATATTCGAGGGTAGGAAACTCTCCCTATCAAGATCCAACAGCATTCACTTATGCAAGTATAATATTAGGTTCCACTGTAGCGTTTCTTCTTCAGTAGTATTATCCTATAGGAATTATGAGTATATAAAGTCAATCACTTTGGGTATTTTTTTTAGCCTTAGTCAATAAAATGCAGCACTAATTTTTCAATCCTTAGTTACGTCTATGCAGAACAAAATGAGTTTCAAAGAGCAATTCGGGTGCTTGAATTAAATTCCGTTCCACATGCATTCATTAAATGCCTATAGTGTGCAGGGCATGGACAGATGCTGAGTCCCAACAGACAAAGGCGTCAGTGGAACATCTGAGGTCATTGGACCTAGAGGGCATGGCTGGTAATATCTTGAAAAGCAAGGAAGAATAAACCACATTGCTCTGTGATGAGTACAGTCAGCAACTCAGGTGAAAAATAGAAAGAAAATTACCCTTACCCTAGAAAAACACGTTAATGTAACTCTGGTACAAGGGGAAAAGTAAACTAGACAAAGAATACTGTATTAGTTAAGGACCTCTAGAGGAGTACAACCAATAGGAAATAGATGTTGCATTATGCAAGGACGTTTGCAGGATGAGACATGGCAGAGTCCACAATGGGCAGGCGCGCATTGCAGAGCCACAGGAGCCAGCAGCTGCAGAACAAGAGGGGTCCAGGATGCAGCACCAGCCCGAGGTGAAAGGTCTGGAATATCATGGGAGGTCCCGTGTGTGTGTGTGTGTCTGTCTTTACCGTACACACACATACAGAAAGAAAGAAAACTAGAGACTGCTGTCCACAGAGGATGACAAGAAAGGAACAGTGTGTTTAGGAAGACTGGGACTCTTCTGAATGAAAACATTTTTTTCTTTTCCTTTTTATTCCCTCGAGGCCACAAGCTATTGGCTGGTGCCCACCACATCCAGGGTGGCTCACTTTCACTTGGTTTGCCAGCCTGTGTGTCCGTCATCCACCGTCACACCCAGAACTGTGTCTTACTGATCTGCTCGGTGTTTCTTAACGCATCCAGGTTGACATCTGGTGATAAAGAGTCACAAATACGTTTTGTTGTTCGTGCAAGACTAAGCACTCGAAACCAGAAAATCAATAGCCACATCTGAAAAAGAGGCTGGAGATGATAGAACGGTCTATTCTTCACTCATAGCTGTGGCTAGCTGGTTCCGTTGCTGTTGACAGGTGATGAGTGTCATGTCCGGTAGGCATGGTAGTTAGAGGACCTCAGCTCACTTTGTGGCATCCGGGTAGCAGGCTGGTGAAAAAGAGCACGGATGAAGGACACGGTACCCCCTCTCGTCTTGAGTATTGTGTGCTGTGTCTTATCCATACCTTTCATCTCGGCCTGACCTCCCGATTGCAGCGCCTCTCAGTAATGCCGTCAAGTTAAGGACCTCCTTGATGGCTTCATCCCATAGTACAGTTATCGTCCCTGGGATCCAGTCACTTCCCAAAATCTCCTCATAGGAACAGAGGAGGCTTCGGGGGAGGGGGTGATTTTTATCCAGACCATAACAGTGGACAAGCATATTTGGCCACAGTGCTGGATAAAGGTAACCTGACAACAGAGGAAAAAGACTGCAGGCGGAGCTCTGCGACATCTGAGAAAGAATTCAGATTCCAGATGGAGGGGTGTGCAGGTATTGAGCGAGTAGAAGGAACTTCCGAATGATGTAGAATTAAGGGGAGACGCAAGTTTGTATTGCAAGAGACGTGAGTGTATACCCTCCCTACAGCAATGATTACCAGCTTTGTAGAAGACAATCAAGATTTCACTGTGCACAGCAGAAACTTAAGTCTTAAGACATATCCTCAGGCATAATTAGATCCTATGCAACATGGCTGTCCGAGAGAATAATCCACAGCACGCAACATGACAGCCACATGTGGTCACTGATGACGTGACATGTGGCCAATGGGACGTGGGATGTGGTCAATGAGACTGAGAAATTATTTCTTAGTTATTTTACAAGTTATCGGTAACTCTCGGCTATTGTGTTAGACAGTACAGATATATTGGGATGTAGGGTGAAAAGAAAAAATAGTTTCCTAGCATGTTAAGTAAGATGTGGGCCTTTGGGGATCCAGAAATTTGTCTTCTTTCTGTTCCCTCATACCTCATCAGGTTCAAGCTCAAGAAGTTTCTGTTTTGTGATGAAACGTGTTGTTCAGAACATCGTCAGGGAACCACTGGAGTGTGTAATGGACCAGTATTCTCAGTTCGGATCTACTTCAGCAAATCTCTGGTTTCTATTTTGCCATCAGTTACAGTCACTTGACCAGTTTTAATTGGATGCCTTCGTGCGGTGTTTATCAAATACCCTCAACCTCTTAAAAGGCTTCATGGTGTGGCCGCTTACGTTTGAGGGTAGATTTCTTTCGGTGGCTGAGAGAATTGTAGTGCCAAAAAGGCATTTCATGCTCGGAGATTTGTGCTGTTACAGTTGATTTAAGTGTTGGGCACAACAGTTGGAGTGAGGAGAAATATACGCTAGCAAAGGCCAGCCTTGGACACGAAGGGGGGAAAGTTCATTGAAATTCCGTAGGCTAGAGGAAAGACCATGGGCTGCGTGTGCTTTTTGAGGAAAACCAGTTCAACCAAGGGATTCCAAACATCGAAGTGGTGGCGTTCCATAATGTGAACGTAGTAATGTACTCCAGTTGTAATAATTTTTGAGAGGAGAGGATGGTGGCTAATGGATGTGGAAGCACAATGTTTGACTGACCTCATCCTCAAAACTCACACTGTATTGACCTCAAGGTACGTTAATGGATTGCGACTTAGACAAAACAGAGTTGGGGAAAAAAAAAATCACTGTGCCCTAAATTATCCAAAAAGGCTTCGGTGTTGGGTTGGAATAAAGCAACAATTACAGTTCTTACCAGTTAAGAGGAGCAACTAACAAAGGCCATTTTGAAGATATTGGGGACAAAACATGTGTCAGCAATTTACTTTAGGGATGAAAATCCAAGAGTGTCTAATTGTAGTTTGAGAACTTGTGTTGTAGGTTGGTGTATGATAATGTAAGATAGAAGGAATTAAGCTTTCACGGTTTAGATGAGAATTTTTTATCAAAATCTCCTTCGCCCAACAGCAAAAGATTAAATATTTAATCTACATTTAATACTTAATTCTACAAAGAAAACAAGCAAAGAGTGACCCACCTTATTTCGAGGTGCAGCTGAACACCGAGACCAAACAAGGGTGAGTCACGATACAGCGAGGAAGCAAACAGCAGGGGGACGGAGAATCCACCGGATTCTTTCTCCTAGGGACACATTTACCCGCTTCCTTAAAATTTCCCCGTACAAGATTATTTTTTCCCATACTGAATATAATTGTGGAGATCTAAATTTTTATAATGTGGTTTGCTCCATCTCTTATTCAAATTCATAGAGCTATAAGCAAGGAAAGACAGTGGCCGAGGACGAGAGAACACACAGCGAACCTTCTGCTGCCATTGGGAATGCGGTTGGTAAACATTCTCCAACACTGTTCTTAAAATGCAAGAGAATTATTTCAGGACGGTATATTTGAGTTGCTACCATGTAGGACATTTTTATTCATTTGCATCTTCAATTACTGGAAAGCGTTAGAAGATTTCTAGTTTATTAAAATATGCTATTGTCACACTATGAAGAGATCTGACAACTTCAATACATTAGAAGGAAGAACTCTTTTACTTCTTTAGGGAGCCAAGTACTGACGTGTATCTGAAATCTCGCAGAATTAATTATTTTGGGTTTAAGAGTGTGTAATACCTCCACCATTCTGTAATACAATCATTGGCATGTGTATTAAAACATCCTAAGTGTTTTCTTAACCAATGTCAGATAACGATGTGATTATTTTAACTGGGTACTGGACTATTATATCAGTGCATTTTATAAAGAGATCATTCTTTAGAAATATGGAAGAACAGTCATGAATTCCTTACTCTAATTACCAGAGAATAAAATTACCTTATTATAAACGCCTGAAACCTAGGAAAGTTGCCTACTCAGTTACATGGCTATTTGCTTGCCTTAGATGTAATCATACAGCTACTTATATGTGGGGGCAGGACTTTGGTTTTGAAGGTAAAGTTTCATCACTGAATGTATTTCCTAATCATTTTCAAAGCATGACTGCTCTGTTTATGTTTAGTTATATTTTCATGCTAATCTCATGTGCTTGAATATTCTTTATGTATTTTTCTGAAATGAGTAGCTCAGGAGAAAAGAAATATTCATGTCTATGCCTCAGCTAGAAAATTGAGAGTAGGCTGGGCCGAGATGGATTGAAATGGAGAGTCAGTCCCTCTGACCTCGGTTCTGACTTACATAAATCATGCACTGTTAAGGCTGAGCCATCCCATGGCTGTAGTATAGTACCTTTCTCGGGCATGACTCAAGAAAAGCCCCAGATGTGAATTATAGGTGCACATCATAAACAAAATAACCAGCTTCGTTTAAAGGAAAGAATGTGTACAAATAGAGATGGATAAAATCGTATGGGGTATTAGTAGACAGAGTCCAGGTGCTCGTCCACGAATGCTTTGAAGGAGCTTAAGTGTGCAGTTTTCTCACCAATTTCTAAAAGTGTAATTTTATAAAAGGTCATGGTTGTGGTTTAGATCTAAAAATGCCCCTCCAAAGTCTCTTCTGTTTGTAAGGTGATTGGATTATAAAGGCTCAGTTTTCATCATCCATTAGTAAGTAGTATGGCAGAGGGTGCTGTTAGGAAGAGGGTCCCGGGTAGAGGCTGGTCACTGGGGATGTAATGTGCAAGGTTGTGCTCTTGTCCCCAGCTCCTTGACTGCCACCACGGGAGCAGCTTTTCTCCCTAGGCCCTTTGACTTGGCCATTTCTGTATTGGAGCTAGCTCAGCATGAACTGAACGCACTGAGACTGTGAGCTACAATAAACCTCTCCTTCTTCAAGTGCTGGGTATTTTGCCCCAGTGGTGAGACAGTGACTCATACAATTAAGATATATTAATTTTCCTTGTGAGTAGAGCTTGACATATTTCTGTTCAGGGATGATAAGGCAGGAATAACATACATTCTCTGCTCTTAAAGAGGGAATATGAACACAGATAAAATATTCATGTCACGAAAAAAAGAGATGGCCATACCAGGTTGGAATATTTGCCACATGACTATTGCCCGACGTCACATGTATTTCAAATCTAAGAGCTACAAACTGGAGTGGAAGCTAAAGGAGAGGTGAGAATCAAGGGGGAATAGGCACCCCAGGAATACATTACTCACGCCCAGGCGTAAGAACTTCATGACAGTTTGTTTTGAGACAAAAATTGGAATGAGATAGTCAACATGTTTCTTCCTATGTTGACTAAACTAGGATTTTGCCAAAGGAGGTTCCTCAGTCTGGTGCTTCTCTGAGAACTGACTTCTGTGTAACCAGAGCTAGAATGCAAGGATTTGAGCGGTATTTCAAGTGGTATTCTCACCCTTTGGGTTAATAGTCCTTTACATACTTGTTCATTCTTATGTTCCACATCAAGGAGTTCTGTGGAATCTGTCCATGTGGAGAGTAGCAGTTTCCTAAGCCTGTGATATCGTCCTCCAGCTTCATACAAGTCAGGAGCTGTGAGAGGGAGTAATGCAGGATGCACATTCATTCCATGTATCCATATTTGTGGTAGATTCCCAGGTAGGGTATTTGCATTACTCAAATTTTTATCTCTGAGACCAAACATCTAGGGAAAACGACTTGGAGAAGATTTCATTTTATCTCGTGGTTTTAGTCGATGGTCTGTTGGTTCCATTCATGGAGGCCTGTGGACAGGCAGAAACATTACAGTGGGAGGGAACAACAGCAGAAGAAAAATTTTCACCTCAAAGTAGCCCCGAGGCAAAGAGAGGGAAAGAGCCAGATAAACCAGAAGAGATCAGGAAGCTGATATAGTCCCCAAGGACATGCCCCCAGGAATCACTTCCTTCAACTAAACTCTACTTCCTAAATCTCCATTACGGCCCAATGAAGCCATCTGATTATAATCTCATCAGTGGTTTAATCTCACGACCCAGTGCCCCACCCCTGAACACCTAAGACTTTGGGGGGACATCGCACCTGATTCTGAGCCATAATGGTGTTGCCTCATTAAATTATGATTTCATAGATGCTGAGACTCAGTGGTTGACCATTTGGCCCACTGAGTAAATTGAGACCTCAGCTGTGGAGCTCCTGCTGTCAGAAGAGAGCTGCAGGCTAAACTGGGCACAGTGGGAATGTGACTGATCTCAGACAGACGGAATAACAGCAGTGAAATATGACCTCTGTCTGCGGAGGATGGTCGTGTGATGTCAGTGGCGTAGCATTAGCTTCATTGTATTGTGAATTCTTTGGTGTCTTTGAAGTTAATCCTTTACCTCGTCTTTTATCAGGTGTTCGTGTTTCTTAGCAATTAAGACGCTGAGGCATAGCTTAAGGTCAGTCAGTGAAGGCTAATGTTGGAGTTCGTTTGATACACACACCGAGAAGGGCAGGAGCCAGCCTCCCTGTGTCCACAGTCCCTATTCCCCCAGAGGGAAAAAATAAAATATGTTTCACAACACTACGTTTACACAGGTATTTCCAAAATATGAAGTCAGTGTGACCTTACCACTGGGATAACTCAAACCATCTTATAAATGAGAATCGATTGTAAAAACACACAGTAGACAGGCACTTCATAGCTTCTGCAAAAAAGGAAAAAACAACAACACTGTTCATTACTTGTCGGAGTGAATAAATATTGAAGCCAGGAATGATTACCTGCTATTCCTACTACTCGTTCTATGAAAATCTCATGCTTGTCGTAGCTCTGCCCTTTCTCTTTTTTAAAATGTGGTGATTGTGTACTTGCAAGCAGACTCTTGTTAATTCTTTTTAATCTTCCCTAGACTTCTGGGTTGACGGGAGGCACTGGGGCATGAGAGACCTCCTGGGAATGCCCGAGGGAGGTGAGTCATTGCGCAGGCAGGTTGTGCATCTTCGGGTAGGGGGTAAAGGGAGATTGGGGATGCTCATTCAACTGTACCGCAGTTTTGTTGAGAGACTCTTGGGAAATTGCCACTTGGGAAATTAACTAGTCTGCTCCTACTGGGGTCAGACCTTGGGATCTCAGCTTCCAGAATCTATTCTGTACTTTGGAGGGAAGACTTAGAGGCTGCCCTAGGTTGTAGATTATCAGTCCAGTAGTTTTCAAGCACAGACTGAGACTCTTTTCGGCAATAACTGAATACACCATTTATCCAAAATGCCTGAACTGTAAATTTTTCTGTTAGAATTTTTTTTGTAGGTTGTTGGTAGATTACATATATGTAATAGCTTCTCTGGGAAAGAGGGTGCAAATGTGAACATGAACTTCATTTGTGTGTCAGGAACACCTTACATATGTAACTTAAGGGTGATTTTGTGCGATATCTCAGTGCACCGGCATTCTGACTGGATCCTGTTATTGGAAATCAGGTGTGCAGTTTTCCCTTTGTGGTGTCTTGTAGGTCCTCCAGAAGTTTCCAATTTTGGAATATTTTGGATTTTGACTTTGATGAGTGAGGCTCAACTTGTATTCCGACCAGGCACTACCTTGAGAAATGAGCCACATGCATTCTTTCCGGCAGTTGTAAAGAGTGTGTGTGTGTGTGTGTGTGTGTGTGTGCTAGTTTTCCTGTTGTTGGACACAATCGCTAACACCCACAAATTAAACGATGAGAGATTTCATTTCCTTACGGTCTTGGAGAATTCAGTCCATAATCAAGTGACTCCACAGCAGAAACATCATGGCAGAAGGGCACAGTGAGGCAGAACTGCTTAATTCTTGGCAGCTGGGAAACAAACCAGCTAGAGAGGAAGGGGCCAGGGACCAGGCAAAGATCCCACAGGCACAGCTCAGTGGCTGACTGGGACACTTTCAGAACTATAAATCTGTTGTGTGAATTCCACCAAACACCCAGACAGATACCAAAGCCAAGCAGGCTGACTCTCCCTCCCAAGTCATCTTTGTGGCATAGAGTCACAGCATAAACCACAATTTCAGGAATCTATGTCATTTCAAAAGTTCTAGTCGTCACATTAAAAAAGCCAAAAGAAACCATTAAAATTATTTAATAATATATATAGAATGTAATATTGTATACTTATACTATGTAGCCCAATGGGCCTATTATAATTTCAAACCACAGTCAGTTAATTATGATTGATAAAATTGTAGTATTTATAGAGGAACACCTCAGCTCCTAGTAAATATCCTGTATTGTCTTTGAACATTTTCTATGAAAACTTGAAACAGTACCTGAAACGCTACTTGCAATTTTCTAAGTTCACCTTTATCTAATAGAAATGCGGCAGAAGCTGGAACTCGAGTTACCTTATGTAATTTCAAAAGTTTTAGTGATCACATTCAAAAAGTACAAACGAACTATCAGAGGTCACTCAATAATTTATTCTATTTAACTCAGAAGACCTGATGTTATGATGCAATCAGCATGCAATCAGTTAATTACGACTGATACTTCACATGCCTTCCCCGTGAAATGATGTGTATTTTACACTTATTGGCCATCTTGGTTTGGAAATGCCACACAGTCACATGTAGCTCATGGCTACCTTGTTGGACAACATGATACTAATTGTTGTTGGTGTAGTTAAGCAGGCATCACAGCAGTGAAACACAGACCAATATGGTAACCTTAATTCCCACCACACGGTCTTCCCCAGAATTCCTTCTTTCTCTTTCACCATTTCTCAAAACTTTTTGAGGCATCAAAGTTTTTGAGAAACAGATGTGCTCACTAGAGGTTTTTGACCTCACAGATGCATGCTGTTGTTGAGTATGAATTGACTTAGGGTTGTGTGGTTCACCGTGCCCTCATCATGCAGGACTTCAAGTCATGTAAGGGCAGACCATGCTGGAACCTTCCATGTGAACTTCTGTGTCACGAGAAGAGAGTCGACAGGGACCCAAGGTACTGTTCAACAAGCTATCTTCTCTTTGTTTGGGGAATATCGTCAGGTCCTGTAGAACGATGACGGAAGATCATCCCGTTACTAAAAACAGTCATTGCGAAAAGGTGAAGAAGGCCTGAGTGAATAGAGCAAGGCACAGAAAATGTGTCATCTTCCTGTTTATCCCCGCCACCCCCACAAGGTCTCTTTACCACTCCGGGTGACCTTAGAACTTCAATCCAGAACTTTTCATGTGAAAATTACTACCACACTCACCACAGAGTGGGGGTTGCACCATACTAAATGTACCGATGCCATCTTGTTAGCGAAAGAATTCATACATAGTCACTTGGTCACTCCAAAATATTCACATACTACAGAATCACGCAGACTAAAATCCCTTCTCACCTTCCCCTCTTTCTAGACTTTGGTCCTATTTTTCTTGCCAAAAGAAACATCTTCTCTTTGATATATGACCTGTGACTTTGCCCACTAATTCTTATATCCCCATCTTTTTCTTTTTTCTCTCTTCTCTGCTTATTATATATTTTTTTAATCTGAGGAAATTTTTAGGTTTACCAGATGATCGTGAAGATAATAAGGAGAATTTCCATGTGTCTGTGTATTGCACATTGCACATTCTGTTTGCACTATTCGTGATATCATATAACAAAATAGTGTTTTATGTGTCACCATGAATAAGCCAATATTAATACACTGTTTTTAAATGAACTTCAATATTTTTCTATATTTCCTTTCTGACAAGTGTCCCTTTTGTACTCCAAAATACCATGTTATGTTCAAGCCTCTTGTTTCCTTAGAACCCTCTAAATTGTGATTTTGGGAGTGTTTTCCAATTTTGCTTCACCTTGTTAGTCTTGAGAATTAGTAGTTGAGTATTTGTGGAATTGTCACCAATTTTCTCATAACTTGGGCTTCAGTTACATATGAGATGTGACAAGGAAAACTCCAGAGATGAAATGTTCTTCTTAATCTCCGATCCCCTTTCCCAAGTAATAGAACTGAAATCCATAAAGTTCTCCCTTCGGAAAACTGATCAAATGCGAACAACTTTGTTCAAATATTTTTGTTTGCAACACTGGAAATACTGCCTCAGTGATGGGAGCTAACAAGTTTAAGTTCTTCCCGAGGCCTCTGGGAACTTCAAAAACATTTCCTTTCCACATGTCAGCCATGGCTACCACCCCTGTGATATCCCAGGAGTCTTTATTTTGTGTCACATCCTGGGTCAGTTCAAGCTGTTTCTGAGAAATGAACATGTCACCCCCGGCAGAACGGCATTTGCACTTGTCTTTGAGTTTGCTTTGTGATTGACATCCCAGCAAAGGACAATGTTGGCACCCGCTGTTCATACAGACACCATTTTTACAGTCTCACAGATTCCCCACGTCTTTTTTTTTGACTCCTCAAGCACTGGTGACCAAGTTAAACAAAAATGCATTGGGGGAAACAGATCTGTAAGATAGAATGTATGGCTAATGATGTTTATACTGAATAAATCTAAGAAGAAACATAGTGTGTGGAGAAGTATGGATGGTGAACAATTTCATCCCCATATGATTGTGAACCACTGAAGGAGTTTGGGAGTGTCATAGCTTTGTGTTTGCACTTTCTGGGAGGTAAAAACTTAGCTTGGTCCAGAGGGCAGTCCATTCTAAGGCATAGACTGGAGCAGGAGGGTTTTTTCTCTAAGTAGGGCTATTTTCTACTTAGTAAACTATGCGCTGTCCGTTGCCATAACTAAACTGTGCCGTTGTACGTACGTGAACAGCCATAGATGATATAGTAGTGAGTGTCCTCAGGAGTGTTCTAATAAAACTTTATTTACAAAAACAGGTAGTGAACTGCATCTGGCCTGTAAGCTAAGTCTGGGGCACGAGTGGCAGACTAGACTAAGTCCTTCTGGTTCCAAGAGGGAGGGAAGGAGAAAAAGAGTTTGGCAAAGAAAACAAGAGAGGAAAAGGCAGCTATTAGCTGCATCTTGCTCTCCTGGTTTCTGTTGTGTTAGCTTTCTCTTGCTGTGTAGAGTGACAGCAGCTACAAACAACACCCGTGTCGTAGATCACACGGTTGTTTAGGTCAAAACTCATGTGACATCACCTGCCTGCTGTCGGTGTTGTCACAAGAGAGAACAGAAGGTGTTGGTGGCCGGCATCTTACAGGAAGGCTCCTGGACAAGTCCTCTTGTGAGCTCGTTCAAGTCATTGATAGCTTCCATTATATTGTGGTTGCAAAGTGTGTAGGTCCCCATTCCTCTGATGGCTATGAGGCCTTTCTTCTGCGTACATGTACCACAATTTCAGAGCTTTTCAATTCCATGAGACTTTTCCCCATGCTCTCCTATATCTTCAAGCTATCACAGAGAGGCCCATTATCATCAAACTCTAAATTCTTTCTGTTCCCTCTTCTGCCACTTGCCAGAGACCAAGTCTCCCAGTGGCCTGTGTAATTAGATTGGCCAACTCAGACAATCTCTCTATTCTAGCATCAGAGCTACCATGCAGCATGACACAAATGGAGTCACAACACCACAGCGTGTTCACACACTCCTGAGATTAAAGCGCCAAATTTTGGGGCCATTTGTAGAATCTTTCACATCTACCTCGAATCTTTCTTTACAAAGTTAAATAAAATTAACCAAATAAAACTTTCTCGTGTTGAATCCCAAAACAGAAAGATGGCCAACGTTATGTTAAAGATGTCTAGAGAATAGAATTTAGAATAGTACTCTATGTTTCTGTCCTGTATTTTTTTAAAAAAAAAATTCTTGCTCATGTACAAATTTACATGTCCAAGTATTTTGTGGGAAGTAGTTAATGTGAATGTTTTTGTTCTGGGGATGGTGGTGGTGGCGTTGGTTACAAGGATCGAGTACAGGACCTTTACTTTGAGCTACATCCCCAGTCCACTTTTTTTAATATTTTGATTTTGAGATAGGATCTCACTAAGTTGTCCAAACTGGGCTCAAACTTGTGACCCCCTTGCCTCAGGAAGCTGGAATTTCAGTCCTGTGTCCTGGTTAATGTGAACAATTTAAATAAAGACACTGTGAATGAATAGACAGTCCTCATAAGAAGTACAAATGGCCAACAAATACAAGAAAAAAAAATGCTCGGCATCTTTAGATATTGGAGAAATGCAAATCAAAACAACACTGAGGGTCCATCTTAACCCAGTAAGAATGACTATTACCAAAAACTCAAAAAAAAGAGTGAAAAAGGAAGTCTTGTACGTTGTTGGTGGCACTCTAAACTGGTATAACTATTATGTTAATCAGTGTGGAGCTTCCTCAGAAAACTTGGAGATATATATTCCCTTGAACCAGCTGTATAGCTGTATCTCTTCTGGGTATCACCCCAAAAGAGCTAAAGTGACCATGTAACAGAGGTACATGCATACCCATGTTTATAGGAGCAACACTTATAACTGGTGTGTCACAGAGTTGCTGGTATGTCTAACAAGGGATTAAAAGATAAAATGTAGTATATATACTCTGTGGAGTACTACTCTGCCTTAAAGAAAGATAAATTTGTGTCATTTGCATGATAATGGACAGACTTTGAGACTGTTATGCTGAATGAAATTAATCTGACCCAAAAGATTCAATGTCCTATCATGTTTTCTCAATTACTAGAAATGCAAAGTATAAGTAAATAAAAGAACCAAGTATGCTGGATGGTAGGAATTAGAAAGATAGCTTTATGGAGAGGGAGAAGCGGTGTGGGACAGAGAGAGAGGTGTGGAAGGGAAATTAAGGTGATGAAAACTCAGTATGTGCGGGTAACAATTCCTCAAGTTGAATGTAACTGTTTGTACCGCAAATTTACTCAAGTTGGATATAACCGCTTGTACCACAAATGCACGCCCATAAAAAGAATGACTTTGGGGAGCAAATAAAATAAAATAGAAGGACCATCAGCACTAAATCAGTGACCATTTTTGGATTTGTTTTTGCCATTAGGAACAGAACTTGAACATTTCCCCTGGTGGGGGGGAACCCATTGTGCCATCCTTTGTAAGTAGGGCAGGGAACATTGTGTATGTTACACCAGAGGGGTCCCCGGGACTAGGATGAGTGACTTGTTGAGATCACAGTGTATTCATTTATGCTTTGATTGTGTGTTTGGCCCGTTTTACAAGTGCCAGCTCCAGCAGGGAGGCCTTGGCTGGCACTCTGGTGCTGGTGCTGACATCCTGAGACACTATGGCCAAGAGCGCTGGGCATTTGTCAGTCAGATCACAGCATCTGAGGTGGGTGGCCAGCCCTGCTTTCTATCAAGCACATGTCGGTAGGCTGAGATCTTTTTCTACTCGTTTCCTGGTAGACACATCTTTTTGTGAGCTTGGCCAGCAAGGTCCCCCTTCTGCCTGGCTCATCTTGGACAGAGCAGTAGAACTGAAATGGTCACGTACGGCATTTCCTAGGGACGGCATCGATGCTGGAGGTGGTTACGCAATGTCAGCTCTTGAGCCTTCTGGGTAACTCGTTGGAGGGGCCGTGTCTCCATCACTAGGGAGGACACAGTCCAGCATGACAGGCCACAGCGGGGCTGTGCTTCCTCCCGTAGAGTGTGGAGGCAAGAATCCATGTTCTGTGCGATTCCTGTCTTTGAGACTCATATTCCCTGCCCACATCAGTCAAGATGTATGAATAGGAGGCATTCTAGATGTGCCCGAGATGACAGACAGAGAGGTGGTATAAACTTCCTGTGCCGGCACAGGAAGTGTTTTCTCCTATTCTGTGCACCTGTTTACTTAGTACCCAGAAGGCAAGGTGTGCACCTGTTTACTTAGTACCCAGAAGGCAAGGTGTGCAGTTTGCCACAAAAGCTGGAATGACGATTACCACACAACTTGGAAGTTTGGTAGCCTGGTGTTCTCCTTTCAGAGGTCCTACTGCCTCCCAGTAATACCATGGCTGGGAACCCGTCCTTTAACACGTAACCTTTTCCAGGGAATCACTTACTCAAACTCTAACACACTGTATCAGATGAGAAAAATAACACTCGGAAAAGCTTAGATTGCTGTCTGATTTTAAAATTCTCAAATCCAGTGATGTTGTTTATTTTTCTCCAGGAAAATTTGGACAGTCTGTCAAGGGAACTTCTATCGACAATAACCATATATAACACGCCGTTCCCTTATATAATTATGATGAATCTATTATGCACAATTTGCCTATGATTCCACACCGTCAAGATACAGAAGGGACCACTATCCCTGTGTCTTTGTGCCTTGGTCTTGCCAAATGATATCTCCAGCGACGACTGCTGTCAGTGGTTGGACAGGTGCGTTGCTTGTTCTTCAAGCCTTCCTGTTAAACACTATCATACTGCAAGATACGAAGTGTTCTCTTTGGTGT
Organism: Ctenodactylus gundi; assembly: GCA_004027205.1. Lineage (NCBI taxonomy): Eukaryota > Metazoa > Chordata > Mammalia > Rodentia > Ctenodactylidae > Ctenodactylus > Ctenodactylus gundi. Next base: position 237,207 of record PVKB01002173.1, read on the forward strand.
CATGCACAGAAAACGCACGGACTTTGAAAGAGATAAGAGTTCAGGGGAAGCTCTTTTGGCTAGCAAAGTTTTGAGCCTGACTCTGGACACAGGCAGAATTAGCAAATACGGCAGACAGTGGTGTAAGTAATAAACAAAGTGTGGCTTAAAATGACACCACGTGCTGAGCGAGGAACCGAGATGAAGCAAAGTGAGATTGCGTGAGTGAAGACTTGTTCGTACATTTGTAAAAAATTAAAATAAAATAAAATAAAAAATGAAAAAAATAAAAAAGAGGGGGCTGGAAGGATGACAAAGGAAAATTGAACTACTACCTGAAATTTAAGATTAATTTGTCAATTCAAAATTTTGCTTTTCCAAAGCCAATAAAACAAACAGTAAGCTTTTCAGTCCGTGCTGGTCTGTGGCTACCCAAGGTGAAGATCTTCCAAAACGTTAAATCCAACATGCCTCAAAATCTGAAAATGGAGCACTGGAATGACACACGTAGCAAATCCTACCGCTGACCTTACACTACCGTTTCAGTTCAGATGGAAACACAGATGCCCGACACAGAGGCACATACATGTCATTTCAGCTGCTCAGGAGGCTGAGACAGGAGGACCACTGTATTAGTTTGGATTCTCTCAAAAGGCAGAATTTACAGAAATTATAATGAAAATGATCTAGTAGGAAGGCTTACAAATTGGAGGATAGAGGTAGCCCAAGATGGCGGCCTGCACTTGTGAGAGCTGGAGGGGTCCGATGGCCGCTCAGCCGCGACGTAGAACTCCAATCTGGGACTGCGGGGCAGCCGGTGAGACTCGGCTGCAGATCTTGGTTGTTCAAAGAACGATGGCAAAGACTGGAGCCTGAAGATTGGCAACTGAAACCAGCAACAGGCAGACAGGCGCACGTCGAGACTGCAGAGAATCTGTGATGAAGATCTGTGGTGTGTAGCGAGTTGGCATCCCTAGATGACTGTGAAGGCGGGAGCTTTCCCAGAGGAAAAAGCTAGAACAGTCTTCCCTCTTCCTTTTATGCAGTTTGAGTTCCAGCTGCCCCCCCCCCGCCCCCAGTAGGTGGGTGCTCTTCCCTCATTGGCCGGCACACAAATCGCTCCCACTCTAATCCAGGCTGATTCTCCATTCCCAATCTAGGCGTGGTTCCCACACCCTAATCCAGGTGTGGTTCCTGATTGCCTCACATGACGTCATCTCTCCAAAGGTCGCAACCACAAAAGGTCAAAGCCTGTTTGAGGAATTTAGTGAGATCCTGGTGAAATAAAAACTAACATGCTAGCGTGCCGAATATATTTATAAACGTATCTTTCACCTGTGTGCATCAGGTATATAGGGATGTAAGTGAATTTTGTATTTAAGCTTGCATCTTCTCCCCAAGATATTCCATCATATGTGTGCAAATATTCCAGAATCTATAATCGGATGCACGTTTTGTTCACTGTGTCTTTCTTAGTACAAGCATCTGTCTTCATGAAAACAAGCTGGTCTGTTTTGATCATTGCTAGTTCCCCAGGCTATGTTTATAGGCCGAATGAATTCCATTGTATATTTATATGAATGTTGCCTAGAATGACTTTTATATCCATAGTGCACAATTCAGTCAGCAGTTGTTACTTGATGTGAAATGCATGGGAAAACAGGCTGATTTTAAAAAAGACCGCTAGTCCCTGGTGACTTTGAAAATATCAAATCAGCAGTGCAAAACAAAAATGGGGAGATGGCTAGTGATCATCTGAATTCCTAACATTGGTAATATTTCTAGCAATGGTCTTCTTTCAATTTTTCTTTTGCTGGGAACTCACAGACAAATGCATTTTGTCAGGTGGTATGCTAAGCATCTTACCACCATCCCATCCCAGCCTGTCTAAGCCCTAAGTCTTTCCATAAGGCCCGTTGACTCTTCTTCCTGTGTTCTTAAAAAATCCTACTCTCGAACACCCACCTTAGTGAGTCATGTGTAAGCTTTCTCCCATCCTAGATATTAGTTCTGTTTGGGAGATATGGTGATGTATAATAATGCAAATGAAAAATAGGAGACGTCCAAGTCCAATGAGAGGTGAGTGCCTGGAAGGACCCTGAGCAGAGAATGAGGGGACAGTAATTGCAAGGGTTCTGGGAGGCTGACTTCTGGTTGGATGTTTAGAGACTTCTGAACAGATGATGTTTGAGTTGAGGCTGAAAAAAATGAGAAGCTGATGTTAAGAAACTGGACAAAGATGGCTGAGTTGAGATAGAATAGGCACTGGAAGTACTCTACATGCTCAAAAAGAAAGAAGGCGTGGCCAGCCAGAGTGAGCCAGGAATGATGGGTAAGGTTGGCACAGGCGGGCCAGATGGCCGTGCCATTTGTTAGTGTAAGAAAGATGCAAGGGTGCAGCATCCATGGGATGTCTGTTGGTAGCTGACCTGGACAGCAAGGTGTGCATGCTGTACATTTAATTTAAAATGCCTACTAAGTATCTCTAGAAAGTTCTCGGGTAACCATGTTGATTCAGGAGAATGGAGTTGAAGAGGGAAGTGGAGAATGGAAATGTTAATTTCCTCATGTCAGCGCCAAAGGCCAAATATTGAATAAACTTACCTAATATATAGAAAGAAACACTAGTGGCGACTTGGCTTTTAAAATGCTTGCCTGGCAAGCTCAAGGCCCTGAATTCGATTGCCCAGCACACGTAAGTAGCGCGTGGTGGGACATAACTGTGATCCCAGCACTCAGGAGGCTGACACAGGATGGCTGTGAGTTCAAGGCCACTCTGGGCTACATACCGAGTTCAGGACCAGCCTGAACTATAGAGCAAGACTCTGTCTCAAAATATATATATTAATTTTAAAAAAGAAAGAAACACTAGAGCACACATATCCAACTTGATGCCTTCTGGGTTTTTGGCCCATGCATTTTTGAGTGAAGAACGATCTTGAATCATGTATGATATAGTCAATGCCTTGGAGTAATAAAGCTTACTATTAAAGAAAAAATGGAGCAAAATCAACTGCAGACCCAGGTTGGATATGCCTGCCTTAGAACATTTCAATGTTTAAGGGTTATGTAGAAGGCAGTATAGAAGGAAGGAGAAGACATACTGTCCGATGATGCGAAAGTAATCAAAAATGGTGACATGGCCATATCTGCAGCAAACCTTGGTGGCGAGGATTTCCAAGAACTGGGCAGTGTTGGGCAGCACAAAAACAAAGAAGGAGGGATGGGTCAGGTAGCTTTATCTTGGCAAGAACTGTTTCAGTGAAATGTCGGAACTGGCGCTGTATTATATGGATTATAATGAAATTAATATGAATTATGTTGCACGGATTTGGACGTGTATAGAATGAGATATGGCAGTTAAGTGAATCTTTAACACATGGATTCATGAGTATAAAAATGGGAAAATTCAGTAAAAGCCATTCTATGGTACAACAACAAATTCAATATGGCTTTGTCTGTGCAAATTTATTAAAAATGCAAAAACAACCTATAATGTTTATCCATATATCTGCATGTTGGTGACATGGTTAAAAAACTCATGGACTAGTACTGCCTTAGTCACTTTGTTGTTACTGAGCTATACCAACCAACAGGTACAACGTCAAGGAGGAAGTTTGTTTGTACCTCATGGTTTCAGAAGGCCTCAGTCCATTCATGGGCAGCCTGCACTCATAGTAAGGCCTGGCAGAGATGTCGCTGGAGAGTGAAACTGTTCACACCATGACAGCAGTAAGCAGACTAAGTGAAGGGCAGAGCTCTTGAGGGAGGTATATCCTGTAAGATTATGTCGCAGTGATCCACCCCTTCCAATCGGGCCCCACCACTGAGCAGCAACAGGAAATCAGTGGTTTAACTCTCATGATTAAATCAACTACCAAACACAGGAGACTTTTGGGGAACATGCCAGGTCAAACTATTAACAACTCGTAACACATCAACATCGTGTTCTTTCCAAAGAACAGTATGTAGGTTGTGTGCAGAAGGATTGGGAAGAGTTAGATCTTGTTGACGTCACAAGATTGAGTGCTTTTGAGGTAAAAGACCTCCAGCGAATTTGGAAAGCACCAATGGCGGCTCAGGGTCCAAATGACCTGGGTGGGTGTCTAATTCTATTGTTTTTCTGAAAATTTCTATCATTAAAGAACTTGTTGATTATTTGCAGGAGTCAAGTGGGGTGAGAGGACTCAGGAGAAAGTTGATAACTTTCTCTAAACACATTACTGTGAAGGGGTCAGAGAAATATTAGGATCTAGGAAAAATATGATCATGGGAGAATGGCTCTGTGTGTGTGTGTGTGTGTGTGTGTGTGTGTTGAACCAATTCTGGGATAGAGGAGTTTATTTGTAATCTTGCGTGAAGATTCCGGAGGTGAGAAGAAACTTATCATGTGTGTAGGTGAGAAAGGGCAAGAAACACAAAAATGAGAGCTTAGCCTTGAATGAGACAGGGACTCTCAGGGTTTCAAGTGGAATAATGGTAGCAGAATCCGCACACAGATCACGTAAATGGTACATACAAGGATAAATAAGACGTAAAATATGCTGCTGTGAACATGCATGTGCATATATCTTTAGGGTATGTTGATTTTATTTATTTTGGGAATACGCCCAATTTATAGCAGCACAATTCATGATAGGCACGTCCTGGAAGCACCCTACCTGCTCACCCATAGAGAAATGGTTAAAGAAGATACGCTCCCTACACACAATGGAATACTATGCAGTCATAAAGAAAGACAGATATGAACCATACGAACAAAAATGGCGCCGCCTGGAGTCAGTAATGCTGAGTGAAAGGGGCCAGGCACAAAAGGCTGACTGTAGATGGGTGTCCGTCTTATTAAATGTACAAAAACAATAACATAAAAAGGCCCAAATGTGAATGGCAGAGTAAAAAGAAATAGTCACATAGGAAAGGAGCAAGCCTCTGTCCGAAAAAGGGGTGGAGATAGATGTTCACCAACTGCCCCCCAAACAAAGAGCATTAATTTGGTTAATGCATGAAATGTTCTATAAGTACCCGTCAGATAATAAACACTCACTAAATTATAATTATTACTATCATAACATTGCCATTGTTAGTTTTATGTTTCTGTGTTTCAGTATTCACTAAATTGGTCATAGCCTCACAGAATTTTTTAATAAGCTATTAATATCGAAGAAAAAAGCTAACATGATGGCTTGATCGTTTCCAGCTGAGAAAAGAGATGGGACTTCAGTTAAAATTAGCTCTTGGTGAGTGAGCATTGAAGATTAAACATTGGAAAAGGGTCCAAGAGTCTCGGACACGAATAGAGCGCGAAGGACCAGGGATGTTAAGGCCACTTGAAAAGGGAATCGGAAGGGCGGGAACTCAGTCTCTTCAGGAAACCGACGTATTTGAGAACTGAGAGAGATTCCAGGGGTTGTGGAGTTACCTCAGGGAAGGTCAGGAAACCTGTTCCTATTTTAGTAAAAGCAGTGCAACTACTGTGCAGGCCCCTTGGCCTGACTGGAGCCCAGGAGGAACAGAACTCTGCTGGATCCCAGCCCTCTGCACTGTCTTTCTGGTTGTTAGTTGAGGGCATGGTTAAGTGCCTTTATCCTTAAACCGTCCAAGTGCGCTTCGCAGGCGATACCTCTGTTTCTTCCCCCCGGGACGCGCGTGCCTTTCTGTTCCTCTGGTTGGAGTCAGGGCTTTGGCATTTCGTCTGCGTTTCGAGTTTCTTCCTATTTTCCGGGCTCCCCCGACTTCTCAGGCCACAGGGAGCATTGTTTGAACTCCAGTGCCATTAATCAGGCCTTTGCCAACTCTTCACAGCTTGGGAAGCGTTTTTCCGCCAAACATTCAAAACCAGCATTTCAGGGAGTTGGGCTGTGGTTAACAATGGGGAGCCTTGTTGGTGGGAGGACATTCAGAGTTAATGGGCTTGAAGGGTGGGAAAGGCTCCGAGCTGGAGCCCGGGCTCCCACCGCGGCCGAGGATGCAATGAGGTGACCAGGGCTGATGTCACAAGCCTCACAGGCAGCTGTGGCTCTGACATATTCTCAGAGTCTGCGACAGGGACGAAACCGCATCTCCATACACACTGTGCCGCACTGCTCCCCTATAACATGCCTGATTCCCCACGAAAGCAGACCAGGGGCTGTGCTGTCAGCTTGGCACTGCCCTCCAACACGGGTCACTTTGGCTCCATTTTCCCCCTTGCCACCAAACAAAGCCCGCTAATAAATTTATGAAGTCTGAGTTGTCTGCAATTCATGCGCCTCTTTGCAAAGATGATGAGGGCAGTGTCGGTTTTACACAAAAGATTTGAGGGATCGGGAGGAATACGGGCACCCAGAGAAGGCCAGGAGCCCTTGCCGGTCTCTGAAGGGTCCATCAGGTGGCGTTTTATACAACCGATTTGCAAAACACACTTCGCCTGTACGTTTTCGAAAGCTCTATATTTCTGGAACTTCTGTTAGAACTGTGCTTTGCACACACTGGGGAACGCTGTCATTAAAATGTCTTCAGAGGCTCCTGACGCACACCTAAATTACTTTCTTTTCAATCATCATAAACACTTCATTTCTTGAGTTCTACTGAGCTGATGTTTTCAATTAATAGACTTTTCCTTTTTAGAGCCGTTGCAGGTTTATAGGACAATTGAGCAGAGAGTATGGGGTTCCCCTGTATCTTCACCATCCCTGCTTCCCCTTCCCAGATTTCTCTATTATTAATACCTTACATTAGTATGCTCCACTTAGTGTGATGGATGAAATAGTATCCAGGCATTATTATGAATGAAAGTTCCGAGTTTTCACTAAGATTCCCCTTCTTTGTTCTAATATTCGGTGACTTTTGCCAAATGTGTATTATCGTGTATTCCTCATTATAATATCACAATACCACATGGTTCCAATGCCCTGAAATCCCTCTTCTGGGTCTCATATTCATTCCTTCCCACCACCTCCGAATCCCTGGAGACCACTGGCTCTTTGCAGTCTCTGTAGTTTTTAAATTTTGAAATCATACAGTTTAGCATTCAATGCTTTCTCTTATCAGATGAAATTTTCCCCAGAAGTAGGCCAACACCAAGAGATCATGACAGTATTTTCAGGTTCAGACATCTCGGTGGTGTACCTGTGTAACATGGATATTTGAAAAATCCATTCTTATCAAACATTAATAGACTTTTTGTTTTCCTATTAGCAACAGAAATCTTTGAATATACCTGGAAAAAATTTAAAATCTTATTGAATGATCAGGATATAAAATATATGTCACAGGGGATATTTGTTATTTGAATATGAAAAAATGCATCCTCAAGACCTTCAATCAGTTTTGGTTCAAAATTATCTCTATGACGTCTTCGGTGGGTACCGAGTTTAACGAAACAATGTCTGAGGTGTGAAGATTGCCATGTGTTCGAAGCCAGCCTGGGCTTTATGGTGATATCAGAACTACTCTGAAGTGCAGAGCAAGATCCTGTCTCAAAAAAAAAAAATCTTAAGTGTGGGGAAAGTTATATTATATTTAAGTACCTATAATTGCGTGCCAGAATTCATTTTTTTAAATATACTGAATATTGTACCCAAATAGAACTGAATTACATCTCCAGAACTTTTGCAATTTTATTTTGAGACAGAGTCCTTGCTCACCTGAAATTTGCAACCCTCCTGGCTCAGCCTCCTATGTACATAGAACTAACTACAAGTGTGCACCAATACACCTAGCTATGTAATCAATTTAAAAAGTAACTACTTAAATACCTTGCTTTTCCCAAGGCCATGGTTTAAAGGAGTGACACTGAGTCTCAGAGGGGACGTGTTGACCATGAGGTCAACTTCAGCCCATCTTAGTTTAGCAACATAGTATGCTTACAAAGTGTTAGTTGTTTCTGTTGTGGCCACGTGACTGCCCCATATATCAGAGAGTATACACTACAATATGGGAGCATGTGTACACTAGGCTGGGGAATTGTCAAAAGTCAGTCACAAGTGTGAACTGTGGTTTCTACTGACTGCATATTGCTTTTGCTATACAGTAAAGTTGAAAGATCTTATGTTGAACCATCGTATGTTTGGGGACCATCTGTCTTCAATGCTCTGCCCATCCTGACATGTTTGTCCACATGGCTCATCCGCTGACATCCATCACCGTCTTCCAGTCTCGTTCTTGCCAAGCACTTGAGCGCCAGTCAGACCAGTAGGCACAGCACTGAAGACCCACGCATGAGACCATCTTCCCTTGTAAACAAAGGGACGACTGGATGGATTGCTTAAACTCCTACATGTCGAACACTTCCTTGCACATATCTGATGTCAGGACCTGAGGGCAGGGGTTTTAAAACATAGAATTTCATCAGAGAGAGAGAGAGAGAGAGAGAGAGAGAGAGAGAGAGAGAGAGAAAGATTTCAACACATGGTCATGGAAATCCAGATGGCAAGGATAGGGAACACACAATAAACTACTCACCTCATTCCAGAAAGCGTACACGAGAGAGAGAAAGAGAGAGAGAGAGAGAGAGAGAGAGAGAGAGAGAGGTCCCACAGTCCCTTTTAGGGATGCAGTTCCAGTAACCTAAAGATTTCCCATAAGGCCACTCATCCTAAAGGCCCCATGGTACCTCCCTATAGTGCCACAGTGGGGAAGGAAATTTACACTTGAGCCGTTGGGGAATATTTGTCTACACTATCACAATGACATCACCGTGCTGTGGGAGAAGTAAACCTCTGTTCCGCTGGGACATGGGTGTGAGGATGCTCACACGCAACCGCCTGCTAGGCGGCCCTACCCTGATGAATCTAGCACGTTGGTATAAGCTTTTCCCTGTGTATTTTGTCATTGTCATTGCTCTCATCCTCCTACCCCTCCTTCCCCTCCTCCTTTTTTGTTTCTTCTTCTACTTGCAGAGCTGGACCTCAGGTCAGAGCTTTGTGTGTGAGAGGGAAGTGCTGCACCACTGAGCCCTACCCCCCACCCCATGTTCAAACATGTTCTTGTTTGAACACTACGGTGAGTAACTTGAAGCTAGGTCTTTTGGTTTCCAAGAACTGGTGAAGCACTTTTCTGCAGTTCGCTTGATGTTAGCCCCTCAAAGTCAAAGATCTGATTGAAAAAATGGGCAAAATAAGTGAACAGACAGTTCTCAGATGAAGTTCAGATGGCCAATGAATACATGAGAAAATGTTCAACATCCTTAGCCACCAGAGAAATGAAAATCAAAACACCACTAAGATACCATCTAAGTCCAGAGAGATTGGCCTATGTCAAGAACACAAACAGTAATCAGTGCTGGTGAGGCTGTGGGGAGAAAGGAACCCTCCTGCACTGCCGGTGGGAGTGTAACCTGGTACAACCGCTATGGCAAGTAGGATGGAAGACTCTCAAAAGATTGGAAATAAATATCCCCTTTGATCCAGTGATACTTCTTCTGGGAGTTTTCCCCAAAGAGTTAAATCTATTAAGTCAGATAGGTTGGAGGCTTTTATGGGTAAATGGAGGCAACTTGAGACCATCATGCTTAGTGAAGTGAGTCAGAAGCAGAAGGTGAAATATTGAACGGTTTATTTGGTATGAGAAACCCAGATCACAACTATATCGTAGAACTTACTTTGAGGAATAATGGGAACTAGAGGGAGGGGGAGGGATTGGGAGGGTAGAAAAGGGAGAGGGGAAGAACTTGTAATTTTGCTACAGTATGTATATGCACAAAATACTCAAGTGTAAACGTAAACTTTATGTATTATGTGTAGCACTTATTCATATCAATAAAGTGGTGGGGGAGAGAAAACCTAGACAACCGCAAAAAAGATGTCAGCAATGAATTAGTAAATAAACCTAACAAATATGTAAATAAGTGTATGAGGGAGATAGGCCACAAAATAGAAAATACGTATGTTCTTCCACACCTGTGTATGTGTATATGTCTGTGTGTTTTTTCAGGTACAATGTGTGTCCATATTCAAAAGGATGCGAGGAGTGGCTTATTTGTTTGCTGTTCATTTACCTTCTTTTCCTCCTACTGAACTTTCCAATGATTTTTTTCTAGCTCATTAAAACTTAGACTGAATTTACATACATTTTAGATTAAGTTCCTGTGTCTTTGCGTAAATAGTTTTAACTGTAATCGCTTTTCACCAAGGTAATAAGTGGCAAATTGAACATATATTGCCATGTGCTTTGAAACTTAGTCTGTGGCAATGATGTTTACTACAACCCACGTGGCTTACCAATCCGTGGCAACAAGAGTTTTGACTTTAGCAGGTTATTTGGGGAAAACATGGGCATCTGTCCTGTGTAGTTTAATCTTTGTAAGGCATTTCCCGCCCACCTTGCATCAATGATGAGGTACTTTTTCAGCAACAGTGAAATCATCACTATTTGTCTTTCTTACGACAAAGGCAGAGAGGACGTTTTGTTCATAGAAAGAAATTCCTTCTCCTCTCAAGAGCGAGACCCATATGGTCAGCTTTCCTTGACCTTTATTCGTCACAACGACAGGGCTGGTCTCATTTGGGAACAACGCAAATGTCACTAACTTGGCAAGGAGAATAATGAATTAGTGAGATCTGACCTATCCAACACTGTGTGTATGACTGGGAGTCCAGGTGAATGTCAGATAGGTAGGTCAGTATAAGCTACGGCCCCCGTCGCCTCTACTGGGGAGAGATGATTGGACTAGCTTATGAGTGACAACTCAAGAGTGTCAGGGGAATCAGGCAATGTCCTTAATTCACGCTGCTGGAAAAACTGACCACAAACTTTCTGTGTGACTAAAGACATAAATGCACAGAAAGAAAGGCAAGGCTATAGAACAAACTCTGCAGGGTGAAACAAGTCTCAAGCAGAAATGATACTCCTAGATTAAGATACTAAGATACAAAGGAACTGTAATACAAACACGCTTCTATAGATTTGAAATCCTGTAAATTTAGTGGAGACTTTGTATCTATGAAGTCGTAGGCCCCGTCTTTGATGAAACATGCCTTCCTTTTCAGAACCCAGAAAGCAGTTGAAAATTTTCTCTTTGCTGTAGCCACTGAGTTAACTGTAGACAAAGAGGACACAAGAGCAGATGCCACACCTGAGGACTGGGCAGAAATTGTGACAGAACAGAATGAATGAAATTCTAAATGAGTGTGTTCTTTTCAGTGCAGCAGCACTATAGGAGGTCCAGAGCACATCTAAGGTGTAATTGTGGATAATTGTGGATAATGTGCAATGTATGAAGGAGAAAGAAAAGGACAGCCCAAAGGACAGTGGGTGCATTCAGCCGTGTGTTGGTAACCATTGGACAGATGATGTTGCATGAACCTTCAGGGCCGGTGGGTGACGTCGGCCATGTTGATTCACATGAGTGAGATAAAGCTGACACGGGGGAGGTGTGCAGAGAACTTCATTTGTGGAGAGAAGTGAACCCTTGCTCTGTTGAACTGAGTAGTAACTCATAGATGGCTACACTAGAGAAATAACTTTGCGTGCGTGTGTGTGTGCATGTGTGTGTGTGTTGTATACTAGCTCTAGACTTTCGAATCTTTGAAGGTAAATCCATACTACTCTCATTTTCTCCAACATTTTTGTAAGACTATAAAATCAACAACTCAGCCAACGAAGTCATGATTTATCATACCTGCAAATTCCTGTGGTTTAAATAATCCCACTCTGGCCAATTTTAAGGCACCAAAATGACCCCTTTCAGCGGAGAAATGGAGGCAATGACCACAACTAAACAGTATTTTATTTGCACTCTACAGACAAACTAGATGTATGTAAAATAGAAACTTTCCTCTCTGGTATGAGCGTCCCAGATCACAACTCATATGGAACTTAAAACAAAAAACAGAGTGAAACAGGGGGGTAGGGTGGGGGAGGAGGGAGGGAGGGGAGGGCAGGGGGAGGGACAAAAGGAGAGTGGGAAAGCCCTTGTCACCTTGACAAGATACATATGTGCATAAAAGGCTCAACTCCATCGTAAACCTTAAATTTTGCACATATACATATCAATAAAATGGGAAAAAATTAAAAAATAAAAACTTTATGAAAATTTAAATACCCAGCCTATAATTGATAAAAGAAGGAAAAGTTACTAATGGTAAAACTGAAGGTGATATTTGGGGGTTAGGAAGACAGGAACATTTTTGAATAAACACCACAGCCACCTCTCTGTACAAAGCTGCAAATACATATATAAATGAAGTCTGGCGATGTCATGTGGTTCTGATGGTTGATCTTAATCTCGCTGAGTTCCGTGACACGGAGAGTAGAACAGGGAAAGCCAGCATAGGAAGAAGGGAGCATTTGTGTAAGATTGTGGATACCGATGACTTTGAAGGGTTATTTACTGTGCTTGTTCAGGGACTACTGGCTTTGATCTCAGTACGGAGACTTTGAGGACTATGGCCTTCTGCCACATTCACAACGCATGGTGTTCCTCAGTAGGACTTCAATTGGCCCAGCCTCAGAGCATCTCGTGAATTCATAAGTCCTACGAGTGGTTTCAACAGTATAAGAGACCTAATTGCACTGTGCTGAGACCTGGTTATACCTATGTGGCTTGCTCAGCCCACCCGCCTGAGCTGACTGAACTATTTCCAGAAATCTGCTCTTTATCCACACTTATTTAAGTGGGAAAAAAAGGAGGAGGATGAGCAGATGAACCTGAATCCCCACTTGCCATGCTTACTTCCAATGCGCTTAGCAAGACCCAGGTACCCACCACCAGAGCACCTGCCTGCAAAGAGCTCAGAGTGTGCCCGCTGGTTTCCTCGGTGGTGGTCATCAGGTGTGCAAGCTTCCTTCTCGTTTCACTTCCTTGCAATAAAACTGTCAGAATTATTGATTGTTTCACGTTTGCTCTGATACATTTCTTGCTGTGCCTTGCAATAAGCCAAGGACTGGTGGGCAGTTGCTGATGAGGACGTGTCTCAGAACCGTTTTCACCTGGAAACAAACTCGACAGCTACTCTTAAGCCCAAGACAAGGTGTTGCACACAGAACTCACAGGGGAAAAAAAACCAACCTTGGTTAGGCTAGTTTATATAAGGAAACAAGAGAGAGGAGGAAGAGAAGGAATGAGTGAGTTATGGTTTGGACCTGGAATGTCCCCCCAAAAGCCACGTGACTCAACCATAGCACTGGGGCTTGACCCAGAAAAAGTGCAACCTGGGGCACGAGTTAGAAGGTGTAACTCCCTTCCACTTGTGCCCTTTCCTCACTCTGCTCCCTAGGTTGCCGCAAAGTGAATAGCTTTCCTCTAGGTAGGTGTCTACCATGCCCTCCCACCGTTAGTCTGCCCATAAATGGGCTGCAATCTTCTAAAACTGTAAGCTAGAATAAAAATCTCCTCTCTTAAATTGTGGGCGTTACCAGGTACTATGTCCCAGGAAGGAGAAAGTGGCTAAGATAGACAGAGAAGGGGAAAACGCTCATATGTTTCGAGCGTAACTAAGAATAGAAAGTTGGCGTCCATGGAGAAAAATCAGAATAAATGAATATGAGCCGCATCTTTTTCTTGTTGAAATATTTTAAGAACTATGACCAGGCAAAGAGTCACAGTCTCAACTGGAAAATTTCTTTTCAAGACTCCTTCGCCCTTTGTGCAAACCCACACTGTGAGAGCTGCAGGCTATTTTGCAAGAATTTTCTCCCATCTTTTAAGGAAAGTGAAATTTCTGTGCCGTTAAACTTTGAGCGGATGAGTAATCCCTGTGGTATGAAACTGACTGACCGTGTTTTTTTAAAAAGGGAATGCTTATATTAAATATTATGAAGGCAGATTAAGTCTAATAATAAAATCTGACAAGATCAGGAAGTAAGAATATTATATGCATACAGATGTGTCATGCCATATTTAAATATTAATACAAACTCTCTCTTTAAGTGAACATTTAAACCCACAGCGTATTAAGAACTCATAACCCGTGGTGGAATAGTGCCTATGTCAGGAATATCAGAACGGTTCAATATTAGGAAATGCACCACCAAACGTATGCATGACATTGTGATGTTAAAAGAAAGAAAATAGCTTCGCTTTTTTAATAAGTATCCAAAAAGTATTTCATGAAATCCGACTGTTATTCTGGAGTGAAAGAGAAATCGAAGTAATAACGGTAATTTCGAGGAAATGGCTGAATACATCTCAGTGGTAAAAACGGGAGGCATTCTAGTGGTGTCAAGAAGAACGATCGGTGCCGGCTGTGGTTCCCCTAGTCGTATCAGCCTGTAAGTTCTAGCCGGTGTAATTTACAGTTTGCGAAATGACGCAACTTTCCAAAGGCAAAATTAGCCCTTCTGTAGGTGGCAAAGTCAAAAGAGCTATTGATAGTAATAATTAGTAACCGGGAGACAATTTAAGCATTCTATAGAAGTACCACCAACACAACATCCGCATACGTGTTTAAGTAACTCTCCAGTCGTCAAACCATAATGGATTTATAACAGAATTTAAAACTTGAAGCCTACCAGCAACAGAACTGTTGTGGATCCATATCCGGGACTGCAAGAAACGTTGTTCCCTTAACACTTCCCTGAGGAATGTCCTAGTGAACAATCCTTTAGTAACAAATTATGAAAGAGATTAAGAATAGAGTTAGCCATGAAACACGGTGTAACTTGTAAAATTATTTTAAAGATATGTCTTTGAAAGGGAGATAGTTAACGCAATTCTATGTAATCTGACGTACAGATACAGTGATTAAAAATTGGGAGAATGCCAGCAGCATATACCAAAAAAAGCCCTGCTGTTTAACAATGATGACTTGTCTTAACGCAGTCCTAACACTATTGTGTTTGGAATGAAGCACACGAGGAATTATGACACGGTTTAATTTTTTGTCCTCTGTGTTGCTGACGATGAAGATTTCCAGTGTGAAACAAAGATGTTGTGTTGAACAGACTAAGTAAAACTTTGCCCTCCTTACCTTGACAGCATGAGTGTGAGCGCTCAAGACTTATGTGTACTTTTCACATACGTTGGGTATTCATAGGAACATAGGTCCAGTGTGGTGGAAACAGCCTTGCCAGTCCCTAGATTTTGATAGAACTTTTTGTATTTCAAAGAACCGTGGGTTTGTGGAGAAATAACTGATTCTTGGTGTGGAGTAATGACATTCATCTAGATGAACCACAACAAAGAAAATATCTGTAACTACTCCGGTTAGCATAACAGGACTCAGTACCCAAGAGCGCACACTGGCCACGGCTGGGCCAGTCTATGTGCTCCAATAAGAGTTGAAGTGAATTTAAACATATCGATTACATCTAATCCATAAGTTTATATAATATAAAAAGATTGCTTCATAAAGATGAGACATAATTCATATATCACCTTAAAAACTTGGAATGAGTCTTGATTTTTCTAGGTGAGAAACAGAATATTAGTTGAGACATAAAGTTATAGAAGCCTTGCAAATGCATAAATGATCCACTTAGAACAACTCTGTTTTATGCCTCTCAATGAAGTAATGGGTGCAGTCACACACTCTGGGGTGTGGCATGATAGTTCACGGGTGCATGACCTGGGGGACTTACTGTGGTCCCTGGTCTCATTCTCTTGGGCTTCTTTCTTTACACAGGTATAGTCACCAGGAGAAACTTGTATATCCCACAGCTGTAAAAGCAAACTCTCTGAACAGGGCTCACGTGTCAAGTGTGGTCAAAAGGGAACAGAAAACTTGGGATCTGTGGGAGTAAAAGAAGTTATACAAGTGTCAAGGATACTGCTCCGACTCACGCTATTCACCCACAATGTATTTGGGCAAACTGCGGCCTCTGGGAAGTTTGGAAAATAGGAAAGTTTTCTAACAAATTGCTGAACACGGACAACGATGTGTTTGTGCAGAATGCTGTAGTTGTCATTTGGCCTACGCGAGGTGCGTGAGAGAAAACACTGAGATAAAAAGAATGAATGCAAGAAAGAACAGGCGATTTCGGAGACAGAATCTCGAAAAGAGCAATCTGAAAAATAGCAGCTTTGCAAAATCATTCTATAAATGATTGAGAAAATAACTCTCAAAACAATTGAAAATCTCGGGGCCAGATAAGTCTAGGGTACCACCACAAATACCTTACTTCAGCGTAAACAGTCAAAGTAAGAATGTTGCATTCACGTCCCGTATTAAGACTCCTGAACTACTTCGGTATACTTCTATTAGCCGAGTAGAACATGTCAGATGGATGTTAGAACTTTGTGCTAGCCCCGCCTTACACACCCGGAGAAGCAAGGACTGATCTACAGAGTAATGCGTG
Organism: Ctenodactylus gundi; assembly: GCA_004027205.1. Taxonomy (NCBI): domain Eukaryota; kingdom Metazoa; phylum Chordata; class Mammalia; order Rodentia; family Ctenodactylidae; genus Ctenodactylus; species Ctenodactylus gundi. Next base: position 253,401 of record PVKB01002173.1, read on the forward strand.
TCTGAAAACAAATGCTAATTCTGTTCCACGAACAGCCTGGGATAAAAATTTATAGGAGCCCCTCTCCGCTTGCGCCTCGCAAGCCAAGGTATTACTTCAGTAGGAACATGCTGAGCCTCTTTGGTCCTCAGGTCCCTCTGAGCAGGTGGGAGGTTGAGGCATCTCTGCAAGGGTGTGTTTTCTTCCTATGAAGCAACGTCTTCAGCCTTCCGGTGCACACTTGCACCAGGAGTCCTCTGGTGAGCTTCCAGGCCTCTGACTGCTGCTGTGTCCTCTCTCTCTCTCTCTCTCTCTCTCTCTCTCTCTCTCTCTCTCTCTCTCTCTCTCTCTCTCTCTGTGAAGATTTCATCTTCCTGAGCTGAGCAACTCCTGCCTGGGTCTTCCTGTGTTCCAACACGAACACAGGCATCGTGGACTGTCCCATCTCTGAACCTGCAAGCATACCAAATAAATCACCATGTATATAACTCAACATATATTTTCTCTGTACAAGTGGATCTAGTCGTACAGGTGGACCTTAATTCTACTGATGAACTTCTAGCTTAATGTAATGCCATCAGTACATTGAGTTAATCCCTCCGTGCTTGAGTTCTGTGTTTATTAGATCCTTAAAAACAAAGGTGAGGGACGAGGGTGTGGCTCAGTGATTAGGGAAGCTTCTCCTGTCCTTCAGTTTAAAAAGATAAGGTCACATTAGCTGGACATGGTAATGTATGCTTATAATTCCAAGACTTGGGGGGCTTAGGCAAGAGAATTTGAGGCCAGCCTGGACTACATAGTGAGTTCAGGACCAGGCTGAACTACAGAATGAGACCCTATTAAAACAAAAAGAGTGAACTCACAATTACCTTCATTTAAAAAGAATAAGACATAAAGTTAAATTCTTTTTTTTTTTCCCAAGCAGTACCGGGTATTGAGCCCAGGGCCTTCACACTGAACTGCAACTCCAACTCCCCCTTTTTTTTTTAATTTTTCTTTTGAGACAGGGTCTCAGTAATTTGGTAATTTGCCTAGGCTGATCCTGGACTTGCCAGCCTCCTGCCTTCAGTCTCCCAGAATGCTGGAATTACAAGACTGTACCACCAGACCTTACATAAAGGGATTCAAAAAAGGACTGGTGGACATGGACGGAAAGAACAAAAAAATCTGACAGTCTTACAACATAATCTATCTTCAATGTACTCTCACATGAAAACCTAAGTATTGTGGTTTGGATGTAGAGTGTCCCCCAGAGTCATGTATTTGGATGTTACGGATTATCTGTGGAACCATGTGCTGTTAAGGATGGGGGCCTGGTCTGGAGGGGTGGATTGTGGGGATGTGGTACAAGCCTACAGATTGCAGGCATGTGGATTAACTTCCAAGTGCGTGGTGGATTATAGACTGCTGGTGTGTGGATTGGATTACAGGTGTGTGGTGGGAGCTTAAACCTGGAAGGGGCAGAACATGGAGGCTGGACCCAGAAGGTGCGGAGTGCTGGGATTGGACCTGGAAGGATATAAGCTGCTTCCTACCTTCCTTAGGTGACATGACTTGGCTTCCTGTTTTAAATGCTGTAAGGTGCTGCCCCCCCCCCACCCCGCTTCTATGTCCTCACGTTGTTGATGGCCGCCTGTGCACGAACTGTGACCTTCTGAAACTCTGGGCTCAAATAAACCCTCCCAGATTAGTGCATGTCAGGCATTTTGCCACAGCAATAATAAAAAAGTAACTGAGACACTAGGCATAGATTAAATCTTTATAGTAAATTTTCATTTATGAATTCTTGTATGCCTATCACCACCACAATATGCTTGTTGTCGGTTGGAGAATGACGCACACAGCCTAGTCAGGGAATGTTTTTTGAAAGAATGAGTGATTATGCAATTTCTCATGGTAACAACCTGAAGATGGATCAGGTAAAAACAATTGTAATAAATAATTGAGGAGTTGGAGGGCTGCCTTCACGTGAGCAGAGGCTCTGGGTTCTGTCCACAGCCTTATGAATATTTAAGTGGTGTTCTTTTCTGGAACATTCTCCATCCAATAATAGTGTCTCCAAGGAAGGAAATGGAGAAAGAGTTTGGAGTTGGAGGTATCTGCTGTCACAGGCTTGCTTTTCTGTTCTTGAGGCCACTACAATACAATGTCTGTTTCAAATACAATTGAAGCTTCAAATAGAATTGAAGATATTTAAAAGTCATAGTGTGCTTTTCAAAGTCTTTATGTGAAAATTATCTAAGTTACCCATTTTGAGTTCATTTCTGGATAACTTCAGTTATTTCCTGTTGCTTTATTCTTCAGACAAGATGAAACCCAATCACTCAAAAAGAAATTTACATCTAGGCCATGACCCAGACCCAAAATTATGAAATTCCTTTGCCAGACACCAGAAATACTTTCCCTTGGCTTCTGTTGGGGAAAAAAAAAAATGTGTCAACATAATTCTTTTGCATAGATCCCGAAACACAAACAAAGTGTTAGGGTATTTTTAAATTATTCCTTAGAACCTGCTAATATTAGCAAATGAGATGCAGTTGCCACGTGAACCTGCAAATTCATAACAGAAGGGGACTGAATTCTCATCCAAAACCAAATTAAGGAGAATTAATTCAACACGGGCCACAACAGTCATGTCCCCTAAAATGTGACAGTTGGAAGTCAGGCGTACTCTTTAGACTCATGGAATCATGTTGGATGTCTCTTAAGGATCTACAGAAGCTGTGGTGGTAACAGATGGGTACAGTATAAAAAGATTTTCAGAAGGGAGTGGTGCCACATATAGAGTCGTTAAATGTATCATGTGATGTCCCTGTTGACTTAAGCATCCTGAGCTTGACTTGCATGCTTAATTAATGTGTACTGTGAACGCAGGTGCACATGCTACGCACCACTGCTTTTTTTTAAGTGTCTAAAAAGCTGCTGACTACAAAATTCTCCTATATTCATGCAGTGGGTAATTAGGGAGCTGTGTAAGAAAATTTATTAAAAGGACAGACAGTATGCATCAAGTTCAACAATCTAATGAACAGATTCAAAAAATCTTACGCATACAGACATTTCTTTATAGAAATGTCAGTTTCATGTTAATGATTAATGTGCATGGTTGTTTCAAGATCATAATTTATTTAGTTGAAACTCTAGGTTTCTGTGCCATTTGCAACTTAAGATCTGACATAGAAGGGGGAAAGATGTATGATGTTTTGGTGCTCCAGTGGCTGAAATTTGTAGACGTGTTTTTCAAAAGTTGCTTTGATTTTATTGAGACATTAATGTTTTATTTAATTTAATTGACTGTGGTTACAAAGTCAGAATCCTGATTTGCTATAAGCAACGTTCTGTCTTGAACCTTGGACTTTTAATGCAGGAAAACCCCCAGAATGAGAGTATAAACAAATATATACATTATGATTGCATTTATTTTCAACAGATAAAAATTAAGGAAAGTTGGTTAAGGAGCATTGTTAAAATTAATTCATCCATAGAGGTTCAAGCCCATAATATAAAACAAAGATATCATTGCCATAATAGCGAGGCAAAATACCCCAGTTAAAGTGGGACCACAGTGTATCTGTGTGTTACTAAATTAAATTTATTCATTAAATTTGAAGAAATGATTTAAACAACTAAGTAAATGCCTACTAATCAAAAAATGGAATGAAATTTTATAAATGTGTGAGGCTTTGAACATTCAGTAATTGCTAAGGAATCGCATATATGAATGCAGATGTAATTGGAAATAGCTTTTAAAAGCAATTCTAATATTGGCTGGGTTTGCATTCATAATAATATTCACATTCTGAGTTAAAGACATACAGTTGCTTAAGGCAAGTCAAGATTTAGGATGTGCAATGAGTAACTTTCCAATGATCATAATTTGCACAAGAGAAAACAACCCACATCCTGGTAGAATTTCAACTTACCGAATTAAGACGATCTTGCGGTAACCATGGCAATGCATTCGTAACATGCCAGTGACTTTTCTATTTTAAAATGCCCATATTTATAGGAATTTACAGTGCTTTAAAGGATACTTGTTTTCTGGACTATAAAATGAATTTTGTGATTGCAGATTGAAATGAGAGTTAAGTAATGTTTGTGTCTTTACAACCGCAGCTAGGTTGTTACTGTATTTAAAACAGAGAATGTGAACTTCAACTTTTAAAAAGTTGACTGTTTCGGCTCAGGTCTTCATTAAGAGCGAAGTGCTTTCGTGTTCTGGTTTCCTGGTACAAAAGGTAACATGAAGCTCTTGCTCAGTTCCTGAGGGGGTGAAACTGCGGCACCTGAAATGAGGATTGTTCCCTGAGGGTGTGCAGCCTAGCCCTTGCTACCCAGGAGCAGATGAGTTCCTGGCAGGACGTTTCACCATTTCAGGTCGTGGAACTGTCCTGCAGGGCTCAGACACGGTGTAGAAACCCGCTAGGTGGCGTGTAGGCTGTTTGCAGCAAGTGATAGCTACGGGAACTCCAACTTGGTTGAAGAGCCCAGGCTGGGATCGGGATGACCTGATTTCTACCTCAGACTCTCCTACACCCTCAGTGTGGCACCCCGTTGAATTTCAACAATGTTTGCAAGCTTTGTATTCTATGACTCTAGGGAAGATTTCACACAGAGGTCTGCTCGTATCCTTTTTACTGTGCCGTAGATGGGACTTGAGTTTGTGAGAAACCCACCAGCCCTTGAAATACACCCAGAGCACCTGGGTGGCGTGTGGTAGGTTTCCTCGGGAAATCTCTCTCGTTGTGTCCTAGCTATTACTTCAGGGAGTCTCCGCAGTAATTCTCTAGGGCTTTGCTGTAAAAACAATTTCTTTTCCTTCATTCCCTAACCACCTGTAACAGAGACATTTTCTGTGGAGGTGACATGGTTTCAGCATGAACTATCTCTTAAAGATTCATGGATTGATCAGCGTTGCAGCCGTGTTCCGAGGTGGGCACCTGGAGCGGTGACTGGATCATGAGGGCTCTGACGTCATCAGCTGATTAGCCTATTGTTGAGGTGCTAGCTGTCTGAGCTACTAGGAGGTAGAGTGTGTTTGGAGAAAGTAGATCACAGGGAGTGTGACCTTGAAGAGAATGCTTCATGTTTCCTGTCTGCTTCTTGACTGCCTGCCACGCAGTGACCAGCCGTGTCCTCCGGCAGGATGTCTCTTCCTTGGAGCCAGTGACCGTGGGTTGAAACCGTGAGCCATAATGCACATGTACTCCTCTATACTTTTTTTTCCCCATGAATACTTCACTACAGCAAGAAAACTGTAACTGAGAGAAAAGTCATTTCCTAAGACTTGAGAGTGAACAAGGTTATTATAGCACCGTATGAGGTATGACTTTATTGAACATGAACGGCCTCCCATTACCCAGAGAATCCTAGCTGAGGTCTCCGTGAGGCTCTTGTTTTGTGCCGTAATCCATGTCCTTTTTCACTTTTCTTCAGAGCCTCTTAATAATCCTTCTATTTGATTGGTCCTCTCCCGTCTCTCAACACTCAAATCCCTTGTCCTTTATATATAGTGTATGGTGGTTTGGATCTGGAGTGTCCCCCAAAAGCCTCATGTGCCGTGGACACTCCGTACTGTTGGGGGGTGGGGCCTGGCTGGAAGGGCTGAAAGCCTGGGCTTGACCTAGAGAGGCGTGTGCTGGTTCCACCCTCCCTGTCCAACGGGTCTCAGTCCTGTCATCCTACTGTGAGCCTCTGTGTCTCCCAGAGCGCCAGCCCTGGCTCTGGCTCTACCTGCGGCCCCACGATGTGATCCCACCATTTGTCAGCCACCCATCTGTGAGTGAACTCTGACTTTTTGGAATTGCAAAAAAAATCTTTCCTCCGTGAAGTTGTGTGTGTTGGGTATGAGTCACAGCGATGAGAAAGTGACTAAGACGCAGTGTTTCCGCCCCTTCTTGTACTTGTCTTCCATGGCTGCCCCTTCATAGTAGAACAGACTCAGTGTTTTTACCGCATAGGCAAAGCCTTGCGTGTGGAACAGTGGTCATAGGAGGTCTCCTTGGAAACGCGGTGTGATATTACTTGTGATCACTAATTGAAAAGCGTTCTGATCGCTAATTAGATGAAGATTAGTCACCCTGACCGCTCTTTTAACTTACTCACTTATCACAGAATGGCCAGTGTGGCTAGTATGTTGCACACCATACATGTACTCGGGGAGTCTTCATTTATCCGTCACTGAAATGTACCGTGTCCAACGGCTGCCATTGAATACTCTTTCCCAAATTTTCTGTTAGGACTCTCTGTGCTGCCCATGGATTTGATTTCAGTTTTTTCTTTGTTTCCTAGGATTTACAAATTCACGGGCTTTCACCCCCGAAGGCAAGTTGTGTGGTCACCCTCTGCAAAGTCATCCTTTCCCAGGTGAGAACACAGTGTCACAGAGAAGTTATGCCAACAATGCCAAGAATGCAAAGGCTGTTCGTGGCAGGAATTTGTCCATGCTTCGTTGAGTGGAAGAAAGGTACAGAAATGACTTTCCTTTTTCCATTATTAAATTGGAAGATTAACTGTTCTCCCTGTCTTTATCACTATCACATCACCGTCTTTGAAGATTTTCATCAAGTTCAAATTAACACAGTTCACAGTGGTATTGTCCGTGTTAAAAGCTAGAGAATATATAAATTTAAAAACTTCCATCACTCATCCAAATCATTCATACAACTCTAATGATCACTTTTTAAATGATTTTTAAATGTTACCTTGGAGTCAGGATTCATTTATTAGAAATTATGTTCTTGGTGATATTCTAGTGTCTTTATTTACACTTTATCGTTTTTTCTAAGGCCAGAGGGGCTTCACAAGTCAGTTGTAAATTAGAGGTTGTTTTTAGATCAGCGTACCTCAGTTCGATCTGCTAATCCTTGGGGTGGGGGAGGATTCATAATTTTTACTATTATAAATACCTTCATGTACATAGGTTTTGATTTGTTCATATTGTCTGTGTTTAACAAAGGTCTGAGAAGAAAATTATTTTGGTTAATGTTTTAAAAACTCGAAGGGAACAGATTGGTAGAAACGACAAGAGCTTTGAGCATAGTCCCATTTCTAGATGAACCCCTGACCTGAAGTCAGTCAGATACTCAAATCTAACAGGAATGTTGTTCAGGGAGTTGAGAAATACATTATTCTGCCCTGTGGGAGAATGTGGTAGGTATACAATCAGTTATGTTTTTTGATTTCCTATAGGGTTATTGAAATACTACTCTCCCAAAGTCTTACAGCATTTTCATCACATCCCCTTTGCCTGAAGTGCCTTTTCAAATGCTGGACTTGTGCATTGGGTCTGAAATGATAACTTAGTTTGCTTTGATTTCAAGTTCCCTTGTTTTCTATGAATTCTTGTCTTTTAACTTTGAGCTGGCCGATTTTAGCAATTCTAAGAGCAGTGGCCAATACCAGTGCTTCACATACCTAATGTACGCCACTTTAACTCCTGGTGCTTTACTGAAAGTAGTATTTTATTCAGAGTAATGCCAGACAGTTAGATACAGAGAAGAACATGGCTCACCAACCCCCCAATCCCTGGGGTCTGGCTACCTTTAGCCCTGGTAAACACATTGATAGATTTCTCTGCTATCTTACATATTCAGAGGTATTAACAAAGGGTTTCACATTTCCTTGTGTAGTCATAGTTCTTGATATTTGTACTCGATAAAACAACCACAGAGTGTCTGTGTCACTAACTATGTGTGACTCAGATAAGGATTAATATGGACAGTGTATGGTGACAGGTTTGGTAATTGGTTTTACTTTTGGTGGTTATTAGTATATTTTCTTGTGTGAATATATTGCAATTATGTGTGTGTGTGTGCGCGCGCGTGTGTGTGTGTGTGTGTGTGTGTGTGTGTGTGTGTGTGTGTAACATAGCAAGGCACAGCAATAGTGTTTGACTTTACTCCTGAAACATCTGAGTGTGATTTTTAGTTTTCCCTCCAAAGAGTTTTATTGTTTGTTTTGGTTTTGTGGTGCTGGGGACAGAACCCAGATTCTCACCCACAGTAGGCAAAGTCTCCGCCACTAAGCAGTGGGTATTGTATTTTACTGTAATTTAAGCACGATTCTCTTTTTTTGCAAGTTCATTTCATTTTAAAAAGATACACAAATTCTATCATTTTTTAGTCAATTAAGGTAGAAAAATTAAGTCAGCAATCAAATGAACATTTATGTATCACTTCCCGTGTGTTTAAATGTGCAAAAGCCCGTAAAGATTTGTGGTTTTCGTTTGAAATGAGAAAAATAAGATTCTGTTTTGCACTGCTTTTGGAAACAAGCCTTTCTGGCAGTGACTTTTGGGAGGGTGCACATTACTGTCGTTTCTTGAAAAGCAGTGAATACAAAGCAGAAATCACGTGAAAGGAAGTAAAATGCCAGAGAAATTGCAAGTGACATCTTATAAATTCAATATTATGAACAGCGGTTCTAAATCTTAGGGTCTGTACATTTGTTAGCTTGGACAGAGTGCAACTGTAAGACCCTGACAGCTCAGGAAATGAGTTTGCGTGATGCGTTTCAGAAGAATCAACCCAAAAACAGATCACGCAAACTCAAAAGACCCTCACACGGCAGGATGTGAATAAGTACATTCCCATTAAATCTGTCACTAACCTTCAAATGTTGAGGTAGGTAGGTGCTACAAAAAATGTTTCCACTAATTCTTTTCTGTGCGAAAGATGGAGGGAGAGAAAATACGAAAAAAAGCTGGAAAGAGTCCGTCAATCCTTCGTGACGTAGAGTGTGCCCTTTAATTATAACGAAACTTCCGGTGTAGAACTAAGAGCTCATCGCACACTTCAAAATATAAATAACCTGAAACTAGGACAGAGGCAGAAAGGCACCCAATTAACCAACACACGCAAGAACTTGTACAGAAGGCAGCATTGTCGGGATAGTTTTGTCACGGAGAAAATCCTCCCGGAGTCAGAAAGAGATGAGATATTTGGAGAATATGAACAGAAATGGGAAAATACTATTATTGGGTTGAATCATATTTTTGAAAAACCCTGTAATTGAAAACCAACTTTCCTTCCCTGCAATAGTTGTTCAGTAGTATTAACTGAAGAAAAGACCCTACTGATTTAGAGCCTGAGTTGAAAATGAGAGTCAGACAACTTCTAGAATCTTTTTAGTGAGAAGAATATTTTAAGACCCTGTAATAAATTCGAGTAACATTAATCTGTGTGCCTAATCGTAGCCTCACTGTGTTCTTAAGGAAGTACGACCTTACCATTTTGTCAACAGGCTTAAAGAAACCCATTATAGGATTATGAATTCATTTGAAGAATAAATTGTAGAGTGACATTCAATAATGTCTATGGTAATGTTTACATAGTGTGTATCCGGTTAAAGGTGAGACAATAACATAAGTCTTCAGGTCAATAATATTTAGGCAGGATGAAATATGGTCAGGTAATCCAGCCTTTACACGATAATGTATCACAGGTGTGGCATTGTGTTAGAGTTTGGACCTTGAATATCACCTAAAGCCTCGTGTATTTGGATGTTTTAGATTATCAATGCATTTCATATCCTGTTAAGAGGTGGGGCCTGATCCAGAGAGGTGGATTATTGAGTGTGTGGTGGATCACAGAGGTGTCATGGACCACTGAAGGTGTGTCCTGGAAAGGTGTACTCTTGCCCTGATTCTCCCCGAGCCCTGATCTTTCTTTTGTGCAATGTCGTGAGAACCCATTATCCGCCATATTCTCCCATCATTGCTGGGCACTCATGAATGAACTGAGACTTCCTGAAACTGTGAGCTCAAAATAAACCTCTTGCATTGTGGGTGGTGGGTATCATGTCTCAGCAGTGAACAAGTAACAAAGGGAGATTGTGATCATTTATCTCTTTTCTTGAGACAGGTTCCACATAAGAGTCAACCACTGTGGAGAATTGTTCCCCCAATGGTGATGGGTGGGTGCCGTCCAAGGACATTCCAAATCTGTGTAGGCAGAGTGGAAGAGAATGAATACTCCATCTTTTAGGGCTCCCTCTGTGGATTTAATCGTGAACCTAGAGCCCAAACGAGTATCTTAAGTCATCATAAGAAGCATGTTGTCTACTTGCGTCATTTCTATTTTCATTTTTAGGGGTTTAGTAAAGCCCAGTTTAAATTACAATGTCAGAAATACACAATGCCTTTCCAACGCCTCTTATGACCGTCTTCAGCTATTGCTGCTCAGAATCACAGCACACCCTGTGCATTCTGAGGGAGCATTTTTCCATGAGAAGGGACCCAGGATTGTGGGCGTAAAATGTCTCAGGCACCCCCCCCCCTTTTAAATTAATAAAAGGTGGCTACGGAGCCACAGAGGAGCCACAGCTGAAGACGTTGTAGCTGGATGGGTCCCATTGCCTACAGAGGGGCCAATGTGTGGTTTGCAGCTGCGGTGGTAGGAAATTCTGTTAATATTAAGAAACCGTTCCACTGCTTTGTAACAGGCCAGGAATGTTTGAATGCTCAAAAGCCAAAAACAGCTTTATAAAATGTTCTGAGATGAATTGCAAAGGAGTTTCTTCCTTTTGCCTTTGGCTCCTCTGACTGTACAAAGTAAAGATCAAAGTCAATGACCAGGCAGGAAAAGTAAGGTGCACAGTAATTATGTTTTGAGAAGACAACCAGACACGGACATGGCGTTAGCCTCTTTTTTAGGGGACACCCTTTCCAATCTGCCTTTGAAATTAATTTACCCACGTTGTCGCTAGTTAGTCAATGACTCTTATGTGTGCACGTAGGTATCAGTAATTACTCCGTGTGTACTACGCAGCTGCACATGTTGTGGCTGTAAACAGCACAACTGTCATGAGTTCTGGAGGTCAGATGGTCAAGTGGATCACAGCGGGCTAGTGCGCAGGTGTCACTAGGGCCGTGTTTTGGGGGGGTTCGTTTTCCTTGCCTTTTCCAGCTTCTCGGGGACAGCGGCATTCCTTCGCTCCTGAATCCCCTCCTCCATCTGCAGAGCCCCTTACCCCTCAAACATCGCTCTGTTGCATGACCATTACCTCTCCCAGGGACCTGGTGATTGCTTCAGGACTACGTCAAGATCATCCAAGACAACCCTGCCCCATTTTGAGACCCTTTATCATTTATGAAAAGTCCATTTTGCCACGTAAGTTCCCATATTCTCCACTTTCTGAAATTAGAATATGGAAATATTGTGTGTGTGGTGGGGAATCATTCTGTTTACCAACAAAAAAAAATATCTGTAGGCACTTATTAAGCTCTTGCCACCCAACAAGCAGGACTATTTTTATTGACATATTTTGAACAAGTATAGTTACTTATATTGACTTATTGTTGATATGTTTTTATAGTTAACAATTACTTCTAAATCTCCTCTCAGTAAGGGGAGAATTTGAGCACCCTCTACTTTCCCTTCAACACTTCTTTCATTGTCTATCTCTTGGTGCATAATGAACACATATTCTAATATCATGCGGTTATGATTAATCACTGTAATATCATTAGAATGCAATACATGGCATGTAATATGTCATATATAGTTTATACAGGTATTTGTATATATTATATAACATATATGCGTATGTACAGATACACATGTGTATATATGCATATATATATATATAAATTTCTAAGTATTTATATATATATATAAATTTCTAAGTATATATATATATATATATATATATATATATATATATATATATATATATATATATATATATATATATATATATATATATATATATATATATATATATATATATATATAAATTCTAAGTATTTATGACATGCAGACTTTGTTCTGGATACGCAGTTAGATTTCTTTTATTTTTTTCTTTTTTTGCTTTTTCCATAACTTGATTCTAAAATGTGAAAACTATGAGAATGAAAGACCAACCAGGCCAGAGAGTGGCTCATCTGGGTTCTCACATTCATGAGTCCCTCCCAGTGAAATAAGATTTCAGACTTCCCCAAAATTTTCTTTTTTCTGAAGTGAGGAAGTCAGTTACAGTTCTACTTGCTGAGGGCTGAAGGAATGGCTCAGCGGTTAAAGTGCTCGCCTAGCAAGCGCTAAGTACCTGAGTTCAATTCCCCAGCACCACATAAAGCCAGGAATGGGGGCGAACACCTGTAATCCCAGCAGTCGGGAGGCTGAGACAGGAAAATTGCTGTGAGTGAGTTCAAGGCCAGCCTGAACTCCATAGTGAGTTCATGACCAGCCTGGACTACACGTGACATCCTGTCTCAAAAATAAATAAATAAATAAAAATAAAAATAAAAACAATATCTACCTGCTGAATGTGAAAGTACAAACCTGTAATGCCAGTTACGGGGGACACAGGAGCAGGAGGCTCACAAGTTCAAGGCAGCCCAGGCAACCTAAAAAGATCCTGTTTCAAAATGAAATAATAACAAAAGGCCCTGGCATTTCAAAGCTCAGTGATAGGATCCCTTTCCTAGTCTGTAAAGGCACTATACTCTGTCCCCAGCAGTACAAAGGAATAATAACCTCACTTGGCCCTAAGGTTTCAGGTTTTTCCTCTCATGAGTTTGCATTAGTCAACTTCCCCATCACAAACAAAATACCTGACACCCATGCCTGAAGGAGGAGAGGCCTAATCTGGCTCACAGCTTTGGGGATTCAGTTGATGGTCTGTTGGCCCCAGGTAGAAAGAACGTGGCGGAAGGGCATTTTGAGGCAAAGTGCTTACCCAGGAAGCAGAAAAAGAAGCGGGGAGCAGAGAACAATGGTGCAGCCTTCTATGTCGCACCCCCTGCGACACAACTCCAACCCGGGTCCGCTCCTTAACACCGCAATTAGCCATGAACTCATCTATGGAAGGATCAGCTGATGAGCACCGTGCCAACATGATCCATCCCCTTGGACACACATAGGACTTTTTAAAATCAAAATACAGTTTAAGAAGAAATCAATGCATTTTCATGGATCTCTGAAACTACCGTGTACTCCGGACGGTGTGGCTACCACGAGCGGTAACATTCGTACCCCTGGAGCTAACAATAAACTAACTGTAGCTGCTTCAGAATAGATTGGCACCTTTCCCTCCACGCGTGTATGTCGAGAGAGTGTTTGCTAAGTCCCGCGCACCATTGCTTCCTGGCAATCAGTTGACACAAAGTTTATTTCCTATTGGAAATTTCTACTCACACTTCAGTGCAGTTCCCAGTCCAAAATGGACACGTTTCTGCAACATCTAAGATCCTTCCTGCATGTAGTAAGAATAAACTTTCTGAATAGTTATTTCTATTCTTGTTCGGTGTATGAATTTTATGGAATGAATTCTCTTCTCTTGGTTTCTCCTTTCGCTTCCCCTGACAGATCAGTAAACTTTTACTCTCCGTTTCCCTGGCTTGCTCCTACATTGGCTTCTCAGTAGCCATATTTTTTAAAAAAAGTATGTCTCTTAATTTTTTTTTTATGCTGGGAATTGAACGCAGCCTTCAGAGAGATTTTAAAATTGACTTCTGGGTTTCTTGAATTAGTCCTTCAAGCCCACAGGTAGTGTTCCTTATACTTACTTTCTTAAAATTTGTCCACAAGTTATACCATCGGAAAGAATATATAAGATGGAAAGTGTATGAAGCCTAGCTACGCGTCTGCTTTATGTCCAACTTTGTCGTTTGAGTTCAGATCATTCTTCCTGAGAATGTTGAGACATTACTCTTCCCCTTCTGCATAATCACACTAGAATTGGGTAAAATAAATCTTAATCTCACTCATTTGTAAATAATGCAGTAAATAATACACCGTTTCTGAGATTAATTTGATTCTTAGTTATCTAAGTCTGCAAGAGCATGAAATCGTTTTTATTTATCTTGACTTTGACCCTGAATAATGTGCATCTACATTTATATTTCTAAGTTGAGGCTTAGAAAGTGTCCAGTTTAAGGCAACAGAATTATCTCTTTCTTTAAGTTTTGCTTATTTTTTTATTCCTTCTTTTGAGAAAAAAAACTAAGAATCATCTTTTCAACAAGAATTCTTACATTTTGGAGTCTGCCTTCGCTCATCTTGTATCAGATTTGACCCCCACTGTTTGCCTAAATTGGATTGGAAATATTAGAGCAAATAATGCCTGTGGCCTTAAGCAAAACAATTTTGAAAGTTTGAGAAAAAGAGCAGAAGGACCGCCAGTGGGTCATTTTGACCTAGGACTCTAAATCATCCTGGAAATTGCTAGCAGAAACAAGCTTAATATTTGAAATCATAAAAAATTTGTCATTTGTGGAATATATGCAATAAAAAATGAGACATCTTTACTTTCATATAACCCCACTATAGGAACATAGGACATCAATATTGCAATTTCTTCCCCTCCCCAGTTTTGGCCCTCCTGCTCCCTACGCTTCTCCCATAACTCCCACTATCATACCCATTTGGTTCTATAAAATGCATGTATTCCCATATAAGAGGAACCATGTGATATTTATCAAATTTAATTTTCTGCATCTGACTCACCTCACCACTCAAATCACCACTCTTTAGCATCGCTTCCCAAACCTAGAATGGACTGCAGTGGCCATATCTTGATGCCTCTTCTCTAAGTACAGCAGAGCCCTTTATTGGGATGATTTGCTGAAAGGTCTGTCTGTCTTTCTTTCTTTCTTTCTCTCTCTCTTTCTTTCATATCTTGCTGTATTTGTTGATATTCTTTAACATGGCCTTACCCACCAGCCCACATAACAAAAAAACAGTAACAATAGGATTTATAATGCTAGACAATGTGAGAAAGAAAAAGAAGTTAAATTTCAAATTCCTTAGCTGAGTTCTGAAAAATAAATCCGGGTACATTCAAAAGACGTTCAGGTTATCATTACATTGTCTTCTTAGGATAAACTTACTTCAAAGACCAAATAAGTGAATTGCCACATTAAATGAACTTCAGTCTGCATCACAAAAGTATATTATGCACAAAGCAATAGATATAACACCATAGTGAGTTATTTCAGAATTTTTAAGGAGTTTTTCCCCCAAGAGAAGGAGAAAGAAATGAGTAGGAGTATCATCACAAATTTAGTTACACAGCATGAAATTGAAAAGTAAAATTCAAGAGTCACAGGTTGAGCTAGAAGCTGACTGAGTTCCTAGCCAATGGAGTAAGGCTGTGTCACCGTTTGTCTTGACCACTCAATGACAACTTCAGGGATAAGTCCCTCCCCACCAAACCACTTATTTACCAATGCTCACAGTTTTTAAAAATAGAAATATCCCCAACCAAAACCACTGCCCTTTGCTACTCCAACCCCAGGTAAATATCTGTACACATCATACACATCAAAACAGTTTCACAGATTAGGATACTATATCAATTCTTCATGCTGAATATATTATTATGTTTTGCAAAGTAATATACTAGTAAAAGTAATAATTATGGTGGGAAATTCCACAGATTTTCTGAGAAAGCTGGTACTGTTTTTAATGGGATATCATTCAAATGATGTCTTTTGTTTTGTTTTTTTTTGTTGTTGTTACACTTTCTCTTTAGATGTATTCTTTCCTACGTGTTCTTTGGTGATGCTTGTCTGTCTCTCTCAGAATTTTCTTTAAGTATTTTCTGCAGAGCTGGGCTAGTGGTCGCCAAT
Source organism: Ctenodactylus gundi (assembly GCA_004027205.1). Lineage (NCBI taxonomy): Eukaryota > Metazoa > Chordata > Mammalia > Rodentia > Ctenodactylidae > Ctenodactylus > Ctenodactylus gundi. The sequence goes on from PVKB01002173.1 coordinate 268,951, forward strand.
TTCTTTAGGGATTCTTGATAGTAAAAAGTTTTTACTTCCCCTCCAATTTCCAGGGATAATTTTGCTTGATACAACAACTTGGGTTGACATTTGCTGTCTTTTAAAGCTTGAAATATTTTGTTCCAGGCTCTCCTAGCCTTGAAAGTGTGCAGTGAGAAATCTGTTGTCATTTGAATGGGGTTGCCTTGGTAAAATTATGATTGTTTCTCCTTTGCTGCTTTTAGTATTCAGTCTTTATGTTGAATTTCTAAAGGTTTGATTAGGGTATGTTGTGGCGAGTCTCATTGCTGCTTAAGATCATTTGGTGTTCTATAAGCTTCTTGTACCTGAAAATTAATTTATTTTTCTATGTTTGGGGAATTTTCTTGCATGATTTCCATCAATAGGTTTCTTTTTTTTAACTTTGGTGCTGTCTGCTGGTCTTTCTTCCACACCCATAATTCTCAGCTGTTGTATCCAGCTACTTTGCTCAGTTCTAATTTTGGAATCATGCCTAATTATAGCATTTGTTTTCTCAGCCTTGTATTCAAGGTCTGAAATTCTGTGCTCACAATGTTCAAGTGAACTTCCCCTACACTCACATGTATTTTTTCCCAGATTTTTTCTCAAAATGTCCACTTCTCTATTCAAATGTTCCTTCGTGTATCTTGCATTTAATTATTTACCTCAGCCAACTTTTTATCTGTGGCTTCTATATGCCCAGTGACCTTTGTATCCATTAGGACCACTCTTTGTTTAGTAAGTTCCTCTTTAAGCTCACTGATTAATGCTCACCTTTCTTTGAGAATTCTCTCGTTTGAACTGGCTGTTGAACCCACATATTTGTTCTGTAACTTCCTTCCCCTGTGAGTTCCACTATTTCAAGGTCCATGGCACTAAGTTTCTGGGGTCTGAGGCATCTTTGTAGCTGTCCTGGGTCTCGTCTGTGTTTCTGTTGTTGAGGAAATTCACTTTAGAGGCTGAGAAGTTTCTTTGAAAGGGTATGAGGGTGCATGTGGATCCAAATGTCGTCTGCGTTCTGTGCTGGGAGTAGGCAGAGAGGGAGGACCTAACAGTCCAGTGTCCTGAGATGTCTTGTTCACCCTCACAAAATCTCTCCCCGCTTCCTGGCTTCCTTCCCCCAAGGGCCGGGCTCTCCACCCTCGGAGGTGCTCCCAACTACCACACGAGCTGTTCAGGGTCAGTAGCTGTTTTCTCTTCTTCGTAATCGTTTGCTGTGCCCGTTGCTTCCCAGGTGCTGTTTAAGAGTGACCCCTAAAACCCTAGGGTGCCTGTCTCATCCTTGTTTAATTCTAAACAGTTCAGGCTCACATTCTTCCTTTTTTTTTAATGACTTCCACTTACATCACTGCCTGTTATGACTGCTGAGCACTGCTTCTGACCTGATCTCCTTCTCAAGGGGAGCTTACGTTTTAGTGTGCACCACTCATAGGCTCGTTTTTGGAGGCTGGGGGTACCAGCTGCTGTCCATGCCTACCTCTCCTGGATCTGCGCTTACCTCAGTCAGAGGCTCCAGGCTCGGGGCTTTCCTCCGTCTGTGGATGCTTACGGCTCCAGGCCCCTGGGGTGGCTTCCAGGCCTGTTTTCCTCTACTTCTGATCTGTCTTCAGGATTTCTAACCTTCCCGTGGCCTCCTTGTCAATGTTGGGGGGGTCCTCCTTCCTCTCCTGTCTAAGTTGAGCAGGCAATCTATAACTATATTCCCAACTTGTTAAGTGGGTCCACAAGGAGACCTAGTGCGGCTGTGTTTCTCAGCCACCGTCTTGCGCAGAAGTCCCCAGTTAGCATGTTGACATTACTTGAGTCCACTCTTACTCTTTCTGAAAATTAATGAGAAAGTTAGAACACAACAATCATAACAACAAGAATGCATGTCATCTCATGATTAATATTTTGAAACGCAGCACTTTTTATTGAAAGAGTCTTGCTCTGTAGGCAGAGGTGAGTGCCTTGCGTAAATCTTCTAGAGGAGAAAAGAGATAAACACGTCAATTTGTAAATAAAGTGTTTTCTCCTTCTTTCTGTTAGAAAGGGGATTAAAAACTCATACTGCCTCTTCAAGGCCAAAATTACCATTCACCTCCTTTTCTTAGCAAGGCTAAGAAAAACAACCAAGTTTCTATGATTTTTAAGGTATTTTTTTTCTTGAGAAACGGTCTTGCTTTGTAGCCCAGGCTTGTCCTAAACTCACTGTGGAGCTCAGGCCAGCCTGGAACTCATGGCAATCCTCCTGTCTCAGCCTCCTGAGTGCTAGGATTACAAGCATACACCAATACTCCCAGTTTATGTAGTGCTGGGGAATAGAACCCAGAGCCTTGTGCTTCCTAGGAAAGCACTTTCATTGCTGTTCCATCCCTCCAGCCCCTGAAAGGCATCATTTTCTTACCATTGCTTTGATACTGTTGTTATTGAGTACTTATGCAAATTTATCATTTAAAGGAAATCTCCTTAATGCAGAGTACTGAGCCAAGTACTTTTAAGAACGCAAACTGGTAGAATCATTGTGAAAAGCAGCGTGGAAATTTCTCAGAAGAATGGAAATAAATATCCCCTTCAATCCAGTGATACTTCTGGGAATTTTTCCAACAGAGTTGAAAATGTCATATAGCAGAGATACGTATATACCTGTGTTCCTAGCAACACGATTAACAGTAGATAAAATGTGGAAGACATCAAAGTAGCCATCAACAGACCAATAGATAAGTAAATTGTGCTATTTGTACAGAATACTACTTATCTATTAAAGATAGATAGGTTTGAGCCATTTGTGGGTAAATGGAGGCAACTTAAGACTATCATGCTCAGGGAAGTAAGTCAGAAGCAGAAGGTTAAATATAGAATGATTTTTTCTAACATGAGAAACCCAGATCACAATCTTTTCATAGAACTAATTAAGAGGAAGAATGGGAACTGGTGGATTTATAATTTTGCCATGATGTGTGTAGGCACAAAATACTCAAGATCAATGTAAACATTATCTATTACACAGACACACATATATATATGTGTGTGTGTGTGTGTGTGTGTGTGTGTGTGTGTGTGTATCTGTAAAGTGGAAAAAAAGAATACAGTAATGAATGTCATAGAAACGTAACCTTCATAGAGCCTGGAGACACTTCCAGATGTATATAAGTTACTCAGGCATGAGGCATAGACTTCAAAGGATCATATCCTCAGGCTTTGGAAACCAGAGAAGAGGTCACTCTACCAGGCAGGAACATCTCAAGTAGCCAGCAACATCTTACCAATGCTGTGAAGAAGAGAAGTACCTTGGGATATATACCCAAGACAGACCAGTGCAGAGGCAAGGTTAGGATGTGCTGTATGTTCAACTGGAAGAACAGTTTGTAACACTGGTAACGGAAGTTTCTTGGACGTAGCCTCCCTCACAAGACCACTGATTGCCTATTGGATTCTGGAGAATGTGTGGAGAGACTGGGATTATTTTACATAGCAGACTGTGGTGGGCTATCTTGGCCTTTTTTCATGGCAGCATCGGATATCCTCTTCTATATCTAACTTAACATCCCTTGACAAATCCTTTGACATGTAACAGTCTTGTGATAACTAAGGAACTCTTTTAAGATGTAATAGCAAAACCCCAGCTTCCTACCAACTCCCAGAGCTAAGAATGCCCTTGGACAACATCCCAGGCCTCTAGTAGAAATTTCCCCACCTCAGGGTGGCCCGCCGAACTGATGCTTTCACTCGTGTTCTTTCAGGTGCTTTGATTTATGACTTTCTTCTGTTCGGTAACTATAGAAATTGTATGTAGGTGCTATTCATTGAAATATGCTGTTTGGGAAAACTGAATTCATGTTCCCAGGCCTAGATCACTCATATTCAGCTTCAGAATAGACTATCTCTTTCTCTTTAAGGCAAAAATAATGTTTTTGCACGGGAAATTTTAAGTGAAAGAAAATACTAGAAAGTTGGCCTGGAAATAGGTCTTAGCTTAAACTCCAACAGGAGAAATATGTATTTAACAGGTAAATAATGATTTGAAAATAGCTTTTTAATTGGTATGTGTTTGCTTTTAGCCAACACGCAAGATGTATATATATTAATGGGATCCCAAGCCTGGTGGCCCAAGCTTGTCAACCCAACAAGCACAAAGATCACACGTTTGAGGCCAGCCTGGGCAATGTAGAAAGACTATGTCTCAAAAAGAAAAAAGAAAAAATTAAAAAAGAGTTCAGTGTGTAGCTCCATATTGTTATATTTGGATACCACAAAGCCCACAGGAGAACCCAAGAGCCTCAGTCCAAGAGATGTTGACTGATAGCAACAGGGTATGAGGCTGCCCTCTGGTGCAGCAGCCACAGTGACAAAGGCAGGCTTGATATAGGTTGTAGTTAGCTATTGGCTGTGTTTGCAAAGATAAAACAGAGTGTATGTGACAGGAGCCAAGGTGAGAGGAAGGGTCGGGAGGAAAGGTCAGGGGAAGGGAAAGGGGTTGTTAAAAGCCAGAAGACAGCTGAGAAAGGACTTAAGAATTTAGATTCAGTCACTCTGCTGAGAATCAGAAGGCAATGCCCTTTGAGTATGAGCACATGGCAGCTGAGTTGCTTCTCTGACAGACACAGCAGAGAATTAAGCCCCGGATGGAATTAAGAATGCCAGAAGATGATCTCAAGCTAGTAGAACCTCACTTATCGTCAACGATATCAATACTAGTTTTCTATTGCTGTGAAGCTGATTTTCCACGAGCTTGGAGACTGAAAACCCCACCTGCGTGTGAGGTCATCATCTTGTAGGTTGGAAACCCAGCGAGGCATTGCTGGGATCTTGCCTTAGAGTTTTCTGGGGGTGTGCAAGTCCTGGGTGCCTTGAGGTGAGTCTACCCTCAAGCTCATTCGTAGAGCGTTTCAACTTGGTACAGTCGTGGAGCAAAGGTTGTTGCTTTGTTCAACAGAAGTCCTTGCTTTACGGAATGAAGTCCTTCCTTCCTTGCTGACTGTTGGTCAAGGGCCAATCTTGGTTTGTAGAGAGCTTTAAGCTGAGTCTGTACTGCAAGTGTCAGAAATGATGCTTTGGCGTTGTCTGATGCCTGAAATGTACAATACTTCCTCTTCTGTTAGCAGCCAGAGCAAACCCTCTGTTTATAAAGGATGCATATGACATACATCTCCTTTTTAACTAACTCAAAGTGACTGATACCCTATTTGCACCTTTAAAAATACCCTTTTCCTTGTAAAATGAGAACAGTGTAAAAATCGTATTCACAGTTGTGGAGACCAGGAAATGTGAGGTTGGGACATTCTAAGCTTCTGCCTACCATAGTATCTAGTAAGGAATCATTTTAATTCAGGACTAATGCAACTCTTCTGACAGTTTCTCCTTCACACTTCCCTGTGTGTAGCTGGTTGCCATTTCCATTTCAGCTCAAGGACAAAGGCAAGGGGAATGCGGGAAGGTCCGGGTAAGGAGATAAGGCTGGGATGGAACAAGAGCCCAGGCTGAAAATAGTTGAGTCTTTGGAAATTGGGGGTAAGCACATACGCTGGGAGCCCTGCAGGCGGCAGCTTGGCAGGGCCTGGGTAGATGTTCAGACAAGAGGAAATCTGTCACCACTTGGCTCGTGCCAACAAAAACTTCAGTCCGCATCGGCAATATATGCGTTTGGTGGCAGCGATGTGGTGATAAAAATAGAGAGTTATAAATGCAGTAGAAGATCTCAGAACTGGCTCCGCCTACCACCTGAGAATTCGTGTTTGTTTTACCACTGTAAGATCCAAAAGGCAGCCGTCTAAAGTTTATAAAAGCAGCAAGGATAATTTTTTTGCTATAATAATCTCTACTCTTTTGGAGATAAATTAAAATCCGTACACTACCCACCTCCTTCTGATCGCGTCTGTGTTAATTATGTCCCATAATCATCGTACCTCATTGAGTCCTCACGTGACACTTTGAGTTCTTTGCCACTCGGGTTAAAAGAAATTGGTGGACTACAGTCTGTAGCAGGTAATCAACATGGTTCCATATTCAGAAAAGCCAAGTTGCTTGCTAGGTTAAAGATGGAATTTGTTGAATGAAGGGGAGGAAAGGACTTCTAATGGGACGTGATTCCAGGGACTGATGTCTGGGTTGTTACTTGAATAATTAACACCATGTTCTAACGCTGAAGCAGGACTTTAGGTTCAGTGCTGGAAACATGGAAACCTGGCAGGCTGCTCACCAGGCAGGCACAGAGCCTCCCCAGTGGCCTGCCATGACGGCAGACAGCAGCTATGCAGTTGTTCTGTCTCTGTTTCTTTGTACGTCTCTTTCAATCTCTCCTTTCTGTCTTCCCTCCTTCTATCTCTCTCTCTCTCCCACTCTCTGATTTGTCTTTATATTCTGCTATTATGTAATTATGACTTAAATTATAATTGCTTAGGTTTTTCCTGAAATTTTAAAAATGTCATACAACCTTCAGTTCTTTTTTGTCACAGAGCTCTATGAAATATCCTGTATGATTTATTCTTTGGTCAGCAACACAATATCTATATTCTTTTCTCAAAACATTCTTTCTAGGGCCCAGAATTTCATGCCAGCCTATGGTTTTTATAACAACTGCATATCCTAGTTTCTGCAATGATGCACTAGCTCATCTGAAGCCAGTCCAAAGTATTGTATTAACCCTATAGTTTGTGTTACCAATAATAGACCTATACGTTGATCCATAATCATTTCTTACACATTTAAACTCAGTTCACGGAAGTTAAATACATATAAATACTAATAAAGAAACCTGTAGTGGGCTGGGGAATAACTCAGCACTTGCCTACCAAGCACAAGACCCTGGGTTCAATTCCCCAGGTACCGCATAAGCTCGATGTGGTAGCAACATGCCTGTAACCTCAACACTTGAGAGGCTGAGGCAGAAGGGTTGCTATGAGTTCGAGACCAGCTTGGGCTACATAGTGAGCTCTGGACCAGCCTAGACTGCAGAATGAAACCTTGCCTCAAATAAAAGAAAGAAAAGAAACAAAGCCATGGTAACATAAAAGACACTTAAGTGTGAATTTTTTTCTTATGGGAAAACAAATTTCATAAGCATATGCAATAATATCAAACGTTTTTAAAATAAACTAAAATGTCATGGTTCAGTTTTGTAAATATGAGAATGTGAGTGAGTGAATAGATTTTATCACATTTTAAATTTAAATCACATTGTTTTTTCTTGTATCAAGTAACATCTTGGGCAGTGAGTACCAAGTGTGTGAACATGACAACATTTTAAAATACAGATAGTTCCGGTGTAATCACTAACGGAAGAGGCTTCCACGTGGCATTCATTTCATCTGACTGGCAGATGATGACTCAAGGTGACCTTGGTCAGATGTGGTATGCAGAGGGCTAGGCAGTGCTTCTCGGGTACTATAAACTTAGATTTGGAAAAAGATCCCAACATTAAAGTTGAAATCATTCCGTGTTGCATTTCCTATTTTGTCTTTAGCCCAAGAAGAAAATCCTATTGCAGTGCAGTTAGTTTTTCCTGTCGGAATGGGAGAGATTTCTGCAAGGGTATTTCCCTAAAAACTTTTTTAAAAAATCAGTGTAGCCCCCAGCTAGTAGCACCCAGGTCTGCTTTTCTACAATCAGAAAAAGAAGATGTCCTTGGGCTCAGAGAAGTCCTGGCTCAGATGCCTGGGAATGCCCTAGATCCATGCTCAGATGCCTGTGGTTGGTAGAAAGAGCAAAGAAGACAGAAGGGGAAATTCCAGGGCACGGAACAAGCAGTGTGGGATGGCCAACTAACTGCCTGCTATTTGTCAGAGAAATGATCCTACTGCAGGAAAAAAAAAGGAAAGGAAGAAAGACCCAATGATCTGCCCGGACTAGCTGAGACCTCTGCACCATTCTCCAGTTGCAGAAGCGTTTGTTCGGTTGTTTTTCTTTTCAAAAAAAAATTGTATTGGGAGAGACAAGACTCCCAATTATGTGGGTGAGCGGAGCCGTTAGTTGACTTCCTAGAAGAAGAAAGAAAGAAAGAATGAGAGGAAGGAGGAAAGAATGAGAGGAAGAAAGAAAGGAAGCCTTTGGAAATTAAAGAAGCCCAGGAGAGGGTCCTATCAAGGACAATCAGCACTGGGGGTATGGGACAGAGCCCAGGGTTTGTTTATATCCTAAGAAGATGGGAGCACATAAAGATAAATTCAGACATACAGAAGACACGACCGATACAACGAAACAGCCCCCAGTAGCCCTCACTGTGCCCCCTCCTCGCTTTGCCCACGCAGATGCCATCATTCCTTCCACTTCGTGAAGGAGTTCTGGAAGTCCTCTGCTGTGTCTGCACAACGCGTGACCAAATGTGTAGTCAGCATTGGCGCTGAGCACCATCCTGTGGAAGGGCGATGCCTCTTTTGGGACTCTTTCCAAAAGAATTAAAAGCATCCTATAAAAGAGATACGTTTATACCCATGTTCACAGCAGCAGAACTAACAATAGCTAAAATATGGGAGATACCAATATACACAGCAACAGAACAATGAGTATTAAAATGCCCTCAACAGAGTAGTACTCATCTATAAAGACAGAGAGTGTGGGGTCTTTTGTAGGTAAATGGACACAGCTTGAGACCACCATCCTCGGTGAAGTCAGTCAGAAGCAGAAGATTAGATATCGAATGGTTTCTCTCATATGTGAAACCCAGAATACAGTCCTTTCATAGAACTCAATAGGTGGATAGTGGAAGGTAGGGGGCGGGGGATGGTGTGAGAAGGTCAACAAAGGAGAGGGAAAGGGATTATAATTCTGACACGATACATACATGCTCAAAAGTACACAAATTCAATTTAATTGTTATGTCCCTCGTATACACATATGTATTAATAAAGTAAGGAAAAGAAGAAAAACTCATTTCTCAAGTGATTTTTGTACAGATGATGATTTAAAATGCACTGGTATAGCCGAATGATTCTCAACTTTCCTGCACATGGGATTTGACCTTCAAAGTTTTAAAAGTCCATGTACCTGGGATAGACCCCCTGGGAATTTTTGTTTTCTCAGTTTAGGGAAAGCCGTGGGCAGCTTCCCATGGGATTCTAATGGGTAGCTATTATGGAGAGGTCAGTAGCTACCCTGGGCATTCTGTAACAATCTTTGATCAAAAGAAAAATGCCAGCCCAATTTTGAGTTTTCATTTCTGCTCCTGTAGGTTAAAGTTATTATTTTTCTTAAATCATGATTTTTTTTGCCACAGTGAACATTGAAGAATAATGAGACTTTCACACAACAGATTCTTACTCTTGAGAAATGAGTTCCGACAAGCGTTTCTTAGAATCCTGTTTAATTTATCTACTTATTAAAGATTACAAAATCCAAAGCGATACTGCCAAATGCCTCGAAGAGAGACATTCTCACCCCTTATTGTTGATGTTACAAGTATATCAAGTTGAATATATTCTTAGAAGTCCCAATTGACAAGATTTCTAAGGTCAACCTGAACTTTTCCCAAGAAACATGTGGGTTCAAGTCTGCAAAAACATTCAGTGTGAAGGAATGGAGTTGCCGTAAATTTATTTTATGAAAATGATTTGTACTAATTCCTACTAGAGCTCTATGTCTTCGATTAGGAAGCAAAATTCTGAAGTGCTACCGTGAAGTGTCACCATGGGAGTGTTTGAAGTGTGCAAAAATAGGCAACCGAACTGGGCCTGGTGGCACAGGCCTGCCATGCCAGCACTACACAGGGAGGATGAGGCAGGAGGATTGTAAGTTCAAGCTCTGCCTTAGCAACTTGGTGGCTTAGTGATACCCTTTGTTAAAAAAAAAAAAATCGAAACAACAACAACAAAAAAAAAGGCTGGACTAAGAGGAGTGAGGATGTAACTCGGTGTGAAGGCCCTGGGTTCAATCTCCAGTATGAGAAAAAAGAGAGAGAGAGAGAGAGAAAGAGAGAGAGAGAGAGAGAGACTGTATGTGTGTCAGTGTGGGGATGGTAATATGACTCAAGTTCCTACTCAGTTCTGTATACAGTATGGCACCTGTAATATGGCTAGGAGGAAGATGTACACCAGACTGAGGCCCACAGAATTGCGACACTCAGCACGTTGGTGGCGAGAGAAAGAAAGATAGAAACGGACAAGGGTCAGCAGAATTATTGTCGTTATTATTTGGGGGGGGGGAGGAGTCACAAAGTTGAATACGGATCCACAACCAATGAACACGAAGAAGTCATCAGATGAGAAATGATCTCTTGGCCACTGGAGAGAATCTGGAATTTGGGGCCTGTGATGAGAAAACTAATATCCCAGAAAGGGAACAATCAAAAAAAGGAACAAATAAAGTATTATCATTCTCTGGATACAATGTAGGTGTGGAGAAATCAGAAAAATAAATAACTGTCGTGGGAAGTGAGGGACATTGTAAATAGACAAAGATTGAAGAACTTAGGGGCCAAGAGGGAGATGCGGTCTCGTGTCTCGGGATAGAGGAAGTTCGTGACCCTGTTCAGCAGTCAAAAGGAAGGTCAGAGCCCGTAAAATCCCAAGAGACGCTAAAGCCACCATCCTCTTTTGAAGCCCCCATCCTTCCCTATCTTTACAGAGACTGCTCTCCTTTTTGTGAATTTATGTCAGCCTCCAGCTTAATTTTTATAAGCCTCGGCCTTATTTTTGCCCGTGTAATTTTAATTCATGTTTTAACTGTTTTCCCACTCATAATTATTATTTTTAGTAGTTTGCATTGCAGTACATAAAAATTATACTCAACTTGTGGAAATGGCACATACTGTTGTCACATTACGTTTACCTGTATTGCTTTCTAATTTTCTCCCCTTTTTTTATCTTGTCTTTTTTTTTTAAGTTTTGAAAGTAAAATGAAAAGCTAAAAGCAAGGAGCAAATCGTTTCTCCAGGATAAGACTGAGGAAATGGTACATTGAGACAGCGATTAGGTCCATGTAAAAGCCGGTATTTCTTCCCATGGTAACTTCAACATGGCCATGGGCTGTGGACTCAGTACCGCAAGACAGGACACGACAGTCTTAGATGGTCTTTGTTGCACTTGAGCCAGCACTCGGCAGTAATGGCAAGAGTTTGTTCCTCTCTGTATGGATAGAGGATGTCTGTTATTTCTTGCTGTGCCAAATTCCCGGGCCTACGACAGCTTCCGTGCAAATCTTTGTCAATCAAGTTTGGCTGCAGCCATGGGAACGCAGAAACAAAACCTAAATCGTTTCACTGAAGCTTCCTTGGAAACCTGTGAGAAAACATCACAATCCTCACACAACCACGGTCTGAGAAGGATGGTCCGATGTCATCCCACTGAGAACTGTCCCAAATTCCGGAGACGCATCAGATATCTTCACTTGGCCCAGTACTGTGTCATAGATGTCGGGGTGTTTACTAAATTTACCCGAGAGAGTATCTCTTGATCTCTCCCTTTCTAGCTGATGTTGCCCCGCTGTAACAAAGGAAACAACCAAGAATACCAACACACTTGGACCTTGGCAGCGTTTAAATGAAAGAAACGAAGCGCACATCAGTTTTCCGTATTAAATTAAGTCACCGTTTCTACATTCCAAATATTACTTATCTTTAACTCTCTGTCCCGGTAGTTTTTTTTTTTTTTTCTTTCAAGGCCATGCATGCAAATGTTGCCATTTTGCTGGTCTGATCTACTTCCAGAAGAGAAAGAAGAAAATATTAAATTGAAACACCTTAGCATAAATTGTTGGGTAATACATACTAAGCTGAATAGGAAAATTCTACTTGTCTGAGGCAAGATAGACAACATTTTCTCACATTTTCCATGTCTATCTTGAAAAGAATCATATATGACAACATGAGAACACTATAGAGTGTGAGTAGATAGAGAATTTTTAAATTATGCAATGAAAACCTAAAAGTTAAAATGCAGAAATAGCAGCTCCCCACATTAGAACTGTACCAAGGGCTGGATGAAAATGTAGATTCTCAGGCCATATGCCTGGATTTTTCAATTCCAGCATCTAGGAAATCTGCATGTTGAAAAAAAAATGAAGAGCTCATGTGCCCATGTATATCTTCATGTGACTCCAGTGTGATAACAAATTTAGGGGCTCTGAATGTAGATTTTCGTTCTCTTTGCACACATAGGGACACAGAAGGCACTGTAAACCCTACATCTGATTCAGAGTCATTTGCATTGTGTGCTGTTGGTTCTGGTTCTTGCCCCAAAAGGGGTAAATGTGACCACCTGTCCTGAGCATAGCCTTACATGAATGCTGTGAGGGATGTGGAAATAGTAAAGACATGTCCCTTTCTTCTTGCAACACCCACAAGAGTAACAGGCACACATGGAAAACCTCGACATAAATGTCGCCATTGATAAGGGATGACATTAGCATAAACTTGTGTGGGAATAGACAAAAGAGTGAGTTTTGACAGGATTGGAATTCAGGTAAATATTTTTTGCGAGAGTTCTGCTAACTCAAGTCTTGGAGAACGAGGCAGATATTGATAAAGTGGGCATGGTGGCTCAGGCTTATAATACCAACGCTCTGGGATGTCCAAAAAAAGTTTCTTTTCGTTCAAAAAAGCAAGAGAAAAAACGGCAGGCCACAGATTGGACACAATATAGTGGAATCCAGTAGGGGCCAAGGAGGGAAGTAAAGCACAGGATAAGATTGGAGTCTCAATGTGACCCCTCTGGAGCTGATGTGTGTCTTCCATTTTTATAGTAATCTACTCACCAAAGGAAATCCACAGGACAGATATAGCCTGTAGGTCTTATTTTGATGTCTTGAATGCGAAGTCCAAGGCCAGAGCTCTTCCCTCGTCATACCTACCACGTCCACAGCTCCAACACCATCTAAATGGTGATGCTGAAAACTGTATTACCTCCTTTCCTGGTTAGTTCATGACCCTTAGACATATATTTTCCAGTTCTACTTAAATATTCCAGTGGACATTTGAGTGAAACTTCAAAATCAACTCAACTGCATAGACAAATAAGACCCTCAAGAAGTTTCTTACCTGCCCAATGTCTAAAATCCACACGTGGTGCATGACTGCTACTATTGTATGCTAACTCACCATCATTTCTTATTCCTTAGAGGGGCCACTCTGGTCATGGAAGATTAATATTTCATCAGTACTACATGTAATGTTTCTTTTTTCCTTTACTATAACAAAATACCTCAGGCTGGGAGATTAGTAAAGAAAGCAGGTTTATTTAGTTCAGAGCTTTGGAAGTCCAAGAGCATTGATCTGGTTTTTTGCTCGCTCCTGGTGGTAAGGGCCTCATGGTGGATGGCACTACAATGGTAGGAGATCTTTAGAGTTTTTTATTTATTCTATTAACTTTCCCTCCCCCCACCTCATTTTCCCATCCCCACGTGGTATGACAGGAATCCAGAGGCCCTGGAGGGACCAGTCTTGCTACTTTTGTAAGATTTCATTCTATTGGGAGCTGATGGGGTGTTCCATGAGAGTTACCTTAATTCCTTCCAAAGGTAATGCCCCAGATGACCTAACCACCTCCCTGTAGGCCCCACCTCTTAAATCCTTTGTTTCAAGAGATTTTTGTGACATTAAGTGTCATAATTCCAAGTCCTAGAATTCCAATGTATCTCGTCCTTGCACCGAAATGGGCAAAGATGATGATGGTGCAAATATGATCACCTTTCTCTTATAATTCTGTGCATAAACGTTCCAGTCCTGTGCCTGTCACCAAGCTGAGATCAAGGTTGCAACACACAGGTCTTTAGGGGACAAACTATATCTAAGTCATACATACCACTGCTGAAACACTGATTGTTTCAAAGGTGACTGTGTCGTACACTTGTCAGTGATCAGATAAAAAGCTACTTAATATTTTACGGTACAGCCCTTTGGGAGGTAGACAGGGTGTAGTTCCCGGGTACTTCCCCGTACTCACCTGGTCCTGGTAGGTTCATCTTTCTAGGTATTGAAATTTTAAGTTTCTTGAGCACGTCGTAATTCCCCTGGTCACATTCCTTTATAAAGACTATTCCTTCCATTGCTTTTCCTTGTGTATCTTTAGATTTCAAATTTAATTGCAAATTTCCATAAAAATGTGTCCTGAATTCTAGAAGCACATGCTAGGCTTCATGCTTTCTGACAGCACTTTGTTTCCTTTATACTGTTCATCACAGACTACGTGTCATTTTCATTCTTTTTTTTTCCCTTGGTCTGATCTTGCTGTTATTACTTGAAGGTAGAAATTGTACCTGTAGCCACTCAAACCATTTTGAAAGAGTTGAGGAATAAGTCAACATATGCAGTTGAGGGTATTCAGGGTAAAACCAGGGTTTCTATTTCATTCTGGATATATTTAATCTAGAAGTAAACTTCCATCATTGTTTACTATCAGTAAAGGATACTGGCTTGATCTGCATTTAGGGAAAAGCACGACTAATAATTTCTTGTAGAGGACATAGAAGGGACTGTGAATGTTGGAAACATCTAGGCAGAATCTGATGTCGGATTGAACAACAGCCACCGCTAAAGACAGAGGAGGGGCAAATTTTAATAAAGTTATGAGGTTCAATGGATGGGACCTTATGACCTTGGAGGTGCATGGAATAAAGAGAATCACAGCTTTCTTGTGATGTTTAATCTGCGCAAACGGAAGGAAATCAGAAAAATCTCAAAGACAGTCATTTAAATTTCCTTCATCTTAGCTGCAGAGATGACTGCAGCTGAATCTCAGAACTCTCTCAGTTGCTTCTCATGTGATTCAAACATACACAGAATGAATTTTTAAGTGTCTAAGCTAAAAGCAATAGCTTTTTTTCTTTAAAAAAATGTTTTTAAAACATAATTTCTAATTATATCAGTGTAGACCAATATGTCTAAAGCATTTGGCAACCTGCCTAGACCCCATGTGAAAAATGAAGATCACAAGAATATTTAGAAAAGTGGTAAAATAATAGCAACAGTTAAGTTACACCAGTGCACTTTATAGCAAGATGTGATGGCATACATCTGTAAGCCCAGCTACTTGGGAAAGTGAGGCAGGAAGGTGGCAAGTTCAAGGCCAGCTTGGGCAATTTAGGGAGACTCATCTCAAAATAGAATGTAAAAATATCTGGAGGTTGGTTGAGCCCTGGTCTAGCATGTGTCAGGATGTGGGTTCCGACCTCCAAATGACAAAAACTGTTTCAGACATACTAAGTAAAATGTGATAAAGTTATGTCACTGCTGCCAATAAATTTGTAATCGTAGTGGGCGGTTACTGTCTACAGTGCCCACACTCTAACTCTTGTGGTAGACTTTGGTCTTTTTGGTAATTGAACCAAAAATTCAGCTTGTTATTTTTCATTACTTATAAGAGCCGATATTTACTTTGGACCTTACATGTATGTTATTTTCAGATTCTTCGGACCCAGCACAAATTTAGTCATTTGTGAGATCCATGCAGTTTATTTTATTCAGAGACTATCTTTTGACATCTTTTAAACTCTGAAAGGTCTATAAACCAGTTGCAGTGGTACATGCCTGTCATTCCAGCACTCAGCAGGCTATGGCAGAAGGATTGCTGTGAGTTCAAGGCCAGCGGGGGCTACACAGCAAGTTCAAGATCAGCCTAGGCTACAGACACAAAGAATCTGTGTCAAAAAAAAAAAATCTTAAAAGATCTATTTTCATGATTATCAAAAATTAGGAATTATTACTTGTTATTAGGCCAAATGAAGCTGACAAAATAGCACTGTATTCTGTTTTATCACCAAAGAAAATGCTGAATAGGAAGTATGTGAAAGAATGTAATAACATAACAACATTAATTATTACAGAAATGTGTTTTTAAGTACCAGTGGTATGGGAGGACCCATTTCCCAGCCCTTATGGCTGTGTTGCAGTCCTCTGAGAAGCAGAAAATTAGAGTATCAGCCCCGCCTTGCACCTAATTTCTACACTCACTATTTTGGTTGAGAAGGGGGCAAGAAGGATGGATACCATCCCATTCCCAAAGGCATGGGTCTGCAGTTAATTAGCTTTAACTCATTTATTCAGTGATCCCATTGATTTCACTTTCCAACATCTAATGTAACTTGCAGAAATGTGTATCATGGTTTGGGGAAAAGATAGACATTGGGAACAGAGAGAAGTAGAATAGGATGGCCAACTCAACTCAAGAATAATTGTGTTGTTGTACTTTATAGATGCATAGTATTCCATTGTGCATAAATACCACAGTTTGTGTATCCACTGGTCTGTTGATGGGTATTTTGGTGACTTCCATATTTTAGCTATTGTTAGTTGTGCTGCTATGGACATGGGTATACCCAGATCACAACTCTTATGGAACTTAAAATGAAAATCAAAGTGAAACAGGGGGGTAGGGTGGGGAGGGAGGGATGGGTAGGAGGAGGGACAAAAGGAGAGTGGGAAAGCCCTTGTCACCTTGATAAGATAAGTAGGTGCACAAAATGCCAAACTTCATTGTAAACCTTAAACTTTGCACTTATACATAAAAATAAAATGGGGGGGGGGAGAATAATTGTGTTGTCATAAGGCATCATGTCAAATCCCTCTTCCCCCCCCCCAAAAAAAAGAAATGGAAGTTAGGGCCAAGGATAGCTCTCAGCATCTCAAGTAGTTAGCATTACACAAAGCCTACTTGAAGATTAATATTAACATGCAGAATTGAGTTTCAAAGGGAACTCAGCAGAAAGCGCGACATTATTAACTCCTCGTGAGAAAACAGCTTATGGTGTTTGATGTTAGCAATTCACTAAAAAAGTCGATCAACCAAGTATCTAGCTGTAGGACCTGGCCAACGTAGACCCAGAGGATTGAGTTGGTATATATTCTAATGAAATTAAGGAGACTCGTTATGGAAATGGATGGTTCTTTAAAAACAGTTATCCATTTATGAATTAATTCATTTATTTATTTGGTGGTACCAGCCAGCCCAGTGTCTGTATACTGAACTACATTCCCAGCCCATTTTTGATTTTTGATTTTGAGACAGGTTCTTGGTGAGCCCTCAAGATGCCCAGGCTGGGCTCAGACTTCTGATCCTCCCACCCCAGAATCCTAGAGTACTGAAATTAGAACAATAAATGCCTACTCCTTGGGCAGGCAGCCTATTAGCAAGTTGGTTGAAGGGTTGTCATCGTATGACACCATGGAGGGGCCTGTCAGGTGTCACGTGTGTTGTAACGATGATTTAATTCATCGTAAAACGTCGTGATCATTTTCTTGTGGCATCTATCGTCAGGAGTATATAAATAGTTCTAGCTGTTTAGTTGTGTCTTCAGCATCGTTCTCACTCACATAGGCATACTGAGAAATAGTTGGAATTTAAAATATATTGTGTGGTCATGGGTCAATATAAAGTTAAACACCCTCTTGGGGATTAACCCAGGACCTTGGCCTTGTTAGCACAGTGTCACAAATAGGACCCACCTCGCTGGAGGCAGACGGGAGATCCCCTAGGGCCTGTCATTTGATCTCTTTTTATTCCTCACCTCCCTGTTGCATTTACATGCCAGTCAGGGTTTCCCTTTCAAACAAAGCAATCATGTGGATAGTGTGCTTGGACTTTGTTTTTCCTGTTAATTAGATAATTACCTGCCTCCGTGTTGAAGTAGACAGTCTATAGATACTGAACTCTAGAAGTAATAGGCTACAGGCCACCCACACGAAGACTCCTGCCCAGGGACCCCCAGTGTCCCAACAGTCATAAGGGTACTGCTTGAGGGTAAATGAAAAGCGGGAATTAATTCAGTGACTGTTTTGGCAAAATCTAAAGTAACAGCAGGGTCCCCGAAGTTATGTATTCAATGGGACTTTGTTTCTGCCACGGAGGATCTGTGGCATTGACTGCCTACCATGGTAAGGACTGCGTGATTTCAAGCTCCGAACGTTGTACCGTTTCTGCATTGAGACTCGGGATTTCTTCTTCAGAAATGGAGCGTTGCTTTTGATATACAGGGCAGCAGGTTGGCTGGCAAATATAATAGAAAATCACTCATCATCCTTGCATTCTGATATGTCACTTTAAAGGGCATATGAGATTTTTTAAAAAAGAAAGAAAAAGAAAAGAAAAACAAAGCAACTACTGACTTGGAAAAAAGGCTTACCAACTGCTGCAGTTATAAAACATTACAAGCATCAAAGATGTGAATCGGAAGCCTGCATGTTCTTCAAGTCGCAGCGATCCCATGTTAGGGGCACTGTTATTTTAAAATAAAATTGTGGTTGGATACACACAGAAAAAGCTATTTTTCTGTGTTAGCAGACCTTTTTTTTGAGACAGATTCTCTGGTTTGGGGCTAATTTCTTCATCAATGTTCAGAAGACCTGTTGATAGTTTATTTATTACCTAAGAACGTGAAATCATATAATTCAAATGAATATTTTTAAAGGCACCAGGTGAAACCAGACACTTGGTAAAGTCAATCCCAAAGCTCTGTTATTAAAGAACATTTCTTTTCCTAAGTTAAGTTTGCCAAGTTAACCACAGCACAGTTTACGTCTATCAGTAACACACGTTATGCTGGAGAACCAACACGTGTCTGTACATTTCCGGTTAAAACACTTCTGTAAACACTTTCATTGACGTGATTTGATCTGAGAACTTTGTGCATCTTACCCAAGCTGCATTAGTCATGCTCATTGAAACAGATTTCACATCCGTATTTCTACCGCAGCTAGGGCTGATGTTTCCGTCCCCTTTCCCATGGAGTGCTTCAGGACAGCAAGCACGTATCTTTGGGGCTTGAATTTTCTTGCAGCATAAGCTTTTGAGACTACGAGACGTCTAAGATCCTTTGACTCTTGAGATGATTTCTACAGCTCTAAATGGTACATGGGATTCAGTGATTGAAACAATTGGTATTATGGTAATAAAACCAACTAAGCCCTGAAAGTGGAAGTATTTAATAACAATTATGGCTTGGATCAGGAAGGTTCCACAGAAGCCTCATATGTTTAGGTGCTGTAGATTATCTGTGGATTTCATGTGCCATTACGAGGTGGGCTTGGCTTGACAGGGCAGATTACTGAGAATGTGGCCTGGAAGGAAATCCTCTTGCACCAGCTACTTCCGAAGCTTTTTCCTTCTCTTGCCGTACGGCGAAGACCTGTTCTTTGCCAGACTCTTCCTGCTGGGGCCAGCCACCCCTGAGTGGCGTGAGACTCCCTGAAACTGAGAGCTAACTAAACTTTTCTACTCTTAAGTTGTGAGTGTCTGGTGTTGTATCTCAGCCGTGAAAAAAAGTAACTGATACAATAAGCACAAAATGTCATGGTTCTTACGTGGACGGGTGGGTGAGACCATGTTAAAGAATCTCAACAAAGATAAACTAAAATACAAAAAAAAAAAAACTTGTGGCAAATCGTCCCAATAAAGAGTTCTGCTGAATCCAGAGAGGACACATCAAGATTTGGCCACTGCAGCCCATTTTTTAAGGGCAGGAAGCTGAGCTAACGAGTGGAGCTTTGAGTGGTAAAGTGAGTCAGACACAGAAGATTCAACATGTAAAATATCGCATGGTTTCTCTGATTTGGAAAACCCAGAACACAGGGATTCTACAGAACCAAATGAGTGTGATAGTGGGAGTTAGGAGGGGATGAAACAGTGTGGGAGGGCCCAAAACAGGAAGGGCTTGTAAAGCTGCTATGATATATATGTGCACAAACTACATCAAGTACATTGTAAACATTATGTATTGCATATTTATAGAGAGAGAAATGGGGGGGATGCTGCATTATAGTAAACCACTCAGAAATGCAGCTAATAAGAGACAAAAATCATTAAATCCATTCCAGGACAAAGGTAGCTAGGAAGGGACTCCTGCCGATACAGGGTCCCAAATCAAAGGGAAAGCTTGTTGCAGAATATGGAGAATTAGGATCACTTTCTGGAACAGATGAGGATTGGTTGGGGCCAAGTGACCATGAGCTTTGAATGTCACATTGAGTGGATTCAGTTTCAACTCATGGCCGTAAATGTACGGGGATCACCTCACCAACTAATCTCATGGAACCCACAGCATAGCTCTGCGCTACCGGCAGAAGATTCAGCAGAATGGCTTAGGCTGAAGTGGAGCAGAGGACGGTGGGATTATTACATTTTTTAATGGACAAATGATAATTGCTAAGACTTTGAAAAATACCACCACCGCATGTTCATTTGTGTATTCAATAAGACAAAAATTATTACAGCATAAAATTGGATAGGAAACAACATATGCTAACTGAAAACTCAACTTTAGCAATGTACCAAAGTGGTGAATATTAAATTCCCTCAAGCACATTGCTAATTTACTGCACTTGAGATAATGAAACCAGATAAAGAATAGGAGGAAGTTGGTGCAATTTACTATTTCAAAAGATGTTCGGGGCGGTGGGGGCGCAGGGTGGTGCTAGAACAAAGCTTGTCTAGCAAGAGACAAGGCCCGGATTCCATCGGCAACACAAACCACAACAGGAGAAGATTTGTTCACTGCTCTATTTTTTTAAATGTATACATTTATTTATTTTATCTCAGTCATTTGGTCAACTCATACCAGCATATTTTGACTCCTTACAGCAGCAATAATCATGAGAAGGGATAATAATGGAGTTGGATGCCTCCTTCTAAATGTAACATGGTGGAAAGCGATGACTCAACATAGCCTACTACACTGGCGGAGAGCACAGTACTCTATATGTCAGCTTTTTAGAGAAATTCTTCCAAATGCCTTGAAGTGTGAACTGTAGCGTTTGGAAAGCACTTCCTGTCACGGTAGCATGCTTGCACCAGTAAAAGGAAACTGCCGGGAAAGACAAATATCTACAAGACTGCGGCAATTCAAATGCCACGAAAGTGGCCGAAGTGACTGACGTGGAGTCTTCACGAGATAACTCTGCGGGAGAATGCTCATAAAGTGAGTGGCTAAGGGAATGTGGATGGAACACACATCACAGCTCCTTTTTTTGTCACTGTGACTCAATACTTAGCCATCCACGACTACAGGGAGAAAAGATGTATTTTAGCTTACAGTTTTGGAAGGTCCCCGTCAGTTCCCAGGTGGGTGGCTGGAAATGATAGCATTACATGATTGGGCCGGAGACACAAGTCTTCAAGGCGTGGCAGAACAGAGCCACATCTGGGAGGAAAGACGAAACCAGCACACACTCGTCTGCATCAAGTCCCAGGCATCTGCCCTTAGGATCTGGGACCCAACTCCCCACATTATACAGTAGCCATGACACTTTTCAGGGACACTCCAGATTGAACCACAACAAATCAATATGAAAAAGAAGAGGAAAGATAAAGTCACAGTCATATGATTCTAAGACACTTGACAATGTTAATCACTGATCAACGTCACTTTTCAAAGTGAAAGAATTCATCTACATAAAGGAATGAGAACTCTCAGAAATATTAGCTCGCCAAGGAAATACGTAATTCTGATCTCATACTTCGCTGATGGACCCCATTAACAGCGGTTAGTATGACTCCTACAGCAAACGCTATAATTACAAAAAGAAAAAAGATTATGGCAAGCTCTGTGTTATACACTAATATCCCAGCCTTCTAGGCGGCCGAGGCAGGAGGATCACAAATTTGAGCCCAGCCTAGACAATTTAGCAACTCAGTGAAACCCTGTCTCAAAAATATTGGCACTGGACGGGAGACATCATCAATTACTATGAAAGCCCTGGATTGGATACCTAGTACTATTTTTTTTTTAAATAATAGGGAATACAATTTGTGAATCACTTACTAAATGTAGACAGCACAATATATGCAGCAAATTGTATTCCACTACTTACAGAATTCCTTTCCTTATGCGTCAAAGACGTTTGTACACATTTTACAGTGTTATCTATAATAAAAAATAGCAAACAACCCAGATACCCATCGATAAAGAGATAAATCATTATATTCATACAAATAAATATTATGTGCCTGTATATTTCAACATAGGTGAATCTCCAGGACTTAAAATCGAGTGAAAAAGCAAGCCAAAATCATACATTTGAGAGGATTTGATCAATATAAAATTAAAGAATGTGCAAAACTGAATAAAATACTTTAGTAATACATGTGTAATAGGAAAATAAAACCAGGAAACTGAGCAGAATTTTTTTAAAAAATAGTTAATGACTAAGGAACAGAAGGAATACTGGTTATTTCATGTCCCCGCATAATTCAGATTTTGCCTGTGTGGATCACACATATATTTATTTGTGTGCATATGTGTGTGTGTGCGCGCACGTGTGTGTGTGTGTGTGTGTGTGTGTGTGTGTGTGTGTGTTTGTCTCCGTGTCCTTAAGACTCAGATGCATTTTGGAAAACGAAAAGCACAGTGAAACGAAAACTTTCCTATTTCAGTGCTTAGCATGAAAGTTAAGTTTTTTTTTTCCAGTAACTGAGAGCTGTTCACACACCAGCGTTATGAACTCCGGAGGCGGGACCAGTTCCTATTAGCGTGATGAATGTACCTTACCTTCTGAGGTGTACATGTAAGGCCTCTGACTATGAAAACAGAAATCCCTTCTGGGGTGGCGAGCAGCTGTACGTATGCAGACTATAGACACTTGCCAAGCCACGTGCTGTGGTGCAGAAGCCCTACAGCTCCCTGAATAAATGCCCCACACATAATGTCGAGCTGTAAGATTCATGGGATAAAGAGAAAAAAAATATTACATGGTCAGAACTCAGGTCTAGTTATAAAATTACCTGAAGGCTGAAGGCAGAAGCCTGTCCTAGTAGCTCAGGCGACAACCTCTTTGAGTTCATTTATGTGTTTTTATCAGACAAATTCCATTTTAAATTTCGTTTGGTCGGATTCACATACACACACACACACACACACACACACACACACACACACACCCTTCCAGCGCAAGATACCTGTACACTCTACCCTGTCTCACCTTCTGTTGAGTTGCATGTCCAGTTACTTGTCTTGGCAGGGGGATGGAGCACATATTTAACTCATTAAATTTTTTAATAAGGAGGTGAGACCTTATGCTGACCTACAATAAAGCCTTTATGGATTTAAGGAAAATATACATTTTTTTGCTTGCAAAAATTTTTGCTTGCAAAATTGCTAGGTTTTGAAATGTGCTCTCTTTATGGATTATGATATAATGAAAACATTTTAGGACTGCGCTTGGAAATGACAGCTACTAACACGGAGAGCTCTCAGTTACCTTTTAGCGTTGTGGTTCTACGTGCCTATTCTTAATTACATTATATTACATGTAATAATACCTTAATTAAGGATATTCTTCAGCCACTCCCTTTTATCTAAATACATCTGAGGTTGCGTAAACATTCTCATCTTTCTGACTCTGCTAATGTCACTTTTTCCTCCACAAAAAAGGAAGATAAAGTTTCATTGCTTGTAAAATAAATTTGAGCCCGCTCACCAAACTCTGGCCCGATGACGGGTTTCCTCGTCCCCAGCCACAGACTGGCTTTGCATTACTGACCTGCCTCTGCCTCCTCGTATCTGCTGTATCTTCCCCCTTTGTCTCAAATATACCCCTTTGTGTACATCGCCACGTCACACTGTTTACACGCCTCCTGTTTTTCCTCAATCAGTCGTCTCACCAATCCCTCTGTATGAGCTTGCTGGGTCCGGCGTGGCCTTTCAACCTGGCAGGAAAAAAAAAAATGCTCTACTCTCTACAATCTCACTGTGGTTAACTTTGCATGACAACATGCGTAGGCCCGGGTTTTGGTTGAAGGCCAGCCTAGGTGTTGCCAGGGATGGATTTTTTTAGAGATGCTTTTCCCATTTGAATCCAGATTTCAGGACAACAGATTGGGCTCCATAATGGGGGTGGGTCTCCTCTTATCAGTTGAAGATCCTGCCAGAAAACTCTGAGATCCCCTACATTTTGAGGAGTTGCTCTCCCAGACAGCCTTCAGAGTGCGGATGATAGAATCACGTGCTCTCAGAGTCTCCCACACTGCCAGCCTGCGCTTAACGTCTCGGATTGGCTATACACCTATACACTACGGGTTCTGTTTCTCTCAAACTGCTTTCACTTGTGTGAGAGAAACTTGCGATTCCAAAGGTGAGATCACATGGTGCTTATCTGTTGTACTTGGCCTGTTTCACTCGGCATAATAATCTCCAATTCCATCCGTGTCATCACATGCTGATTCGTTTCTTGATCTTGGTACCAGGGTATCTTTCAACACAATCGCTTTCTTTTACCTTTACCAAGTACGATTGGCAAACAGACTTTGCAGTCATAAAATACCATGTTGCCAAGTACTGTTCTGGGTCTCAATGAACATGGTTTGTGGAGGAAGGCACGGATAAATGGAGACACTAAATTCTTAGGATTTGAAATGGAAGTTAGTTTCTGAAGTCCAAGTTGCTGTCACATAGCCTGGTAGTAAAGCTGACCATCAGGTGACTCGTGAGAAGTTACCAATAGGCTAACAAGAACGTGGTTACGGCCTTTCGGTCAATTCAATAGTGCCCAAACATTCATCAAAAATCCACCCCAAAATGTGGCAGAATGAGGATGAGTCAGGCAGGAAGCCGTGGTCACGAGTGAAGAGAATGGAGAGATTGTCCATTGAATTCAGTACAGTGGAATTCAATAGAGTGGAAAATACTTGTGACCTGAAGGAGATCTGTCTCAGCCCAGAAATGGGGCCTGTCCTCAGTCTGGAGCAGGTGTTGGGAGGGGTGACTGCACGTATGCATGCCTTTGGGTAGCGTGGGACAGGAAATATGGGAATTGGAGGAAAAGGAGGCATTTTGTGCAGTTTTGCTGATGCTAAGAGGATAACGAGAACAACAAACGAGAGATTAATTGTCCCTGTGCATGTGGGGGTGGATTGAGGAGAGTCGGGCTCCTCAACCTCTTTGCTCTGTGATTCTGGGGATAGTGAAATCACTTGTTGGGAATAGATTAGAAGAAAACTGTGGAAGTTCCACCCAGGAAACTCATTATGTCATAGAAAGTAACCTCATGCTTTTGTCACAAATGTGAAAATATGTGTACATGTTTGGGAAAATAGGTGTACATGTTCCTTTTTGGTTCGGGTCTGTGATTTGGTCACAACAGCCAGACTGTAAGATAACGTTGACTTCTTGGTGAATTAATCCATGTGCGACCCCTGACGGACACTCCCATATTGAAAGCTTGGCCTCAGAACTCTCACAAGACCTGAACCACCAAATTTAAGGCAATAGAAACAAAAGCAAAGGAGCCTTGAGATTCTCACCAATCTATAGCTGTCCCACTACTCCCAGATACATGAGACTCTGGGGGACACTTCAGATCCAAACCACAGCACGATGACATCCCTCTATAAATGAAAGAGACTTGCCAAACATCGTCATCAAGAAGAAAGGGAGAGGGTGAGCACTCGGAAGGGCACGTGAGCTGAATCCACCCTGGAGAATACCCAGTGGCCCTGGCTGCAACTTGACACATTGCAGTGTTTGCCACCTGAAGGAAGAGAGATGTTATTTCACTGCTTGTCACTCTTATAAATTTTGGAAAAGCTTTACTTGTTTCATTTTTGCCTTTAAATATATACTACATATTAAAATCAAACAACATAAAGGTTTATGAAGCTGGCTCTCTCCATTGATTTGTTCCACTCGCTGGATATTGTCAAAGGACCATGCTCACCAGAAACCTGCGTCTACTGTTAGACTTTTCTTTTATAAAAAGAAGTACATAATGCTAAGAAGACAATGAAAAAGAAGGAAAAGTAGAAGGCTGCAACGTATCTTCTTATGTAGTCTTGGATAATTCTTACTCTGTAAAATAATCCCAAAGTGTTCTTGAACAGAAAATTATGCAGATTTATATTGTTTGGAAAGCGTATTTCCACTAATACCTTAGTGTAGATGACACATTGCTGATGACAAAGAAATTAAAATGTATTTACAATAAGAAACATGAAGGTGATTAAAAAGTCTGTAAATATAGGCATCCTGATCTGATATCTAGGGCTGTACAGTAAGTCAAATAAGTTTCGTTTCTGCAATATTAAAAGTTTGAAACATTTCAAAGTAATACATAACGGTCACTTTTTCATATTTCTTTTTAGTTAACTGGTTGTGACACAGGGCAAAAGAGCTGTCGTATCTCCTTGGATTCAGATTCTTAAAACTCCTGGTTTAAATCAGTAACTGTCCCTTTATAAATCATTTCAATTAAATATAAATTCAAACCATTCCATCAAGGGTCTAAAGGAAAAATTAAAAGTCCACCGTTTTTCACTCTTAACCTAACATACAATTTTCCTATTCCATCTGTCTAGTACTCCTGTCTAGACGTGTTCTAAGAATAAATAAATGAAAGCTGAACACTAATAATGGATATATAGGAAAAACATAAAGGCAATTCACAATAATATCAGGAAACATTAAATATAAGCAACAAAATTTAATGAAAGGTGGCAGTATTTGAACATGAGAAATTATTTTTAAAAGAAAACTTTATGGGATAATTAGCAAAGACTCAAAATAAATAGAAGGAGGTTAAAATGCTCAACATTTCACAATCCCATTCCTCTCCCAATTGATATATAGATCGAATTCCATCTTACTATAATTTTCAAATTTATTTTTTGAAAAATGAACAAAGTTGTACTAAAGTTCAAAGGAGATTAAGTTTAGCCAAACAATGATAAAGTTGAAGAAAAAAGTTGATGCATGTAGTTGATTGACTTCATGCCTTACTGTGCAGGTAAAGTAATGCAGACAGTACGGCATTAACCTACAGGTCAATAATACATCAAAATCACGCATTATATAGTGCAGGAATGGAACCAGTATTTATACATGATGACTTGATGCTTTATTGAATGCAATTCCAAAATTCAATGGAGATTGAAATGTCTTTTCACCACCATGCCATAGAATCTAGATGTCCATATGGGGAAGACTAAATTCTGCCTAACACATAATAGCTAATTTGAGCTGGAACCAAAACTAAAATTCAAGTGCCAATGCTTTAATGCTTGTAGAGACAGGAGTGTGTGTTGTTAACCTTAATGTCTATGGTAGGTGCTGTATTGGGATGAAAATTGCACTCTTTCATATGTAATAATAATTAGGGTATTCGACTGTGTTGAGAGGAAAAACGCCTCCTTCAAAAAGATAGAATTAAGAAAGTAAAAATTCTCACCCTTTGAGAAAATAGACACAATTCACATCTGCAACAAAAGACTTTTAATTGAGTTTTATCAGAAAACTATGTCAATAAAAAGACAACAGGTAATTTTTTCACAGCTATTTTTCTTTAAAAATGGACAAAACTTTCTATCAGGTCATTCATACAAGAAGACATCCAAATTGGCTTTCACGTGGGAAAAGTTATTCAATAACGGTCATTAGTGAAATACAAATTATAATCACAGTGATTAAATATACACTTTTAGGATGTAGAGCAAATATCAAATAAACAAATTTATGATGCACCTTGGGGTCCTAGAGAAACAAGAACAATTTGATGCCAAAAAAATAGTAGAAGAAAAGAAATTATAAGGATCAGAAAAGAAATTAATGAAATTGAAACTGAAAAATTAATGAGCCAAAGAACTGGTTCTTTGAAAGAATAAATAAGAGTGAAAAACCCTGGACACACTGACCAAAAGCAGGTAGGAAAAAAAAACCCTAACAATGCAGTTAAAAATGAAAAGCTGAAACCGCAAGGGGACACTGCTGAAATTCAGAAAATTATAAGAAACTATTTTGAAAACTTACATGTGTTGGAAAATTTGAAAAAACATGGATAAATTCCTAGACACGTGCAAGATACCAAAGTTAAACCTAGAAGATACAAAAACCCTGAATAGACCAGTAGCAAGTATTGAAATTGAGGCAGGAATAGAAGCTCTACCTACAAAGAAAAACCCAAAACCTGAAAGATTTACGGCAGAATTTTAGCAGCACTTTATAGAAAAGTTAACACCATTACTTTTCAAACAGTTCTGTGAATTGAAAAAGAAGGAACATTACCGAACTATTTTCTGAGAGCTACTATTATCATGATACCACAACTGGACAAAGACTGAACAGGAAAAGTAAACGATAGGCCAATTTCACTAACGGACTGCGTTGCGAAAATCCGCATTCAGACACTGGCAAACAGAATTCAACAAAGCAGTAAATAAAACCATTCACCACGACCAAGCTTCATACCACCGGGGCAGGGGTGGTTCAACATATGTAAATCAACATACGTAATGCACCAAATAAAGTCTGGGGTAAAAAATCACATCTTCATCTCAATAAATTCAGGAAAAGCCTTTGACAAAATTGAACACAACCTCTTCTCTGCCTTTTTCGCAGGAAAGACAAATTGCGATGATTTTACTGTTGCTAAAGAGGCGTCTCATTGTAGATGCAACGTGGGCGTGGAATGCCTTACAAAGATTAAACTGCACAGGACAGATTCCCATGTGTTTCCCCAAATAACCTGCCAGAGTCAAACTCTTGTTGCCACGGATTGGTAAGCCATGTGTGGTGCATTAAGCATCATAGCTACAGACTGTGCTTCAAAGCACGTGGCAATATATTTTCAATTTGCCATACGTTACCTTGGTGAAAAGCAATTGCAGTTAAAATTATTTTGTAAAGACACAGGAACTTAATGTAAAATGTATGTAAATTCAATCTCATTTTTTAATGAACTAGAAAAAACTCATTGGAAAAACTAATAAGCCTCTACTCCCATCCTTTTTGAATATGGGTGCACACATATAAATGAAAAAAACACATAAACACATACACACACATACATATGGAAAAACATATATCTTCTCTATCTTGTGATGTGTCTCCCTCATACACTTCTTTGCGTATTTTTAAGGTTTATTTACTAATTCATTGTTGACACCTTTCTATCTCTTGAAGTTGTCCAGTTTTTTCCCATTTTATTGCTATGAATAAGTGCAATGCATAATACGTAAAGTTTACGTTGAGCTCAAGTATTTCGTGCATATTCATATCGTGGCAAAATCACGAATTCTACCCCTCTCCCTTTTGGACCCTCCCACTCCGTCCCCCTCCCTCCAGTTCCCATTATTCCTCACAATAACTTCTGGGATATAGTTGTGATCTGGGTTTCTCATATCAGCAAAACCACTTGATATTTCACCTTCTGCTTCTGACTCACTTCCCTAATCATGATGGTCTCAAGTTGCCTCCATTTACCTATAAAAAGCCTCTAATCTCTCTGACTTTATAGATGGGTAGTACTCTATTGTGTATCCATTCGTCTGCTGATGGGTATTTGGGTGTCTTCCACATTTTAGGTATTGTTGGTTGTGCTGCTGTGAACATGGGTATACAGGCATCTCTGTTATGTGTTGTTTTTAACTCTTTTGGGAATATTCCCAGGAGAGGTATCGCTGGATCAAAGGGGATGTTTATATCCAATCTTTTGAGCAACTTCCATACTGCTTTCCATAGCGGTTGTTCCGGGTTACCTTCCCACCAACACGGCAGGAGGGTTCCTTTCTCCCCACAGCCTCGCCAGCACTGATCACTGTTTGTGTTCTTGACTTAGGCCAATCTCTCTGGAGTCAGATGGTATCTTACCGTTGCTTTGATTTGCATTTCTCTTATGGCTAAGGATGTTGAACATCTTTTTCATCTTTTCATTGGCCATTTGAATTTGTTCATCTGAGAACTGCCCATTCATTTCTTTTGCCCATT
Source organism: Ctenodactylus gundi (assembly GCA_004027205.1). Lineage (NCBI taxonomy): Eukaryota > Metazoa > Chordata > Mammalia > Rodentia > Ctenodactylidae > Ctenodactylus > Ctenodactylus gundi. The sequence goes on from PVKB01002173.1 coordinate 298,537, forward strand.
TTCTCTTCCTTTTCTTCATTTCCCTGCACATTCTGGTTATGAGCCCTCTATCCAAGGTATTGGTGGTGAGTACTTTTTTCCAGTCTGTCGGTTCTCTTTTTACACTATCGATGATTTCCTTTGCCATGTAGACACTTTTTAATTTGACATGATCCCATTTGTTAATTCTGAGGGCTATTTCTTTTGCTTCTGGTGTCTTATTTAAAAAGCCTTTGCCTACACCTATGTCTTTTAGATATTTGCCTGATTTGTCTTCCAGAATGTTCAGTGTTTCCATTTTAATATCTGATGTTTGATCCGCTTTGATTTGATTTTAGCGCATGATGACGGGTGTGTGTCTGTATTCATTCTTCTGCATGTACATATCCAGTTTTTCTAGCACCATTTGTTGAAGAGGCTGTCCTTTTTCTAGTGTATGCTTTTATCTCCTTTAATGAAGATTAGGTAGCTGAGGGTATTTGAGTTTGTCTCTGGATCCTCAATTCTGTTCCACGGGTTTACTGTCTGTTTTTGTACCAGTACCGTATAGTTTTTACAACTATTGCTTTATAGTATAATTTCATGTCTGGAATTGTAATGCCTCCTGACTTAGTCTTGTTACTTAAGTGCCCTGTGCATTTTGATTAAGAGAACTCTGTGGAAAGTGAACACAGTTCTCAAAACCTGTGTGCTGTACATATGTAAATCGCACTCAATAAAAATGCGCAGGAGCCAGGCCAATGGCACAGACTGGTAATCTGAGCGTTCTGAGAGGCTGATGGAAGTTTGCACCCAATCTGGGCAACTTACTGAGATCCTGTTTCCAAATAAGAAATGAAATGTGCTGAGTGTGTAGGTCGGTGCAAAAAGCCCTGGCTCAATCCCCCCAAAAGAAAGCATATGTTTACAAATTGTGAAATCAAATGGAAGAAATGAAATATATTCACTATCATTCTAAATATGAATACTGTGAAATTTGCAAAGGCAAACAGATTGAGTTTACATACAGATTCCAATAATGTTCCTCCAATCAAAAAGGGGGAAAAAATCGTCTCTTATAGCAGTTGATCCTTCACAACTAAATCGGCATGGACCAAGTTATACTAGATAAAGACGAGCACAAAGAAAGCAAAAATGATAATGCTAATAGCAAATGAAGCAAAACCAAGCTTGGAGCATTACTGTTTTTTAGAAAAGAGAGTCACAAAAATTAAAATTAAGTATCACATTTGATTTAAAAAGATGATAAGTCCATCACATACGATGACAACAGAAGCAAAAACAAAGACTAGGTAATACTTGGCTCCAATGTTCATAAAAAGTAATCCCTGTGGTATAACTTCGTGTTTTTAACGTGGTTCCTTGTGAATCATCAAACTATCAGAAAGCTACATGCGCAAATCATAGAATCACCTCACATTCAAACAACCGAGCCATTTCACTTACAAGCATCAGTGTGCTGAAAACACTTAGAAGAGTCAATTAGGTAGTGAACTTAGACTTTTAAACTTGCCATAGGGTGTACATGTACTTGGAGATTTCTGCCACAAGTCTCCTCTCGTCAGGGAACCCCATCCATTCTCTATAATGAAATCTTCCTTTGCCTGTGCACTGCCAGAGGGAACTCCCAGGATTCACTTGTCCTCTCCTACAAAAAGAGCGGTGATAAAGACAGAAATGTGACATGAGGAAAGGGTGTGTGCTATAAATCATTTCCAGGAAATGTTCTCTTGTGGACAGGGCACACATACGTGAGACTCAGTGGTCCCACGGGAGAAGAGGCAGTGTTGTCCCCCAGAGTTAATAGATGCTCACTGCTAAGAACAGAGAGAGGCGATTGTTCAGTCTTGCACATGGAGGTCATGTGAGTACTGGTATCCAACCCCGAGCCACCGATTCCCGAGGTAAGTCCAGGGATGTCTCACTTGACCCATCTTTCTTGCTACTTTCCAAAGCAGTTCTCGCGAGGGTCTTTAATCGTGGTGTCATGACTGCCTTGATGTCCCGAGTTGACTCAAAGCATTGACTTTTCATGGTCCTTTGGACTTTGAGGACGTGCCAGATGTCACACCGTGCCAGGAATGGATACCGAGGTGGATGTGGACACGCCGTCACATTTATTGCAAACCTACCTCTCTGTCGCGTGGCCATACACGGCGCTCAGAGCGGTTCTCTTCACTTCGCGTTTCAAGAGACTCATAAAATAGGACTTCCAGGACCATTCCGGAAAGTGGCCAGAGCACTGAGATATATAATATTTGAAGCACAAAAGACCGTTGTAAGAGGTATTCATGCCCCCGGCTATGTGGTGCAGGCCTGTAATCTCAGCAGTCAGTGAGGCTGAGGTGGGAAGATCGCAAGTTCGAAGCCAACCTGGGCAACTGAGCAATTTCGTGAGACCCTGTCTCAGAATCAAAATGGAAAATATGGGCTGGGGATGTAGCTCAGTGTGAAGACCTTGTGCTGGATCGCCAACACAAAAATAAATAAATAAAAATTCAAAAAGAGGGATTAATGTATACTTTGTTATAATATTTTTTAATTTAAGCCCACACGATATATTTTGCCCACATGTCCTAAAGTTTCTCATATGATTCTGTCGCTCTCTTTCACATCAATGTGAAAACATTAAGATCTACCCAGAAACTAAAGACGTCCCTCCCTTCTGTAGGTTCGTAAATCTCCGCAGTCCTCAGCTGTACTTCAGGTGAGTGAGAATTAGGAACAGGCAGGCAGGTTTGACTTTCTCGGTCCATCCCTTTGGATGCCATAAATACCAAGCAGTAATCAGGTTGATGTCTGCAAAAAGCAAGGCTTCCTGAATGTAATCTACCTGACAGGATGAGTGCTGAATAAATCAAGAGAATTTATACATGCAAATGAGTATGTCCCTTCAGTCTTCCTCTTGAGTGGATAGGCATGTATTCCAAAATTGCTTTCGTGTCCCCAGCAGTGCTGAAAACTTTCTTTGTTAGTTTTTTAATTGGCATGCGACTAGCTTGTGAGCCACAGTGAAGAAACAGAATACATCCCAAACATTTCTGAAATAGCATCACGTAGATTGTGTCAGTTGCAGTTAATGTGCCTGTTTTTATTCCCTACCGATGAGGAAACGGGTCCTGAGTCTTTCATCCAGATGCCCAAGTGGAGTAATGGAAAGCATTTGTGGCGACTCCTTTCCTGTAACAAAATCACCACGTGGAGGCACTTTCCTAAGTACCACATTGCCCCATTCATATGTCGAATCTAAAAGTGCCACGTTCACAGGAGCAGAGAGTAGGAGATTTGTCCCCGTGGCTGGGGGAGCATTGGGAAAAGGCTGCTGAAAGGGCACAGAGATTCCATGAGACCGGAAGAATAAATTCAGGAGACTTCCTGTGAAACATGGTGACTGCAGTTAACAGTAATACACTGTGTACTTGAAAATTACTGACTAGATCCTGAGGGCTTTCACCAGAACAAAAGATAAGTATGTGGGAGGGGGGCGGAAAGCACTGTTAATTAGCTTGTGTTAGCCATTCCATAGTGAATACGTATTTTAAAACATCGTGTTGAGCAAAGCGTGGTAGTGCACACCTGTATTTCCCAGCAACTTGGGAGACTGAGTCAGGAGGACTTCAAGTTAAAGACCAGCCTAGGTTGCTTAAAACTGACACCTTGTTCCAAATATATATATATATATATATATATATATATATATATATATATATATATATATTAAAAGGGCTGAGGATGTATTTCAGTAGTAAATCATTCCTCTAGCATACGCTCAATCCCCAATAGGGGAGAAAAAATTGTGTTGGACACCGTGAATATATACAATGTTGTCAATTGCAATTGCTTCCTTTATTAACTTGTCTTGGTGCCACGTTAGCTCCGTAAACCTGAGATTGTCTCAGAGTAAGATTTTTCACAGGTATAATTGTCAAACACTGTTCCCCATAAATGTCAGTAATATTTTGAATAACTAGATATAATTCATCCAAAATTACCTGTATGCTGAGAAGAAAATAGAGTGAGGATAAAAAAAGAACATTTTATAGATTGATTTTGAGCCCTATAAATGGACAGGATTTATAGAGGGGGAATGATGGGAACATTATATTCCAGATAGTGAAAATGCATAAACAATTCACTGATCATTCTTAGTTTTAAGGTAGTTCTCCATGCCTGAACTATTTACGGTGTGAACTGCGAATGTAAGGACTGAATCGTAAAAGATACATAGAGTCCGTATGTCATCCTGATCTTTGGATCTATTCCCAAGCAATGGGAACCATTGACAAGTATTACGCATAAGATATCCAGTTTGTAATATCCAGGTAAGATATCCAGTTTGGAATTTCAGAAGCATGGCTCTAACGGCAGAACACATTAAAAAGGTAGAAGGTAGAAGAGTTATTGTATCGAAGGACACTGTGTACGAGGCGATTGCATCAATCCACATGCCAGATAAAGGACAACCTGGCAGTACCTTGTAGGATACGAATGAAGGGAATTGTAGATGTAGTATGAAATAGAGTTCTTTGGGAATAGGTGTGAGAAAGTAGAAATAGCTCAAGAACTTCTATCTTTCCTTAAAAATGTTGGAGGTTCTTGAAAAAAAAAGTAGCCTTATAAAAGTCAAGTAGTAACATCATAGATCTTATGACCTCTAATGAGATTAATTTGAAAAAAACATAGAATAAAAACCTGTCAGTTTGCATTGTTGAGCTTTTGTTGGGAACCTAGGGATTAAAAAATAATCGCCATGTGTTTTCTTGTGACTATCACAGTTGGAGCCTTGTTTGGGTGGGATGCTCTCTGTCTGCTTGTGGTCGTCACCTGGATTCACCCATGTCTTGTCTTTAGGTGTCTGGTGCTGGGCCAGGACGCCTCTGGGGAGGCTGGGGACTTCTCCAGGGGCTCCCACAAGCTTTTTCTGTTTTCATACTGGCACGTGGGTTGCTGGTTATGACAGAAAAGTACAAGGGTAGGAAAAACACAGGTTCCACCTTTCACAAAGACGTTGAAAATCTGTAGTCATTTTTACAACCCAAACTAGTTCTAAATACAGTTGTTTCCAAGGTTGTCATACGTATGAACTAATTTAAAATGTAGTATAATATAAAAATGTGCTGCCTGGGATTCGTATGTCATCGTGGTTCAAGTAAAAGTAATGCTATGAGAAAATTTGTGCAAGCACTAATTCAGTGTGCAGGGTAACTCACAAGTCACCACACATAGAAAAAAATTCAGACTTTGGGGACAGCCAATGTTTATGATTTGAGGATGTTTAAAAATTGTCACAAAAATTGCACTGATGGAGATATTCACCAGTGATTTTCCTTCATTGAACTCAGCCTGTTCTAAAGTAACAAATTTAATTTTCTTCTTTGCATCATACTGAGACTAAACTTCATCAAAATACCCATAATCTTAGAGCAAAATCACAACAATGAGACCATTCTAAGCGTATAAAAAGCTCCAATCAAAATAAAGCTTGTACAAAAATATAGCATTTTCAGCTAAATTAAAGGAAGGTTAAGTTGTGTTGTCCATGGTGTACTTCCTTAGCCTGGAAGAACGCCATTTTTTGATTCCTTAAATCTGAGTCAATTGTACAATTGAAAGGAAGCCAACCGAAACCCCCGGTGAAAACAGGAAAGTAACAACTATTTATCTTTATCTGTGATGCTTTCAAATCCCTCAGGCTTAGTGATGTTGGTTTGGATTTACGGTGAATCGTGAATGCTGCTTCAAACACACTTGAGCCCCCTTTGCCAAAGTTTTATTTAATCAAAGAGCTTACTACGTGAACATATATTTTGCAAGACATTGACCTTAATCCACTGATAGCTCTTGCATTACCATTTAACATCCAGGTTTCCCTGACAACACATGCATTTGGCAATGTAGTTTATTTCAAGTGAGTGATTTTAAAAATTTTATTTTTGTTTTCTCCCAATTGATTAATTTGTAAAATCTGAGAAAGGTGAAAAAACTGATGTTTCGTTTTTACCTGTTGCTGAAAATTAATTTTAAAAAATTAAGTGGAAAATCAAACATATGTCTTTAACCTAAGTAGAAATTTTTGAGGTGAAAACCAAGTATGACATTTAAAATATTTATTGACTCATTCCTTCCCATAGTGAAACATTAAGGAGTTGGGGTTTCTGACATGAGTTTATTTTTTTCTTTTCATAATTAGTGGACGTTTAGAGTAACCAAGTGCATGAATATATTCTTAAATAATTAATAATTCTGTCATTAGCTGAATTCCTAAGATCTCTACCCTGTGGTGGAGGTGACCTTTTGATTGTCGCAAGATGTCTGTCCTCCTGTGCACACAATAGTTATCCAGTATAGATGCTATCGTTCAAGGACTTTGCAGACCTAATTAAAGTTCCAAGCTAACTTACTCTCTGATAGGCCTTATGAGAGAGTCTCAAGTTCACCTCAAGTTCTAAGGTCAATGGGGCCTGCTACCATGGACTAAAACCTCCAAAACTATGAGACAGAAGCAATTTTCCTTTTTCTAAGTTGACTTTCTTAGGTATCTTGTTGCAGTAATGGAAATCTAGTGCAACATCCTTTATGTTATCTTGTTCTTTGCTTGTTTTAGTTTTTCCTGAAATCTCCCAAACAGCAGTCGTATCTGAGTGAAATTCAGTTGGAGATCTTAAACTTCTTTCAATTCCTAAAGAAAGGGTCATTTGAGCATCGTCATTTACAACCAGCCAAATTGGTATACATATTTATTTTAATCAACTGAAAATATTTAGTCATTTGTTCTCCCAAAGATAGAGCTAACCTCGATGACTTTCATGCCCCACAATTTATTCTAAGCACTAATCATTCAACCCATTAACACATTAATATTAGCACACACACAAAATTCAACTGTGTTGATCTTTCCAGATAGAGATGTTATCTTCTATTGTCTTGGGGACAAAATCTCAAGGGATTTTGATTGAGTTCACTCTTATAGTAATAAAAAAACCACTCCATGTGCCTTCCTGGTTGGGTTATACCCTCTTTCTTTCTGATTTTAGGAAGGTCTTAAATGCCAGACATCCCACAACTGAGAACGATTCGCCATTTCTATAGTCACTGTATTCAAAGCAATGCATGCGGGAGGTGGGGAGTCAACTGTGTCCAGTGTCTTTGGAAGAGCCCTGTAGTGAGATTTTTCCCAGGTCACTTAGAAAATACTATGTCCTTTGTAGATCATACTTATTCTCTGTGTTCTGAAAAGTTGCCTTAAATGGTTCCCACCACTTGATGGTTCAAAGAAATCACTGCAACTTTTATGGGAAGTTCAAATGGCTGGATTTTAAAATGTTCAAAAGACGCACGCTTGTAATTTAATCAAATACTCTCTTTTGCTTTGGGGGACGTCTTTTGGAATGCAGTCATTGGTCAGTCAAGGTCTCTTGGCATTTGACATGGTATTTAGTTGACTCAGAAGTGCAAGGCAGGCAAGGACTTGCTCTGGATTGTCCTACTAGGGGGAGAAATTGAATATGATTAAGTCTTTGGGGAATGTTGATTAGAGATGGTAGAAAGGAACTATTGGTTAGATTCTAAGATCCCACTTCCAGGAACCGGTACTTTCTTAATACTAAAATTAGCTTGGCTTTGCTGGGCTGTGGGGAATAAACTCTTTAATCATAAGACAACAAATTATGTTTTTAAGTAATGAAAGTGATACCGACCCTGTCATCCGATAATAGCAGCAACTTGTAACAGGAACTCAAATCTGCCCTGGGTAGTGGATGCACCCTCGACAGATATGAATCGAGTCTGTTGCAACAAAAGATTCATGCGGTGTTTTGTGAGAGACGTTTCAGGCAGTTTTCTAAATTGTGATTTATTTGATCTTCCAAGCTCCGGAGGTTTGGTTTGGATCAGATTCCACAGATCCAATGTAACTGAGCTGGAGTCCATGGCCTGATTTGACGAGAACAAAGTTGGAGTTCTTTCAGCACTTATCTAAGGGGGTTTCACTAAGTTTGCCGCCTTGAGAGCTGGGAGAAGCAAGGGATCTGGAATAGGGAGAGAGTGAGAGAAAGGGGGTGGCTGGGGATGAGGGTGGCAGGTCTCACGCCGTGAGTGTCACGGTCACCAAGCTCAGCTCGTCCTGCTTCCTCTGTGGATAAACGTCCTGCCTTCCCCACTTCCCACAAAGTGTTCTTATTAAGGGCCATGGCCTCTTCCTACCTCTGCTCAGTCCTGGTCAGCAGCACACAGTATCGACGTCACCACGCAGAAGCTGATCGCTGATTACCCTGGAAGTGTGGCTGCCTCGGCACCTTTTCCCCACTGAGTGTCACAAGATGTCTTCTCACCAAAACAAAAACCATTGCTTGCTTATCAAAGAGTAGATTTCATGGGTTAAAAATAAAACCTATTACCTCCCAAAGGAATGAGGGAGGAAAAAAAATAATGAAAACGACGGAAGAAACAGCAGCAAAGTTCCTTTAGATAATTAGAACTATTAATTGTATTCTGTTTCTCTCAGAGAAAAGCGGATTTTTTAACTCTTTTTCTTTTTTATCAAATTTTATAAATTCATTTCTGTGGTGTGAAGCAGCTGAAAAAGGTTGCCTCCGATTTCCAACTCATATCATTTATTGCGTTGAAAATTTATAAATAGCAACTGATCGTGGAAATGCCACAAGGTTCTTGTTTTTTCAATTTTTTTTCTCCTAAAATGTCTGCTTTGGACCTCTTTTCTCTCGTGTCATCGTCGCTAATTGTGTTCTCTTCTGGAGAAGGTCGGATACCAGCAAATACCATTCGGATCATTAATGTGTTTCCGAAAATAGTAGAAGTCAAAATCTCATTATTGTCGACAGAGAAATAGGGAGGTAAAGAGAAACTGGAAGATGAAATGTTTTCTATTTACTTCAAAGGGCAACATGTGGCATGACTTATGCCGTCTCATTCTCCGTTATGCTGTCTCCTCTAATTCTGAATTTGCACTCCTTTTGAGACACAGCTATTTCAAGTTGCATCTTCCAGTGCGCTTGAGAATTAAATGAAAGCCCAAACCTGATCTCTCCTCCCTCATTGCAAATATACTCCATAGGAGTTATCGATGACCGTACAGACCACATTGCTTTTCTCTACACTTGAAAAACTCTGCGTGAGGAAAAGTGTATTTTACAGCTTTTTCAAGATTATCCCAGAAAAAAAAATTTGTGAATGTTTGAAACTGAATTTTAGGTTTTGGATCAATGATGTGAGAACAGAGCTTCATATTTGAAAATGAGTGCATTTTCCACCTGTAAGAGAGCATATTTTTGACGTATGCCTAGGAAAGGTAGGATTCTTTTGACGTTTATTGTGAAGGGAAGAAAACTGGTCAGTCTGGTTTCTGATTGGGACCAATACCACCTCCTGATAGCAGCACAATTCATGGTAGTGACATCTTCAAGTAGCCTGTATGTGTGTCCACAGGAGAAAGGATTTAAAAAGTGTGACATATGTGGGGCGCAGAAATGCTCTGTCAGAAAGAAGGATGAACTTGAGTCATTTGCACAAAGATAGATGTATCTTCAGGCCACAGTGCAGTAAATCAGGCACAGAGGTTCGGTATCACAAGGTCTGCCTTGTATGAGAAATATGCCAAACTATAAGTGAGGTAAAGAGTAAAATAAAAAAAGAGGGAGATGATAGGAAATTGGGAAGCAAGCTTTGTGGAGATGGGAAGAGGGTGAGATGGGCAGAAAGAGAGGGCAGGGAGGGGAAGTAAAAATGATGAAAATTCAACCTCTCTATGCGTTACTTTTCCAAGTTCAAGGCCAGTATTATCCATCCTAAACGTATATTAATGAAAATAGGAATCGTGGGAAAGAGAACAATATGCTAATGTACTTAAGAGGAAATTATAATACCGTGAGTTATCACATGACCCGGCTTCAACAAAAATCTGTCATTTATTGTGGGAAACGTGCGTGGTGTAACAATTGACTGTACGGCTCATGGCCAAACTTTATTCCAAACATTTCAAGTATTTTAAAGTCATCGTCAATTCGGCTTTACTCTGATGACCTGACTTCATACCTAGGTGTCCAAAGACTCACTCTCCAAAAGTGGAATTCTGTTAATATTACGAGGCTTGCGTTTACTTTGCAAAGAGAAAAAAAAAAAGATAAAGCAACAACAAGAATACCACACACGTAGCAGTCAGTATAAACTGTTCTATAGGAAGAAAGTTGACGTGGCAGGACCGAGCTTGTCTGTGTCGTGTGTGTGTGTGTGTGTGTGTGTGTGTGTGTGTGTGTGTTGAATAAAGGGTAATAATTATGTTATATGCCCTCAAACTCTTTAAAAACAGCAAAATAACATCCTTTTGTTTCATGGCTTATGAGTCTACTTTTTTTAAAAATGTACATTTACTAACACAACAGGGAAGTCCATCTGTTTTGCAAAGATGATACAGGAGTTTTCTGTGCCCTTGGAATTACATAACAATTGGCTGAGAAAAAATGTGTAATTTTTTTCTGGCTGGAGGAACAGCTCAGCGGATAAAGCGCTTGCCTAGCAAATGCTGAGTACCCACGTTTGATTCCCCAGCACCACATAAACCAGGCATGGTGGTGCACACCTGTAATTCTGGCACTCAGGAGGCTGGGGCAGGAGGATTGCTGTGAGTTCGAGGCCAGTCTGGGCTACATAGTGAGTTCAGAACCAGCCTAGACTAGAGAGTGAGGCCCTGTCTGAGAAAAAAAAGAACAAAAAGAAAGAAAGAAAAAAGAAGAAAAAAGAAAGACAGAGAAAGGAAGGAAGGAAGGAAGGAAGGAAGGAAGGAAGGAAGGAAGGAAGAAAAAAGGAAAAGGAAAGAAAAGAACAGAAACAGAAGTGTAATTTTCTGAAATATATTTTTGCTCGTTTGACTTCAGGGAGTGCACTGACTGTGTCGTGCATTGCATGCAGGCGAGGCCCTTGCTTTGGTAAACAGGTCCTAGCCTTCTGCTGAAGAGTCAGCTGGGAAGCATTTATGTATCAGAAATAATCACGGGAGCGTTTGGTGCTTGATCCACACAATAGCTGCACTGCGTTACAGAAGTGCTTCTGTACCCTGTGCTTTCTTCTTGGCCACTACATAGTTTGTTTTTATCATGCACTCACATTAGGAGCCAAATTGTCTCCAAGGAAATGAACATTGATTCCCAGGCGGTGAAAAAGTTCGCACTCTTCTTATGTGTAAATCACAGATATACAATTGAGTACATAGAGAAATAGAGACAACATCTGAGGTGTTAAAATTTCACCAGAAGCAGCGATTAGAGGAAGGAGTGCCTTAAAAACATCCTGAGGGGAACAGTAATGAATCCAGTAAGACTGAGAAACTCTGATGTGATAGAAAAATACCATGTTAAAAGTTTTTTGCATGTACGACCCTGAAAGAAACCGTACCGAGAATTCTCAAAATTCTCTCCTTTGCTCGTGTCATGACGCTCATGCCAGTTTTCTGAATCACTTCCGGAAGTCCTGCTTCACGAGGGTGGGTAGCAGTGCTGTCATGGCTGCCTCGATGTCCTGAATTGGACGTGCTTCCTTGGCGTGGATGTTTTGACCTTGAAAAAGAACCGGAAGTCTCACAGTGCCAGATCTGGTGAATAAGGTGGATGAGGACCCACTGTAATAATTTTTACAATCCTGGCTTTCCGTTGAGTGGCACATGCCAGCAGTATGCACTGTTTTTGATCCCAGTTCATCCAGGTGCTCATGGAAAAGGATTTCCAAAGCTGCTTCCAACGGTGGTGAGAATGATGGGTAAGTCCACTCAGGGTGAGAAGAGTCGTTTTGAGGGTATTGAGGGCAATTGTCTTTTCCTGTCATGATTTCTTTTTAAAAACTTAAACATTCACTGTGGCTTTTGATCACAGAATTCATATTGAATCTAATGTTTCATTCAAAATGATCTATAAGAACTCATCAAGGTAACCATCGTGATTCTTCCAGATATAATTTTGTTTGGATGACCAGCGGAAGAAACTCTTCAGCAATGCATTACTTCTTGATGGTTAATAATGGAGCAATCAGTTTATCCTGCCAAGCACTTCATTGCCTCGATCTCAGTGACTACCAGAAGGGAATTCAGGGTGTACTACTCATGGGCTCTGTGATTTCATTCTGGTGAGAGCATCCTCACTCATTTCATGATAATACTTGCAGTTTCATGCCAGCGGTGTGGTTCTGCCGGTGGTGAAATTAACTCAGAAGGACCCAACTTCCAAGTCCTGATGACAAGGAAAAGTGTTTCTTATTACAGCAGTTAGCTTTCAGCAACAGCATATTTTATTTTTCACGTTTGGCAAGCTTTAACGAAATACAGATTAATTTATTTGTCCTCTTTGTTCTCGAACCGTGAGGACTCTAGTTTATTAAAAATCTCCACTTTCTCGTTTATTTTCTGTTCTCCTTTCAGAGAGCTCACTCAGTGAATTCTACTTGAATTGGCTATACATAACCGATTAGCCACAGTTTAATCTAACCTTGTTATGAAGTTCATGCTTAAAGTCAAATTATTGATTTTCTCCGAACTAATTCTGTCCTTAAATCAAATCCATCCTGAGATGGACGTATAATTTGAGACGGTGAAGATTCTGGTGTCTCTAATATTGGCCATCATTTTAATATGATTGACCTGACTGGCCGTGTGTTGTAAAGGGAGGAGGGAGAGGGCTGTACGGGTTCTGTGGTCCATTGTTGGAGGGTAGCTTGGAATTGGCAACAGGCGCTAGAGGTGGGAGGGAAGTGAAGCTCCACCTCCCGTCAATCACCAGTAGCATTAGAACCTGATAGGAGTAAGGTGACAGGAGGCGGGGCTTCCCTAGCCACTCACCTACTGCCTACGCTCATCTGTCAATGTGGCTTGGTCCTTCCAAGGCCGTGAACAGCCGGGGGCTGGGAACCTCTGGTCTAAGCAATGATCTGTGAAGGGGAAGCGGGTCATTTCTAATAAGTGTACCTCTCTAGGGTGACACCGTCGTTGTGACAGAAGTTGTGAATGGGGAGAGAGCTGACGCTGGGAGAACACTATAAACTTGGCATTCTTAGTGACTTGAGTGCGACTTTTACATTATTGGGGGATGTAATCCTGCTTTAAAGACACTCTGTAAAAAGAAATAATTCTTTTTATAATTCCTAGTGCTTTACTATGATTCGCTTCTATGAAAATGGAATGAGCTTAATCTCTTTGGGGCTTTCTAAAGACAGCTAGCAAGTTGGATGTTCGGTGAATTCAGTAATTTTCTTAACTTCTCGGAACTTTCACAATACTCTCTGTATGGTGGGAATATAGCTTGCAGGTATCACATGTGAGTGCTATGTAATAGATACACAAAGGCATTTCAAATTCACATGAAAGACGGTTGTTGAATATAAAATGAAAGTTCTGGTTACCATTCTTTTGGTTTAAATGTTCAACCTAAAATACCCATTCCTAACTTTCCTCCTATCATTATACTTCATAATCCTAGTTATAAAATATTTAATAGCTAATTTTTTCTAATGCCTAAGGCTATCTTAATTTAACTAACATTTTATACTGAAGCTGCAGAATAGAATTCATGGAATTTTTTGGCAGTAATGCCAACCTTATCTCATAGTGCAGAATGAGAAATACCACATTGAGCCCAAGAGTTCCACCACAAGGGTTTGGGGGAAAG